>OZ005748.1:11300079-11860079 GCA_963930835.1 Spongia lamella
ACAATATATATACATAATTAAGACAAATCAAATTACTTTACTGAACTTAGATTTTTGTTTTCTGAATGTAGTACATGTCCATATGTATTTATATCATAACCATGCGTATGTAATTATAAAGCCACAATTAAACCTCAGCAAGTGTAAGCGCTCACGCATGCATGATGGGTGCACCATGGCTCACCCGATGTGCACACCCCTAGCCCTCAGGTCTACATGCCTCAGCCATATTGGGTGTGGCTACATATATACATACATATCGATCTATCAGGCAAACTACCTGCCCATGTTATTACATGTACGTATCATAGTAGTCTTACGTAGACCTCATAGATTGGCTTACATTTCACGCACTTCTTCTTTAAAATGTGGAATTAAAGTTTTCTTTATAACTTCAGTCTTAATAACTGATCTTTTCATAGCATCACCAGGGGGTAGCAAGTGTACTTCAACATATGGATCTGGTAAGCCTACATATGTATTACACAACACCTTACACATTGCTATTACATACACGTAACTATAGCTGGATGTGTGGACAACTGTAATCTATGTTTATACGCACGTACCTGTGCTATCAATTGCTTTCAAAGTGCATGATATAACTGTAATAAAATGTATACATGGTAGGGTATATACAACTACATATGATTATGATGTGATGTGACTGACCAGTGATCAATAGGTAACTCTCAGCTCTTGAATATGTCACATTAACAGCAAGTGAACCATTTTCTCCTTTTGCCCCTCCCTAAACAACACAAAAGCGTACAACATTAGTCAGCTGCTATGTAGCTATAAGATACTTAAAGATCTTATTACCCTGCTTGTAAAATTTACCCTCAAATTAAATAAGTTTAAAAATGTTACTAAAATTCACACTTGAAAATACTAGAAACTCTAAATGAACAGAACTGATGCATAAACGCATTAACCACATATGCATATAAATGTATATGTACATATTATTTACCATCATCTAACCTGTTTTTCATCCAAAATTGTAAAGTAATATGCAGCAAGTTCTTCAGTTGATTTTGCCTTACAGTCAACCTTATCACATAAACCCTAAATGGTCACAAAAATTAAAATTACAAAAAATTCTGGTAGAGTAAAATTTTAGTAAGATGTTGTCAAGGAAAACACACACATGACTGTGACACAAGTGATGTGAACCATCTAGCATTACATAAGTCTCGTACAATTACGTATATAGAGGTTATGCATAAGGCGTGTCACCGCGCAAGCACAGTAAAAGTCGCCATTTTGAGTGGCCAACAATGTACAGGAGTAATGACAGAAATATCCCGCCAAAGTAGTTTTACCTAATCAACCGATGGTAACTTAGTACAACGATAAACACCATAGGTACTATGTTAAACTAATACACATATTGGGAAGAGGAAGGTAAGAACGACGTCATGGGCGAAATCGCCATACAACATTCCAGCTCTTAGCCACTCATGTCATGGCAATAAATGGTAAATATTACTAAATAACCTAGAAATTTAAGGCGCACACGCAAGGTCACACCCTATGCATAACCTCTATTCAAACTCCGGTGGATGTGCATATTACTCAAGTAATATCTTCTCTTGAGTAGCTATGCGAGTCTTTAGAGTGGCTATTTGAGGTTGATAATAATCTTTACTTTTGGCACGAATTCACATTAACCAACTGGCTATGTATATTGAACAAAAAGTAGTGTTAAATTTAATCTGTATACTATTGAAAAGATAATCCTAAAATTTACATGTTTCTTCCCTTAACTTACCAAGTAACATGAAGACTCTAAGGCTTCTTGGCAAAGACCAGATGCATGAAAATACAGATTAACAATCTGTGTAGGAAGAACAACAAGTGATACATAGTTAATTATACCAAATCTTTGGGATTTATAACTATGACACCCAAAGTGAGGGTGGAGTAGATATAAATTGGGTGTGTTATAACTGATTTGTAGTATATTGAAAGCTTTTGTAAATCTTCTTTGTAAATCTTCTTTTGTTCTTATTATGTTCAACTAACATTGGTTTACAATACTATATCATGTTTAAGTATGTCTCACTTTTCCCTTTGATCTGCCCACACAATATACTACAAATAAACTTAGTAACTCATTTATATGACACACAGTTACATACATAAAAAACAGAAATGCTTATACAACATATACCTTTACAACATCTTTAGTGAATGGTGGTAGAGATCGCTGTTAAGTTATTACACATGGCTAAATCAAATACTACAGTGCTATGGAGTAAATACCTTAGAAGCAGTGATGGCTTGGATAACACTGTCAAAAATATTGCACACCAAATGCCACAGAAACTTGAGTAATCTAATAAGAACAGTCATACTAATATAATAATAGCTGGCTACAGTAGGATGCAATGGATTTGAGCTAATAGTAAATACCTCTCAAGCATTGTTGCTAACAAAGTCTTTCGGTACATATCAATTGTCTCTGAGAAAAGGTTGCAAAGTGGACAAGCAGCCTATGCAAACACAATACATAATTATTATATTACATAATCATAAGATTCAGCTTATTAAGCACATATATCTTAACAGGCGCATTGTTTTTATTGATTTTTTGACTAACTTTTAAGTTCATGTTTGTATTATATGTATCAAACACTGATGTAAGCAGTTGCAGTCAATTTTTGATGGCACTGTTACGTAGCTTCACTGGTAACAGGAAATATTACACAACTACTGATAAGCTGAAAGTAGGCAAATTATAATGTGACCTCTATTGTGACAATGATGTACGTACAAGACACACAAGTAGCATAAGTTGCCATTTATCGCCCTAGTTTTGCAACTTACATTGTAAGTTACCCCAGGAATGGTCGATATGCTTCTAATTTTCACAAATGTATTTAGCAATCCTTCCTCTTCATTAGGTGAAAATTTGAGTCATATGCGGTGATTCATTTACCGACAGTGCGCGATAAATTGCCATGTGTAACATGCCAATTATTGAACGACAGTACTGATTATCGACCATACATGCATTTTCCATAGCCCTATTATCGACCACTTCCATTTAATGTCCTTGTTTGGGTATACATGATTACTCTGACACTTTCTAAGTGTACCACGTGACATACGTACCAAATGTTAAACTATTTGTATGCAAAAATTTATTAAATTTGTGTGTGTATTAATAGGGTTATAAGCGAAACAAAAAATATATTGAAGTATTTTAGATAAGAGAAATTGTAAAGCCACACTGAGGGGCCTGTTAAAGAAACCTTCATGCTTCACTTTTCCATAAGATGGCATACTGCGGGTAGAGAAACCTGAATAACTACTGCTATGTAGCCTACGTATATCTTATACACTTACACTCTATATATAACGGTCCTTGGTGACTTACATTTCTGTTTCATTGTCTTATTAAATATAATACATTGTAACAAAGCAACAATAAACTTCCAGATACGATAATAATCGAGTTAATATGCGGGATTTTTAATGGTCAATAATAGGTACCAGTCGATAATTGGCAGGTTACGCTATTTAAGGCAAAGTTCCATTGGGAAAGTTATCCAAAGGTGCCAAAGTGGCATTACTATCAACATCAACACTCAATATATTTTATTAAAAAGTGCATCGAGTTCATGTATTTACGTATATATAATAGCATGCACGGGCCTAAGTATGTAAGTTATAGTATGTACACTTACTGCCTTATTAAAAGAATGTTATATCCCATAATTTATTAAATGCACATGTGGTCACAGTCTGCTAATCATTTTGTAAATGTTATTTTATGCTGAAATTTGTCTAAACACTTTAATATGTTTCATGCATTGCAGACACATGAAAATATGTTCGTATATAGAGTTTGGTGGTATACCGGTAATACCGTATATCGAGAAATGAAATCAATACCGGTTTCCATTATTGTGAATACCGGATATCGTCATAGCAGTTATTTACATTTTTCTGTGGCTTAGGGGTGACCATGAAGCCATACTTTATGTAAACACTGAGGATAACATACTGTACGTATACACTTTTTGGTCTACGTAGTCCAGCCTACTTGTATATATGTACTTATAACCAGTTACTTGATACAAGTTATGACTTGTGGGATATATCTAGCCATAAATTTAAATGTTTATTCATACATTGAGTAACTGTAAATGGAATACCGGATATTTAGGTATACCGAGGTATTTTATAACAATACCGTATCGTTTTGTATTTTCTGATACCGTTCAACCCTATTCGTATATATACGTACATATACGTACGTACATAATTATTATAATACAATGCCACTTAAAAATAACATCACACACACACATACTTACATACATACAGACACACACACACACACACACACACACACATGCACACATACACACACACACACACACACGCAGACATACACACAAACACACACACACACACACAAGAGCACTAAACAAACTGGCACTAACATCTTCTGCTGAAGATCCAGCTGTAGATGCAAATATCTCCTCAATGAGACGTCTCAACTCACCTTTCAACTACATACATATTTTCACATGTGCTAATTAACAATTTGTACTTTAACACAAATAATAATCTTCCATATTGCATGCCATTTTCATAGGTATACGTATTGTTACAATTATTGCTTTAAATGTTCATGTAGCAGTTTAATCAATTTATAGATGATCAAAAAATGTCACCAGATTTTGGAAAACCTATGTACCATCTACACGTAACAGATACAAACTAATTTCAAGTAATTTAATACATTCAGCACACAATATAACCTTGACAAATAAACCTGATATAAGTAACTAAATGAATTACCAGAATAATTGCATAAATATGTATTTTTACTGGCTTGGCCTCAAATTTAGACATCATAATTATAGGTTTTCCAAAATTCACTATATTATTGGATAGAGTAACTACTTGTCACAGTGGTATACCGTCTTATTATATAATTATTGCCATGAGTACTGATAAGATTTATCGATTTAATATGTAGCATTTTTAGTTCTTATTTTACCTTAGCTTCTAAATTGGCAAACATTGTTTCTATTTTTTTCTCAATGTCATCTTTTGATGCTTGTATAACAGCATCTAGTGACTCCTGGGCTTGCTCCTGAGTCACTTCTGTTCCCTCCATGCCCAAGTTACAGATACATCTGTTGAGATCAAACTGAGTAGGTAAGATCTTTAGAATCTCAAGACAAGTGTCCAGACTGTTCATACTTAGATATATCTACGTATAAAAACATGATAAGTTTAAACGATGATTGTTTTTAGAGGCAACATATGTACACTGACTACAGCTGTTAGATATACACTGGAAACATTCTAATTGTGTACTAGATGTTTTAACATACGTATGCACATATGTAGGTATATGTAGTTAATAGTGACAGCAACTGGTACGTACATACGTACCACTGCAGGTACCCTAGCACATTGGTATAGTACGTATACAGTGCTTTAGCTAACAGCTGTAAATTACAACATATATACTCACCTGTGGATTCAGTACGTACATATTTTCTCCTTCAGCAAAGAAATTTTCACTACTTGCTCTCTGTTCTGTCTTGTTAGCATAAAATGTTATTAACTGACAAATACCCTACAACACACTCAGTAGTCTATATACATTTACGTATGATCCCCTACAAATACCTTTACAAATCGATGAGCAAATACAAAATCTTCCACAGGCATTGGCCATTTTAGTTGACACCAATACTTTGACAGCTACAAAAACCAAAATTTTATTCAATCAAGGCTTGACCACTAACATACTCTATAACAAATATAATTATGATTGTACTACATACATGTGTGCACATTTGTAACAAACCTGACAGTAGAGGTTCCTCACTTCTAAAGCGCTTTCTGACACTAAGGCAGAACATTCCTTGCACTCTTCATTATCTCCAGCCTCAAACTACATGCATTATATCGTTCACTATAACATCTACACACTTCTGTATAACCTGTTTTGATTGTTCACATTCGCAGTCTTCAAAAATTACAGAAATTTCCTGTTTGACTGTGTGTGTGATGTCATCAATCCAATCCTTGACGAATGGTTCAAACCATTCAGGAAACGCACTACATTTTAACTCCACACTAAAAAGGCAGTGTAACTCTATCACACACACATACAACCATCCAAACAGTTAGAATTATTGTTACACTATAGCTATTTGAGACAGCAAAATATTTGAAGAGGAAAAATTTCACAGTTAGAATGAAAATGAAAATTCACGGATAAACTTCTGTGGTAGCAGCTTCTTTTAATAATGAATGCCTAATCTAGTAAACTATTCAATGTAAAACATTCACGGTCAAGTAAAATCATGAAAACCGCGAAAGGTTTCCCCTTGAAGGTTTTGTCATACGTATACATGGTACTACATACGTACGTATGTACATACATATGTAAATTACCCATAGTTCTCAGACATGGAGTTGTTGAATTGGCAAAATTTTCTTATACTGATGAACATATGGTAGATACATGAAGTGCCTATTTCTGCCTCATTTAGTATAAGATCTTCCATTGCATCATATATCTAAATATAACACTTAGTTATTTACATATACAATAGAGAGATTGACTTACAAAGCCATCCAAGGTGTAATACATCAGCTCAGAATAGTTCACATTTGTAATCTCAAAACTGTGCAAATAAAAACTATATAAAACCAGCTAAGCTGTTTCACACTATACTATTATTATTAACGTTATTTCAAGGCCATTAAATTTGATCATATATGTAATAGTTGTAACATGGGCACAAGGGATTTTCCCTATATGTATGCCTGAAGCCCGAGGGCTGAGGGCATACATATCAGGTAAATTACGAGTGTACATGTTACAAGTACATAATATGTAACACTTCCGGCACTCCAAAAAAATCTGCCCAAACTTGACATTGATATTTCGGCCTCTTTATATAGTAACGGGTACTCGTTGTGATTGTGGGGCTCTATTTCATCATTGTCATGACATTCTTGCATGGTAGTGCTGGTGATTGCGGGTTTACCACAACTTTATAAAGCTGCAGAACTTATAAATGGGCAAAAAGTCGCATTTAATTGCTGATAAACTAATGGTGAGTGCTGCAAATAGAGTAGATTAATGTAGATACATTGACTCACACGGTAAATAGATTATTTTTATCACGTGAGAAACTCACCTCAAATGGCATCTTTTGGCTTATATCGGCTTCTAAACTTCCATGGACAAACATTTCAAGACTAGTAACAAAGTATATACGTATTTCAACTACAAATAAAGATTAATTTAGAAAACTAAAAGCCACGATCGATATCACATTTGTGCGCCTATATAGAGAGTGCTAGTGATGTACTAACTTATCGATCAATAGGTACGGTACAGCTCGATTATAACTTGAAACACGTGTGTCACCTACACGCGTGTATTTTGTAACTCTACTCAAGTATTTTTAAAAAACTCGCGTGTTTGTACACAACTGCACGAGAATTTTGCGTGCAATACACGCACGTTATCTTCGTGATCGCCACGAGTAACCTGTAAGCCGCACCACACGAGTGTACTGGGTCAAAGGACACGTGCGCGTTCAGTATGCGTACGCCAGTGATTTAAAGATGGGAAGGCTAAAAAGCAAACATAAAACATTGTTACCGTTATTCCAATCGATCTTGTCAGTCATCGTGTCTGTCAAATAAATGCACCTGCTGACAAGCACGTGTTAGTCACAAAAATCTCGCATAAACTTATTAGAATCATATGCGCACGTGATATGCGTTTTTGTTCTTAACAAGAGATAATGGAAGGGCACGTAGCACCTTATCTTAAAGAAGTTGGGACTTGCAGGTAACCTTCCCGGCCAGTTTCAAGGTACGTACGTACATTGTTACTCGTTTACATGCGTTTGTACTATACTCGAGCAGACTCCACGTGTCGAGTGCACGAGTTTATTTAGACTCGCGAGGAGTTTTTTAACACTCTGCAAGCAGTTGAGATGTCATCAATTTCTCGTGCACTCGCAAACACGCCACGATATTTTTACTGTTCGTGTAGTGTGTGTGTAATTGCGCACGCGAGTTTTTTTAAAGTTATAATCGAGCTGTACCGTAGATCAAAGAGTTCAAATGAAGGATTTTTCCGTGCTACATCTAGATGTATCCCGGGAAAATGTTTCCTTTGAACTCTTTGTTCATGTACATGTGAAGTAGAAGAGGGATGCATAGCTTATGTATCCCTGTAGATTTCTTTGATCCGAGGTGTGAAAGTGTTACATACGTACATACATAACTGATATTCTTTAAGGTGACTATTAAGCTAGTAATAAGTTAATGTCATCTATAAACCAGGCGTTGTGTAAGTAGCAATTAATGATGTCATGGGTAAGTCACATGAGCAAAGACTCATCACTAAGGAACAAATAGCAACACACACAAATTTAATTCTTTTGTTTAATTAAACTGGCTTTAGACTCCAGTACTTTAGTGATAAAAGTTGTTTTAAGCCGAAATTCTTACTGTAACACTATAGGCCAGTCTTCTTTTATAAGCTCCACAACCCACACTTGCTATCGATATTACTAATAGGCGGGGCCTTAGTATAACAAAGCACATCATGAGTTACTGCTAAAGAAGAGCAAGGTAATGCCATGATAGCCATTCATTTTATAGTAAAAGCCATTTAACCAGTAGTATATTACTAACAAGACGGAGCGTTTCATATAAAGAAACTGAAAAGCAGTAGGACTTGTTCGATTGGTTATTCAGGCTTCATTTCATGTGAATGGTTTTAATAGCCTGGGGGCAGACACACAGACACACATGCATATCGACATCACAGACGAAAACAATTTCAAGAAACCAGGCAAGCGCCTGGTTTAATAATACAGCAAATCAATAATAATAAAAAGTTAAGTACCTTTTAAACACTTCATTAAATTTGGCAAGATGGTCTTTTAAAAAAGTGTTGATATGGTCCAGCACATCAGTGTAAGCACTCAACTTCTCATCCTCACTCTATAGAAATAATATTAGATGTATATCTATGCATACTACCTATAAACCTATACATATCTAGAATGTGACTAGAATGTCACTAGACTGTGACTAGATTCAAAAACTGTGACTAGATGTGACTAATTGTGATGTGACTAGATGTGACAAAGAATGTGACTAGATTCAAAAACCTGTCTTCTAAACACAACCATATATAAAATACGTACACGGAGCTGCTTGCATGCAATTCACAACGCATATATTATACAGTATTCATTGTCTTCAGTGGAGTAACTCTTTAAAGGACAGCTCATGCACTATTCTAGATACGTACGTAGTATTTCTTCTGTCCTAGCCAATACCACAAACACTTATATAGGGTGTGGGTGGTGAAGAGCGGCGGAAAAATGCTATGTCAAAATTAGAATCTGGCTTATAATGTTGTAAATATCACAAAGTATTGCTAAATTAATGGAGTAATTAATGGTGATTTTCAGTTGGTTGACTGGCTGTCCAGACCAATCAGACCGATTTAAAAACCACCTATTCCTGTAATTAATTACACTTACAAGTAAGGACATCATGTTCATAAAGTTGTTCATTATCCTACTTTATTATATACGTATGTATGCAGGAGTTATGCATTGTTCTCAAATATTTCTTTGAAAACACTGAGGGGATCATATGTCAACAGAAATACATAATACAAAAGCTATATTATCACTTAATTTGGTCGGATATCCTACACATTTGACTAGAGGATTGATGTTAAAGGAGTTGGACATTTAGCCTAATTTATATGAAAGATGTCAGATGGCAGACTGTTATAATCTCCTTTACTTGCAACCCAACTACTTTAAGTATGTACTGTTGATACAGTGACAATAAACAATTCATGGTCTTACACTATCAGCTGGTACAGCAGTGGAATAGACGGACTCATACCATTTCTTACAGCCTTCCTGTGCATATAAGATTTAAGCCACTACATATCTCATCTACTGTAGCTACGTATATTACACTTACCCTCATACAACTTTCCGCTCTGTTTTTGAAGTCATCTACAGAACAGCCTGGTCGACTGGTAAATGGACTAAGAGAACACATCAACTTGATCATCCTATAAGTGCAATTCTTAATATAATACAGAAATGTAAAATAAGAGATCACATTACTAATATGAACACTACATTTCACAAAGTGTAATTGATCCTACACCTGATGTGATTGTGGAGACTGTCCAATTGATCAGGCTTGAAGTAAAAGATGTGATGTGTGAGAATGTCCTCATAGTATACCACAAACTTGTCAAAAGCACTCATCAACTCCACTATCTATACAACATATACACAAATATACATACATGCATTTTTAATAAACCACATTGTACGTATGTTCTATTAGAGTGTTTTGTGTATATTAAAGTTACGTAGCATACATAATAACCTCGACGCAACTAACCAATGGTGCATCAGGACATTCTGTAGCAAGTTTGCAGAGAGAATTACATTGTTCTGAACGTTGTCCAGTACTCTCAGACAAGTTTTTAGTTTCACTAGAGAATAGTCGGGTAACCATGTTAAAGAGTGAGCAGATATCCACCAAATACCACTGTAGATAATCGGTCAGTACAATCACTTGCCTGCATAATAAAATATTGCAGTATAGAAAAATGACTGTCAGCTAACACATATGCTGTATGTTTGGATTGGCAAAGATGTTATGTACACGTGCATGTCTACTGGTAAAAATTAGTATGGCTTAATTTATATGCAGAGAGCGGCACAGATACAAATATTTTGCAGTTGCAGATACGATCATTTGATTCTAATACTGCACATACGTAGCTACTGGTGTGCCCATATATTTAATGGCATACTTTCCACTTTCACTTTTTAGTTGAACTATGCACACAAAATTATATCCTGTAGCTAAGCTTGACAAATATACCACATCTCATAACAACACTTCAAATGTCATAAAGTATATTTGATTATTATAACTTAAAGAGTGCAAGAGACATGCCATGCTATATACGTACAGTACTTGGCAGACAAGAATGCACCCTTCAAATATTAATAGAGAGTATCATTCATACATATAGAATCTGCATGTACTTAGTACTTACACTACTAATTGTTGTATTTCATTAAGGTCCAGTTGAAGAGCATGGAGCCTTAGCAGATGGTTTGCCTCAGCACTGAGTAATCCATTCCATGACCTGACATATCTTTGGTTTGACTATCAGCAAAATGTAAGCATACTATCAGTCATTCAGATACTGTGTGTTTCTTGTAGCAAAAAATTATACATACAGTATGTCATCATGACTGTATTTCAGCTGAATGCTGAATGCAGCCATGTCATAACATACATACGTACTGTACATAATGTAGCTATGTGCACATGATTGTATTAAATTACATAACAGAGTACACACACATATATGCATACATACCAATACTCATACACACATGCATGCACACATGTGCACACACACAATAGACTCACATCCAGACTATCATAGGCCATAAAAGAGCAACACAATAATTTATGTTGCAGCATAGCATCATCCGTGCTCAGTTTAAACTAAACAAATACATGTACACATATGTACATCACAGCTTACTGTGTAGCCACATACAAAGGATGCAGTAGCTAACCTGCTTAGAAGTTGTGTTTACAAAATATTTTATTTTTCCTCGAGATTTCTTATGGGGATGTTTTGCAGTAGAATATTCAAATGAAGCCCATTTGGCAGTAGCATTCTCTTGTTTTGAATTCTGTAGGCAGATAAAACTGATGAAGCATCACATTTTACACAGCAATATTAATATATGCTTTTGCTTACAGTAACTTTGATTGTAGCAGTTCCAATAATAACATCCTTATCAATTTCACATGAGCTTTTCGATGATTTCTTCTTTTTCTTCTTCTTAGAACTGCCAATGTAAAGAGAAAAATTTTATGTACGTATAAGATTGAGCTGAGTCAAATTCATTTATTAATTTAACTACACTAAAGATGGATACATTATCACTATAGCAGCTTATATACATACTCTGCAAAATGTAGTGACTTTCTACCAGATGGATTTTCCATTTGTTGTGAAGTAGTTTTACTTGCTTCCCTGCACATACATATTACACCAAAAATCATCACAACATGTTATTCTCTCTGTTTCTTCACTCACCAAAGCTCTATTAGCACAATGCAATCTTGACCCGAAAAGGATCTGCAATATTTGCTTAGTTAATAAAATACTAGCTATGTATATACGTACGTACATAACAGAAAATTTTTGAATAGGTGTAATTTTCTGAAAAGATTTGAGCATATTTTAAAAACAAATTTTGGTGTTTTGCAAACGATTTATATATTTGGACCAGCTACTTAAATTAAACCTTTCAAAAATTTTTATATACAGTACATTATTATGAATACATACATTACAAACAAACATGGACAAAGGTACGTATGTACTGTATACATATGCACACATACATCAAGACTCATGGTAGTGAGTCCAAGAAGAAGCAGCAATACTCGCGACGACTGAGTAAGTTATTACATGTAGTACTGCTCAAAATTTGCAAAATTTGTGGCATAAAAGCTATCGCTTAGTTCGTGATAGATCTAGTACATATATAGAATCAATAATCAGGCAATGGAGAAAATTGGCATTACCATTCCTAAGTACCAGCCATTGTGATTTTATGATGCTTGTTTGTGCGATCATACCCAACAAACCCTCCTTTCCACCCGATTCACTCGTTACTTGAGAATTAGTACCTTCATTTATTGTAGAATCAGTAACCTAGAGTTCATCAAAATCAGTTTGGCCAGTCTTCTGATACAGCCTCTCCTTTCATTAAAATTTTTTATGTGGCTGTCATTTTATTCTTCCAATTCTCTTCTTTTACTTCATTGTACACTTCACAAGGGCTTGTGTGAAGCCCAGAAATTTTATTTTCAGACTTTCATTCCATATATCTACGTAATGACTCACTCGTTCTTTCATTTATACATAAATACATACATACGTACGTACATACATACATACATACATACATACATACATACATACATACATACATACATACATACATACATACATACATACATACATACGTACATATGTAATACTAATGTATAAGCATTCACATACAATTCTATTGCTTCCTTCCAGCTTTGGACAGAAGATAGATGTGGAGCAGTCACAAAAACATCCTTTACATGTCCCTGTTTGTGTAGGTCATCCAAAGTGGTGTGAGATAAATCTTGATCTTGAGAAATCAATATTCCAGCCTTACAGTAAACAGCAGCTATTGCATGAGAGACAATACAACCGTACTCACACATAATTTATGTACTAGATGTGACTACATATAATCTTTCTCTATTATAGCTACATATATGCTAAGCTTTAATATATTAGTACCCTCCAAAATGTTTTCTTTATTAGTCTTCTTATAAAACTTAACTATGTACGTAGTTAATATACAGAAATGTACCACAGTCAAAGTAGTTCAATTATATTCCTATCATGCAAGTGATAAAACATACCTCACGCAGTCAGACCTGCTGGTTATCACTTAGTTACCAGTGAGGATGGGCAATAACAAAAAATTCCATGTCACAATATATCATGAGAGTAATTATCGCAATATCATTTTAGCTAGCAGTACAGTATAACAAGCACTAAAATTGTGAACATAGGATGAAATCATTTACTGGCATTATAACATTTATATGTTTTTGGCAATGAATCTCACGGTATTGACGATAAATATCGCGCTGCCGATATTACGATACTGAAAAATTCTCTTTGATATTGATTATCGTGACACTTTAATATCACGATATACAATATATCGTAATATTGCCCAACTCTAGTTACCAGGTCTAGCACAGCATATGTTAATAGCTACACAGGGTATGTACGTATGTGTGTTTCTTCTGGTGTATAGGAAGATGAAAAGTTGTAGGGGGACCATGCATAATAATTGCACTCAACTAACAGGGTTGTTGTAAGACTCATCAAATAAAGCAAACAATTCCACCATTGCTTGCTGAAAACTATGGGGGTCCTGCCCCTAAGGCCTTCTTATTCCTATACGTACAGTACAGCTTTATTTAAACTTGAAATTCGCACGCATGTCCTAGTACAGTCGCTTGAGAAATTTGTAAGGGAACTCGCGAGCACACAATCCATGGCATACATTCGATCTTTGTGATGAGCTGTATGCACATGAAGTGCGCTCGAGTGTAGTTTACTTTACTCGTGAGCAATCACGTTACGTGTAAAAGAGTATGCGTGTAGCCTGTCCATACGAGGCTCCTCTTGTGCCTTGACGGTTCTAATACCAGCCAGTGCATGAAGTACGTATGTACTTCGAATGAAGCTAAACATAACATAGGTATTTAACATTTATTATAAGTGGCACGCCTTTCATTGCTCAATACATTTATTCTAAAACTGCCATGCCCACTAGACATTTGTTTACTGGGATATACGGTTCCTTCACGGACTACTGTGTGTAATAGCTTTTTCTGAAAAGATGAGTTAATGTGTAATTCTACATTAAATAGTCGTTATTATTATTAAGGAAAGTTTTAGTAAGTGAAAGAGCGCTTTAAGGTGATTGTTAGCTGGTTTCTTGAGCCATGGCACTCATGTCATTGCGTGACAATCCACGTGTGTTAATGTGAATGTGTGCTGCTAATACTGTTTCTTTAAAAGATGGATAAAAATAAGGTTTGTTATTAATTGTTCTGTATAGAATGATTGTTGTCGAGGTTCTTCTTTATACTCATGACGAGGCTCTAGTTTATGCTCGTGACGAGACTCATATATGATGGGAGATACTAAATTTGCTTGCAAATAAGCTCGAGAGCAGGTGTATAATTCTCGTATGTTCTCATGTAGATATATTAACACATGAGCACTCGCGAGCTACTCAATAAAATCTATAGAATGCACGCGAGTTTGGTACAAGCGAGTATCAAGTTATATCCTTAATCCCTTCTATATCTTAGGCATTACGTACTTTCTTGTCTAACCAGAGGCAATAAACAATAAAATTCTGTTCTTGTGACTCCACCATCTTTAAGGTTATGGGCTACCTGATATCGGTGGTGAAACTTTGAGAAAATTTTTATTGTTGCATAAACCAAATGTATTATATTGTACTATTTTTCAATGATTAACATATATTTCTCCTTCCATAGAACTAGAAAGCGAATTGAAAGCAACTAAAAAGAGCGCACTATAAACCTCGGAAGTGTTGATAGCTTTGAACCAAAATTCGCAAGTTGTGTCCCTGATCTTTGCCGATAAACCCTTCTAAACAACAATGGTATTTAGGTCCACATAAGTTAAGAAAACAGTCTCTACAAGAACGCCTGAATACCAGTGAAAAACATGTTGAATTACCTCAAAAAATGTGATTAGCCAATGTTTTTGTTCTATAGTGGGGAGGAGACTATGTATAGATATATCTTGCAACCTATTTATACATTGGAACATGCCATTCAGGCACGCACACGCATGCACCCACATGCAGACACATAAGTACAACAAACATAATATTATGTACACACACTGTCACACATACTGTCACACACACACTGTCACACACTGTCACACACTGTCACACACTGTCTCACACACACACACACACACACACACACACACACACACACACACACACACACACACACACACACACACACACACACACACACACACACACACACACACACACACACACACACACACACACACACACACACACACACACACACACACACACACACACACACACACACACACACACACACACACACACACACACACACACACACACACACACACACACACACACACACACACACACACACACACACACACACACACACACACACACACACACACACACACACACACACACACACACACACACACACACACACACACACACACACACACACACACACACACACACACACACACACACACACACACACACACACACACACACACACACACACACACACACACACACACACACACACACACACACACACACACACACACACACACACACACACACACACACACACACACACACACACACACAAACATACCACTAGGAAAAGACACATCTGGATCACTTATTTCATTCACTAAAGAAATACATATGTAATATGTACTAGAATAATAAGTGAGTAGGGATCGATCTTTCAGTGCTACAAAAAGTAAGGAAACAAGGAAAAGGGTTTTGGCATGAGAGAACACCAAAGATTCTGATTTATAGAAGTTTAATCCCTAGTATCGCTTAAAATTGTGAGCCAAAAGTAGGGATTAAACTAGCTTCCTTAAAATTATCTCATGCCAGAATCCTTAGTGTTCTCTTGTGCCAAAATCCTTTTCCTTGTTTTTGTAGCACTGAAAGACCGAACAAATTTTTAGTTTTACTTTATAGCATACTTGAGTAAATATATAGTTTTCATTATAAATCATTCTGTCCTTACCTTCCAGGTGCCTACATACTTAATTATGTTTGTTTACAAACATTTGTTTACAAACATCAGTCATGTTTTCAGGTAAAGCTTATTGTAAAGCATGTTTTTGAAGCACGTAAAATTACAGAAGCCATAGTGATCCCTACTATTAAGTACTACCATACATAATGATGTATACATATCACAGTTACGTATTATCATAATACAAACATGTATTTGGCTATATTCATTACACACACACATGTATGTACCTGTGATAGTCAGTAGTTGTAAATCACTCTATTAAATAAATGAGCAAGTGGGTCAATACATGCATTACATACAAACAGTACTACTAGTACTAGCTACAAATTTATACGTATGTCTCATATATCTGTTCCACACGGATGCAGTGCTTTTACCCTGTTGCATAATCAGATACCAGTTACGCTACCAGCTGCCCAGTTGCATAACTGGGCATTCGGATGCATTACCTGTGAATCTCAGCTGCCCTGTTATGCAACCAGGTGCTTGACTGGTTGCCAAACTGGAACCTCACGGCACGCTTAACTTTATTTCAACTTTGTTCAGCAAGTATTTCAAATAACTAGCTTCAATTGTACATTATGCTAGGTCATGTATAGTAATTAACTGCATGGCTTAACTAGAAACTAGGTAGGTGACATCTGTTGCTTTTTTTACTGTAATAAACCTCATAATGTATGACTGTACAATAAATAATTCAATAAATGTTAATTACATACATAATGCTGTACATCTATTAATATAGTGCGCCAGCCAAAAGCCTCTCCCTGTAGAATTATATCAGCTGGAAGATCATTCCAAATGGTGACAGCTGAAGCTAGCAAACTGTGTTGGAATTTGGCTAATGTCTTAAAATTGCAAGGGTTGACAAAGTGTAAATGTTCACCCGGATCCCAAGTGTGAAGATGACAGGATCTATGGCAAATTTGGTCAACACCATGAAACTGTGAGCAATAAGATTGTAAGATCCCATGGCCTTCTCCAGCTAGAAGACGACAAGCTAATCCATAATCGTGACATTCCGGCAATGGAGGAGAGGTTGGAATTTTTCTATGCTGTCTATATGAGTTATAACGTGTGAAAATCTCAACTTCAGTCTCGACCAATTAATTGGAAAACTTTCTTGGATGCATTACCGTGTAAGCAAACTATTTAACTACGCAGCTATATACGTACTTACCATGCACACTGACTGGAATGCTTAGCCATATGCATGTCTGGTTATGTGACTGGACACAGGTTACACATTCGTGTGGAACTATCTATGTATATAACTATGTATACACATGTGTACATTATCTTGACAAAAGCGAGCCATGTTTACACCAAAATATATATTACTTTATAACTGGAATTATACCTACGTATCTTAAAAAATTAGCTACACATGTGCATTCATTTAGCTCTATCGACCGAGTTATATATTTTTCCAATCCTGTAAAGTCACAAGTTTGCAAAGATTTTTGATAGGTTGCATATGTTTTACAGCAATGGCAAAAGGAACTTACTGTACCAACTCACTTTTTGTGTAGGCTTTAACTCACAATGATTTGATCGCTTTAACTGCTAGCACTGTGTATGCTTAAAGGCCTTCCACGAGGAGGGGCATGACCCTAGCTTTTTGGTAGCTGTTTAATATTTTATTTGGTGATTTCATGACCAGATTCTGTTTCAACTATTAAGATCTTGTACAATAAAATAATGATAGTTTAGCCACAGAGATTTACAAGAAAAGAGCGCATGGCAATAAGTTATTTTCTTGCTTTGTATATAGCTACACAGTGATTGGCCATTGGATCACATTGTGATCCAATAACTAGCTACCTATACATACTTCAAAATTAAAATTATTTTATCAAAAATTTTGGCTCAGGATACTTTGGCAAAATTTTCCCTGCCAAAGATCCCCTCTATACGGTGAATACAATTTTACATACCTTAAACACTGCAGATAGTTTAGACTGCGTTTCCACGAACTTGTCCTGGCTTATATTCAAGACCTATGTATGTATGTATAAAACAAATCATTTGTAACTTTTCATATGTATGCATGTGTGTGTGTGTTTGTGTGTGTGTGTGTGTGTGTGTGTGTGTGTGTGTGTGTGTGTGTGTGTGTGTGTGTGTGTGTGTGTGTGTGTGTGTTCGTGATGTGTCCATGTATATGCATGCATATGTGTAATAGCTAGTGTACATATTTTTACAATAACTCAAACGTACACGTTGAAGATAAATCCGAAAAGCTGGTGTACATCCTCCTCCTCGATTTCCCAATGTCTTCAGAGCAAGCAAACAAATAGCACAAGCCTGTTAGAAAATCCTACATCATACAACAGTGTACGTATGTATAAATTATATTTGCATCTACACAATTTTAATAGTTGAATTGTAGCTTCATTAAAGTAATATGCTGACTCAGCTTTCCATTGAAAAATTGTTAACTTGTCCTTAGTTGAGATTTTGCATTTTTTCTCAAACAGTCAATTCTGAGCATTTGCAAATAACGTAGATAGGGAAATTTTTAATTATGCAACAACAATAGTGCGTGCATCCATAAAAGCCCAAAATCAAAATAGTCAACATGTCTTCACCTGATGGAAATATGTAGCTCTATCATGTCATGCCAAAAAATTAATAATATATATTATATGAACTACTTCATAATCAAAGTATAAGGCTATATCACACTCTCCAAGGCCATGACAAGTAAAAACATTTAGTCAACACTTTGAGAAATTTTAGTAATACCATTAGTCTCAAGCAGCTAATATTTGTTGTGTTATACTAACACAACTTTTCACAGAAAATCTCTCTAAAAGATGCCAGGATAACTAAGTAATCGCTTTTCCAACATATTGTTGACACAAATTTTTCTTTTGGAAATTTCAAGGGATTTAAAGAAGATAACAACTAGCTCATACCGCATATCACAAGAAAGGAAATTAAATGTACTAAAACCTCACAGAAGATTTAACTAATATATTTTATTGAATCATTACAGCACACTAACAAACTATACTAACTCTTCCAGTACGCATGCATTTCAGCATTGTTTCTTTGTGCAATTCGAATACCCATCTCTGTCCGCCATCTTATTTTGCAAAATCACATGGTCCTATATATCAGAATCACGTGCCGATACATTGATCTTTGTTGCAGCATCATAGGACCAACAGGAAAGAATTTACACCAAGTTTTATGAATGAAAAAGTAAAAAATAAGTTTATATTAACCATTTGCGTATCTTACCTTGCTGAGGATAAACTATGGGTACCACCATGATCGCCATGGTATAGTGAACAAACGATGAAAGTTTGGGGGGATAGCGTGTAGGTTTCTTAAGTTACAACAATTTGTTTGCCGGCAACAGTATAAAAATAAGCTTGTAATTATACAATATATTTCGGGCTTTTATGAATGCATGCACTAAAGATGTGTCAAACTGATCACAAAAACATATCTGGAATCATGGTTGACTGTTTTGTTTTGATGCTTTGCTACAAGCCAATCACCAAGATTTCTCCTTATAAGTTCACTAATTTATATGTGTTTTCATCAATGTAAACATAAAATTGTAAAAGCGTCATCTCACGTTAAACAGTTACACATGCATGTTTCAATATAAACCTTAAGGTGTTGTTTCAGCATTTCTTTCAAATAACACCATAGCTACTATAACATACACTACTGTGTTAAATGACAACACAATCAATTTTCCCTGATGATACACAACATGGTGCATACACACACACACACACACACACACACACACACACACACACACACACACACACACACACACACACACACACACACACACACACACACACACACACACACACACACACACACACACACACACACACACACACACACATATTGGATCACAATAATAATAATAGTAATGATGACACTTAAGGAATTTTTACATACATCATCTTCTGTAGGAGCTTCTCCGAAAGGATATTGTTCATCCTCCACTTCACCTTCTCTTACAGCTGAACTAGATAATGATCTAACAACCTATAAACATTGTCAATGTAATTATAATGTATACACATAATTATAAATACAATAATATAACATTAATTAACTCTCTTGCTACTATCCAGTCTTTTACTGCTTTGCCATAATTTATGATTATAATTATAATTTAATAACAGTAATGTAGAAATAGTAATTGTATTAACAATGTATACATGCGTAGTTTAAACTAGCCACATAATTTATTACTGTGAAACCTGGTCACTTATGTAAGTGCCAGCAAAAATCACAGACTGGTTTTAATACGTAGGTGGTTGCAAGAAAAGGTCAAAGTGAATGTATACACATTATATATGTATAAAGAATTTTGTGTGGGAGGATCAAAGTTGAAAACGGTGCTATATTGTTCATATAGTGCCGCTGGGTGTGAAAAGTGCTATATGAAAGCAGTTATAGAGCAGGAAACATGTAATCAGTAAAATTGAAAGACTTTATACCTCTTGGTTCACTGTTAAGTGTTTATACTGATGGACAAGGCAGTAAACAGTAGGAAACACTGGGAAACACCAATAATCATACCATTCTGCAGAAAGATTGGCAAAAGTGGGACGTTTCATGATGGCTTGCAAAATTGTAGAGGTATAATTCTCTATAACAGTTAAAGCATTGCCTTACCTCGTGCTATACAAAATAAAGCTCTCGACACTCAGCCTCGATGTTAATGTAGGACTTGGCTTCGCCTCGTGCTATATTAGCCATATCAGCCTCATTGCCTCGTGCTTTATTTTTTGTATAGCACTCGCGGAAATGCTCTAACCTATACATAGTACATGATGTACATGCATATCTACGTACACACATACCCACATACGTACATACATACATACATACATACATACATACATACATACATACATACATACATACATACATACATACATACATACATACATACATACATACATACATACATGCATACTTACATACATGTATACATACATACATGCATACATACATACACACACATACACACACACACACACACACACACACACACACACACACACACACACACACACACACACACACACACACACACACACACACACACACACACACACACATACATACATACACATTCATGCAGCATGCATTACATAATCACATGCAATAGACTATACCGTTCCACCATAAAGTTCATCTAGTTCATCCTTCAGTTCTTCTCTCATTTGTCTAGCATCAATCCATTGTTTTACAAATGAAACACATCCTGGCCTACCAATTGCAAATACATAATAATATAGCCATAGTTACATGCCACAGTCACTGTAAGGTGTAGGAGGAAAAGTTTTACAAATAACCTAAATTTTTTCCTGACAAACAGTCTCTATGTAGTTTGAACTGAATTGCATCAGCATGCTCATTGAAAACATGACATAGCAAATATCCAGACCGCATATATGTAACTAGCTACATATAGCCAACAACTTCAGATATTCATATGTATATATATTACATTACGCATTAATGTAAATAGATAACTGGAACAAGAACTGCAAACTTAATTCTGTACTATATCAGTTACACCACAAGTACTAAAGGTGATCCCCATGTATGGCTTTAGGTCGATGGGAATTTTACGTGGGTAATTTAGTTCTTATTATAAATGCATCTTCAATTCTAAGCATATAGTTTCCATCGTCACTAGCTATACCTACAATTTATAAATTGTGTACATCAAAACTTATCAATGAAGTTTCCATCATTTTGTACACAAGCAACACTTTCTCCATAATCATTACACAAAGGTCACCTAATATATGGATTTAGGGAGGCTGTCCCTCCATCTGCCATTTCAGGAAATACTGTATGGCAAAAGAATGTATGCCGGTGTTGTTATAAGAACACACTAATAGTGTAGTGATTTCTGTACATTTCAATGGATAACAATCTATACCTTCTAAAGTGCACTACACCCACCACAAAGCACCTTATAGCTTCTGGGGGCTGTACCCCCAGACCTCTGCTTCAGAGTCCACTACTGTGCTTAGCCCCCTCTCTCAGAAGGTCATATCCATGTAGCAGGCTGGCAGCACAAATTGATATCTATATATAGCATGACGCATGCACTGTACTAGAATTTAATTAGCAAACCACAAGTTGAGTCGTGGGCCGTTACGATTCAGCTTTACCATACAGAAGAATAACATCTGTATTGATCGTATGTACATATACTCAGATGTGATACACGATTAGCATGCTAGGGCACGCAGCGATCTAGTAACGTTTGCTCAGACAGACGGCCCATTGCACTCGGGCACGCCCCCTATACCGATTTTCTCACTTTGACATGGCACTATACTTCAACTGATCTAACATTCTATAGCATCACATAAACAATTTTATAGAACTACAACTAACCTAACACGTCCTCTTCGCCCTTCGGCATTCTCTACGTCACTCAACGTGTTGGCAAGCCCGACAACCGTTGCTGCCTGCTTCAGCTTGCTACTTAGTGCAGTTCCAAACTCAGTAAACTCATTCGTTCCTTTAGCTAAAGCATCTTTAAAATTACGTATTCCTGTAGATAAGAAGTTGCTAGTTCCAAAAATCGAAGACATCTTAAAATCACGTGACGTTGTACAACCATAGATTTAATATTAACCCCCACCTTGCTGAAATCATAGATAGTATAGAGGGCGCTTGGCGCCCTCTATAATCTATGCTGAAATGAATATGACGTAATCGTATATAGTATAGTTCAGTTCCAACCAAGCTACAGTAGCCATTTATAATTTACGCCCCCCAGCAAAGTCAGGATAACCGAAAAGCCGAGATGAAAGCGGATAGAGTATTTGAACTCGGCCGGCAGACATGGGATCACAGTTGATTGACTGATTGATTGATTGATTGATTGATTTGTTTAAACTCCAAAATATATATACTCAGCCAAAGACAGTTCAAACTGAAACATCTCGGCGGCGACGTCAAACATTCAGCCAGTCAGTGCAGCAAATCTTCCATGTCTTGCTCGCTAAGCATTGATCTCGATATTTCTAATCTCTTTACATTTGCTAGTTACTCATGTACCAGAGGGCACTCTAAGAAATTATTTAACTTCATGATCTAGATCTTCATGTCGTGCTCGTTCAAATTTTTTCATCTCGTGCCGATCAATGGCTGGAATTCTTTACCAGACTATGTAATTAATGCACCCACAATCTCCACATTCAAGGAGCGACTTGACTATCATTGGAACAGTTTGTTATACAATATTGACTTTTGATTACATACATAGCCTCTTTTGCCTTATTATCCTTAATAATAATAATAATATAGGCTTGAGCCAATTATGCCAGCATAATTTTGAGCATAATAGGATGGCAAAAGCGTCAAGCCATGATGCCAGCATAGTATATACGTAGGTAAAGTTTTTGTGCAAAGCACACTTTTCACTTGAAGGTATATAGCTACAGTACTAGTGAAATTTTGAGTTATTATACAGTACTAGTGATGAATGCAATGATAAAAGTGATGAATTCGACAAAATAGGAGTCATGATTTAATGTATGTGATAATGAGTGCAAAAATCAACAAGAATCCTACATTACCACCGAGCATAATTTAAATTGCCAAGCATGATTTTGAGCATAATTATAGGCTTGATTTTGGAGCACTGTTCAAAAGCATAACGATATACCCCCATGACCACACACGTATGGGACGTGTGGCTATATATGTCTCTATACATGGGTGTCTGAGCTAATATACCATTTATAGTCAGGGATGTGCCCAGGTTTAAGAGAGTGGTGGTTACAAAATGGGGGTTTTAAATCTCCGTAAGTTAGTGATCTTTAATATCTATACTCCCACTGTGTCTAGGATTCCTTGTAGACACTTTGTTTTGTGTAAAGTGGCTGGCAAAACTAAGCGTTTGCATTCATACTGATATTTTAGTAGTAAGTGAATTAGTAGTGGTGGTTATTTTATCTGAGTGGTGGTTAATTTATCTGAGTGGTGGTCGGTGCCGACCACTGCCGACCACTGTGGGCACATCCCTGTATAGTGTACGTGTGTGTGTGTGTGTATGTGTGTGTGTGTGTGTGTGTGTGTGTGTGTGTGTGTGTGTGTGTGTGTGTGTGTGTGTGTGTGTGTGTGTGTGGGGGGGGGGGGGGGGGGGCATGTGAGATTATGCATTTGCCATCCAGGGATTATATAGCTAGCCTGTATAGCTAAAGCTGTTTCTTACCATTGTCTAGCTATATCAACGGCATGCATACGTATATATGCTCGTAAAAAGATAATACTAATAATAGTATGCTCGCATATACGTACATGGGACAGCAAAAACTGTGTGCTGTCCTTGACATACATGTGACCACTCTCACTCTGACACAGGTGCTATACAGTAACAGCCTTGCAAGTCTTGACAGACCTACTGAATATCTGGATCCCAGCTGCACAGCAGTACATCAAGTCCATCTTGCACTACTGGTAGTCTGTCTTAGAGTTAACAGGACATTGTACACTACACCTGACCCACCTCCACTACCTCATGATCACCTGAGAACACAAGATGTTAATTTGTTCACCTTTACAGGGATGGACTTCATTGGTACACTATATGTATACAGCATGGAGGACAAGAAATGAAGTCTACTTAATATTTGTGTCTATTTACCCATGCCATTACCCAGGACTGATATTCACCTGGAGATCGTACATGCAGACTTAGCAGGTATAACCTTAGCTTACTTCTAGCTTTCTGTAAGTTTCCTTGGCGGGGGTCACTACCGAGAATAATTGTTTCAGACAATGTATCTAATAGCTGCCTCTCAGCAGTAGAAGAGCTATGATCCCTGATGAAGCCACCAGAGATAAGGAGGAGCTGTACAAAGAGGTGTCATCTGGAAAGTCATCCCTAAGAAGGCCCCTGATATGGAGGATTCTGGGAGTGACTAGTCAGTCTTACTAAAATAGTCATCAAGGAAGTTCTTGCAAGGGAGATGATATGTAGCTACGTAGCTATTACTGCCAACTCTTGGAAAATTTTTTTGTTTAGATCAAGGCAGTACTGAATGACCATCCACACACTTGTCTCATCAGACCTCAAAGATCTGGAACCACTGACACCTTCACATATACTACATGGAAGGAGAATCACACGCCTTCCACCAGGAGAGCCAAGATGCAAACAGTTATAGCTACTGAGAGATTTTTTAAAAGAGGTGACGCCAATAACATGTTACAGCAATTTATCAAGTTTTGAAGAAGGTTCTTGTTCATGATGATACCCCTCATGCAACATGGTGATGGGAGTGATCATGATTCAGGATCTTACATAACTATCATGAATTCATAATTCAATGATATCGATGCAGCTATAATAATTTGACAAACTATGCACGTGCATGGCTCACATTGAAAATGCAGCTTGTCATACATCCACAGATTTTTTATCAGCACATCTGTTGCCACACAAATGATCCAGGCATAAATAGTCCAGGAGGATCATTTATGATCCATCCTGTCCATTCTGGATGACATAATTAATGCCATATGAATGAAAATTGTGTGTGAGATGAAAAGGAGGATACAGCAGCTATCTATGGTCAGTTTTATGTTGGCTAGTAAGCTTAAATGCAATTATGAACCAGTTGAGCTCGGGTTGAGCTGGTTTGGAAGAGTGACAGATCCATCGCTAGTTACTTTGCCATCATTTTTTGTTTAGGCTGGTAGGGTATCTGAGGGTTGCAAGCACAAGTTGCCAGCAGACCATCAGTACCTCAGAAGTCTGCAGTTCAGTTTGTTACACATTCTGTATATACGTAGTACTAATGCTTATAATTGCATGATATGATGACCCAACTCAAACATCTGCGTATCTATGTAGCTATAGCTATACGTACATTAAAAGCTTTTAATAAGTGAACTACTAACTCAGCATTCTAGTCTATTGTAGGGATATACGATTAAGGTAGTGATATACAGGCATTATACAAAATGATGTGTAGGACATATTGTCAGACGTAGGGGAGGGCAGCCACTTTATCAGGTGGGACATGTTTCATTATAATATATATAAACAGGAAATCAAATGGTCACCCTGGGCGCCAGGTATTAAAAGAGATTACATACCATATGGCGTGAATATTTGATGGGGGAAATTTTCACTAACACTTTCATTGATGATTCACTCAAAATTTTACCCTTTAAATTTCCAATAATATAGAGCAACATACAGAGAACTAAACTCATTCGTCAAATTTTAAGTTGGGATTTATAAATTTGTAAAAGTTTCCCCCATCAAATATTCATGCTTACTATTTGTTCCTCACTCATGATGTGGATTCCTCAATGGCTAATATGATAAGTAATATGCTACTAGTAAGAACTTATGCTACTGATACTAGAGTTACAGTATAGCTAATTCAATGGTTTTCATGGCTAGCTAATAATTATAGCAAAATCTTCAATGTCGACAATCAGTATTTGTTTAAAACCGTGCTGTTATCAGACTCATCACACACTGCATGCTTATCGCACATCTTTTATTGTTATTCATTATTATTTTTATAATTATCTTAGCCATGCGACTATGGTTTACAGTGAATGGCTACTTACTATGACATAATGCATGTGGTAGTACGTACGTATAGCTAACAATTGTACATAAACAAATTGATATACGTATGATATATTGGATTGGCTATCTTCATCAACTTCTCTTAAGTATGTAGCTATAGCTACGTATGTACGTGTACAGTACGGATTTTATGTGGGTATAGTTAACTACCTTTATTATGGTACGCATTTCATGCTTCACACACATGCAGGGTTATACATCTTACAAGAAATCATTATTATATTATTATTGTTTTGCAACATTACGGGTACAATCAACAATATTGAGATTAATTAATGGAGGCAAAATAAAAACAAATGTTGCAGGAATACCAGTAAGTACTACTGGCATCAAAGTATTATAACTATTATACAACTATATTGCACAAAAACTAAGTATGGCTACATGACTAATTGAATATACTAATAACTAAGAGTTATAGCATGGAGTGGTAGGATTCTGGCTCTACAACGACTACATGGACATAAAAAATGAAAGAGTCATTTGTGAAGTATGGCAAATAAGACCTATAGAGACTTGTAAGCCTTAGCAATAATAGATTTGTAATGTGGAGTCCATGCATGCATGATAAGTGACTATTCCTATGTAGGTCTTTAGTAGAAGGATTAAGTGAAATTGTTACATTATTTGATTTGTTGATTCATTCCAAAATCTAAGGAGGCCACTGATTAAATTGAAGACTCCATTCTGTGGACCAAGCAGTAAGAACCCAAATATCTTTCTCCATTAACCTCTCATCCTCCAAGCCTTGTGACTTGAGGACAATCTTGATGTCATCGGCAAAAAGGAATGGAGTTAACATTGTAGTTGATA
Organism: Spongia lamella; assembly: GCA_963930835.1. Taxonomy (NCBI): domain Eukaryota; kingdom Metazoa; phylum Porifera; class Demospongiae; order Dictyoceratida; family Spongiidae; genus Spongia; species Spongia lamella. The sequence continues at coordinate 11,328,065 of OZ005748.1, forward strand.
AACAGCAAGGCAGATCATTAATGTATAGAATAAATATAAGAGGTCCTAGTATACTCCCTTGTGGGACACCAGATACTACTGGAAGTAACTGAAATGGATTGGTTAATTCCAACACATTGGTGTACCCATGCAGGCTTTTGAAGTATTTAAAGTTGACAAAATGTTGAAAACATGTTATATATAGAAAAAGATATATTATCAATATCAGGAGCAAAGAGGGAGGTAGTAGCATGGGAAGGATCTGTAAAATTTGATTTAGTATATGCAGAGTAAAAGTATTTGTTAAAACAGTTTCCAATGTCAAGGTCAGTGGCAGCAGTTGTGGTTCCATCAGTCCGGCATAGTGTCAGCCTGTCAGGAATGGAATGCAGTTTTGTCAAGTTGGCTATATATTTGTAAACATTATTATTATTATTATTAGAATTTGAGAATTGACGTATTAGCTAAATTGTTTTCATAGGAAGATTTGGCTGCTTTCATCTCCTCTTGAAGAACCTGTTCAGCATTAGAGAGTGTTAAAATGTTATTATCAGTAGGTTTAGCCCTAGCTTTTTTCCTGAGAGTATGGATTTGGTTTAGTTTGTGCTTCAATTTTGGTGTAAACCATTGGGTTGTGAGAATTTGCTTCTTAGAGACAAATAGCTATTTCCAACAAATCTCTACATCACGAAATACAAAATTCTGGCTAAACAAAGCCTACGAAAAGAAGTTTAAGTTGTCCCAATCACCCTTCCAATAATTAAAAATGCTTGTTGATTGTTTTTTATGACTTGATAGAGATACTGCCAATGAAAAAGTAATAACACTATGATCAGATTGCACCTTGAAGCAATCTATTATTGCATGAACTGTTATGGTATGAAACACAGTAGCTACTATCATTATCAGTAATTACCAGATCCAGAATATTACCATGTACATGGGTAGGCTCCTGAATTAATTGTTGTAAATTGCTGTTAAGTAGAAAGTCGTTCTGATTTTGCAGTCTCATTAGAAAATGTCAGGTGCATCAAGTTAAAATCACCAAGTAACACCACTTTCCTAGTATCACACAAAGAATATAAATAATCATAAAGTTCTTTGTAGTAATCAATAGAAACAGTTGGAGCTAGGAATATATATACAGCACATACTACTAGATCTTGATCACTAAGTTCAATAGTGATAGACTGAGTTATCTGGTGTGGATAACAGTTTGGAAGAAATTGTCCAACCATGACTCCCCCACCTCATGAGGATCGATCCTTTCTGTAAATAATGTAGCCAGTAGGAAGAATTTCTCCATTATATATGTGGTCATGTAGCCAGGTCTCAGTTATTACTACTACTTTAAAAATATTTGCATAAACAAGGATTGAAAATCATTTATTTTATTTACTAAACTGTGAGCATTCCAGAGACAACAGGAAGTAGCTACTATGGGATAGTCAATTTTGAGCAGTTTCAGAAGAAGTGTCCATGGCAGAGGGATGGCTCACTGGTGCATTAGATGTTGTTTGTTCATTGTGTTTATCAGGCTGAGAGGTGGAACTGGGAGTGCCTTTATCTGCAGGAGATGTTTCTTGTATTGTTGGCTGGAGTGAAATGGATTCATTTTCAATAATCAATTTATCACTCTCAACTTTGCAGTGGAGTTTGCCCTTAACGTCCATTTCGGATTCTGATATCTTTCTGTCTATATCACTTTGAATTAGTTTCCATCTCTCTTTCAGGAGAATAGATTCTGCTTGACGTTCCTGTCAAGATAGGTCAGCTTTGAATGTAATACCCTCGGGCAAAGAAGCTTTAAGAGAGAGAAGGGTTAGGACATCAGTAGCTATAGATCAGTTGAATTTGGCCAAAATTGGTCTTGATTGTTGTGAGATTTTTTTTATACTGAAGCAATCTCGAAGTGAAAGTTCAGAAACTCCACTGTTGAGGTCTGAGACAATGGAATGGAGCCAACATTGTTAAAGCCTGATTGGATACGGGCCATTTTTGAGGTACCGGGTTTTGATTCCAGAATGCCATGAACAATCAGATTAAACTTTTGATCATAATCCCTGATATGTATAACTATAGTTTTACCTGTGACACCTAGCTATAGCTATACCTAAGTGTATATAGGCTTGTAAAAATTGCTAAAAGTACACCATAAGGTAGCTATGTAGTTGATCCTTATCTCACATTTGAATTTTATCTCCATGGAATGCTACACAAAACTATACTGTAAAGGAGGCCTAATATGGCTTTTCAACTTCGGTAGCATAATATTACAAGTTAGCTATACAGTGCACACATAGAAAGTGGTGTTTATAATTCATATATACATATAGCTATGTACCACTTTTGGCACTTCAGATCACAGAGATATATTTTTAAATATACCCTGGGAGAACACTAGCTATATATAATGTATTTGTATACCATAGTTACACAGGTGCACTATATACGTATACATACATACCATATATATGCAGCCGTACCATAGTACCATATGTATGCATACATATGTACAACACATGCAAGGTTTACTATGCATATTATGATATCTAGCTACTATAGCTATATATAGCTATCAGGTGTATAATATTGTATTTAATATTTCAAAATATTTCACTGTTATTTCGTGAATTCTATATGAAGAAAGAACATCAGCTATTTAGCTATAAAATAAATTATTCGTGAAATATTTTAAAATATGTACCTCAATTTTTCCGATAGCTATAGAGAGCTTGTGTGAGCACCCCGTCGGCCTTAAGTGGGTTTTTCTTATAGCCTGCTACGTTTTCATATTTTACTGGACATGCACTTTATGATTCTGTCGGTTTTTTTCCATTTTGAGGGAAAACAGTATGGGGGTCTATTGGAAAAGCCATCATTTCAAATGCGACATAAGCTAACCAAGTAGCTATATGTTGTGCCTTTCCATAACTAGCTAGAGCTAGCTACACGTGATTACTTTTTCATAACAAAGGCATAACTATTTGGCAGCTTTATTGCACTTCCCCAGATGTAGCTACATGCCATACAAATGCTCGCTTTGCTGCCATTGTAAATGACTGACTTTAGGATGTTAACGCGATTAGCGGCGATCGCGCAAGCCCTCTACGCGGTATCGCGAAATATTCCGCATTGCAAAATTGCACGCATCCTGTGACATGCACGTAGCTATATCATGAAAATATTTCGCTTTGTAAAATAACTTCCAAATATGGATATTTACACAAAAAACTCCTTATACGTAATCATAGATACTATACCCATTATAGGGTATGCTATACCCATATATAGTATCTATGACGTAATGAGCCGGACGGGGCCTGCTCCTGCTATTTTCTATAAATGCATGGGTAAGCTTAAGACAGTCCGATTTATTGTGTGCCGATGTATACCACGAGCAAGTGTCTAATATATCGCTGAAACTGATGGAGGAAAAGGACAAAATCGTACTGTTTGAGCTCGGCCCAGACATTCGCGAGGGACTAAACATTGCAGCGATTTTTCCGTATCTCGTTAAACATAGTTTAACAACTAGCGAAGAAAGAGAATCACTTCTCAACTCATGCACAACTACTATTGACAAGAAGAATAACCTACTTTACTTGTGGCTACCGCATAAAGGTAACGACAGTCTGAACAGATTTATGGAAGCTCTTAAGGATAGCATTGAGGAAGAGCCAACACATGAAACACTACTATGCAAGATACAAGCTAAAAGAACCGAAGGTTGGTTATAGCTAGCCATACATGCCTTCTCTGGCGCGTGAGTGCGCGTAGCTAGCTATTTGTTTAGCTGTATTCTTTGAAGAGTTATATAGCTACGCCGCGCATATACACAGATCACGTCACTTCTGTACGCGATACGTATATCTATCAAGGGTGCCAATTTTATTACACCATGCATATTGCATGCATGCATGCACACGCGTATAAATGCTGCATATTGCGCAGTTTACTTTTTAAAATGACCACAATGATGCATGCACCACAATGATGCATGCATGCATCCGTTGTAGAGCATGTATAGTTAAAGCAACAGCTATTAAGTGCGTGCGCGTGATACAATTGTACAGTGCATGTATATATAAATGCAGCCACGCTTAGCCTATAGCGATGATCTTCAGAATCTATGCAATCGATATGCAGTCTACAAACATTCCATAGCTATAGCTATATGCATGCATGCATGCATGCATGCATGGTTTCAATACATATAGCCACCAACAGAGTTGCATGGGGGTAACTAGCTAGGTAACTAAGTCGATGCAATAGCTATAAGTATAGCTAGCGAGTTACTTTTCTCAAACTATTACTTTCCGTATATTTTTCTGTATAAAATAGACATTTCAGTAAATTACAAATTGTGTTGGTAATCACGAGTAGTGTTATACAGACATATCTGACTAGCTACTTATCATCAGATTTTAGTCTGAGAATTGGAGCTAAACATGACTTTCACCACCAAATAAGTGATAGGAAAAATGTATATAACTGTGATATATCATAGCTATTGTCTGAAAGTAGCTAACTATAGAAAGTATTAAATGAGCCCAACTCTGGCTGCAATGCTATATAGCTAGCTATACATATATATTTGATAAAATGGCTATAGCTACATTTCAAGAACCAACTATAGCTAGCTAGGTAGTTACAGCTACAGGTATGTATGCAACCAACTATGGAAGCTAGCTATGTATATGCAGCTGTATGCCATGCATATAGTTGTATGCATGGCAAAAGATTCTAAAAGCTGGGGCTATATAGCAGAACTAGCTAGCTTTAGCTTAGTCAGCAACATAACTGTGTGAAGTTAGCTATAACGGTATAAATGGGAATTATATTTATACTTCCCCTAGCTTTTGAAGCTTAATTGTAACTATTTTAAAATTTTGATTTATCAACATTGCAAAAAGTACCTTGAAACCACACAGCTACGTGTACTCTAGCTAATTGACTAGACCGAAGCCATATGCACTGACAGCTAAATAATTGATTTTCATTTCAAAATAGTACCTGCATCAAAGCCACATATATACAGCTGGCTATATATGTTCAAACTATTTGTTATGTCAGCACTATATAAAAATTTAATTAAGCCACAAGGTCATATATGTAGCTAACTAGCTGTAGCTATATTTCTTCTAAACATAATACACTAAGGACTGTTCTAATAACATAGCTGACGATCATAGCAAATTTGATAGTGGAATTGAGGCTGCTGGCCGTCAGTATTCTCCAATTAAGACATCCTCAGATGCTTCACATTACAGCAGTAGATCTAAATCGCCAGATAGGAACTTGCCAAAATTGAGTCCCGATGATGATGATGATGATACTGGACAATGGGAATCACTGTCCAATGGGTCAGAATCTGAAGCGGACATTCTTCAAGATTCCTTGCAAAAGCAATATAGTAATGTGATGGGACCGAAAGGAGTGGCAAAAATAGCTGACAAAATTGCAGTCGGGGAATTTCGGCTGTTTTGCTTCAGTATAACTCGAACGGCAGAAGACTATAGCAGGATGGGCAGTGAATGTTGTAAAAGCAATGATGTTTGGTGCAGGGTTAGTATGAACTGTAACTTATGCTACTTTGCCCCACTAGAAAGCATCTGTCAACACTTTTCAAGCTGCAGTGATGAACTTAAATTGATAAAGGAGTACAAAAACACCTTGAGCAATGGAGTATATGAGCCTATACTTAAGAAAACAAAGCCTAATGAAGGCTATCAGTCAATCACTAAGCCAAAGGAATTATTTGCTTCATGCATTGTTACTATTGCCAATTCCTTAGATGAGCGCATTGCTGACAAAAAAATCAGGCTGGAGGATATGAAGTCTTATTTTTGCACACTGAAGAAGTCTTCAGTTGATCATGAACAAGAGCTTCTAATTACAAATAGAAATATGCAAGATAACATTAATAAGGCCAAAGATGTATATTTTCTCCTTTTTGCAATCTCTCCATGCTGGGATTGCATCAATTTCCTGTTTCTTGAAGAGCATGTTGTGAAGCAGTTTGGTGGTGATGAAGAAAGATGTGAGATAGCAGGATACAAACGTTGCCTCAAAAATCGTTGGCTTACCCGCTCAGTAAAGGAATGTCCTGACATGACACCCGAGTTAACATGCTTTGAACACTACAATGAAGTCATATGCAAAATCAATGCTGATTGGGACACAACTAAAATAAGACAAGTATTAAGGCTCAGAAAAGTCATTGCTTCTGTTTACAATGTTGATCTTTCTGTTGTTAAGCTACACAAAGTCACCAAAGGCAGCATAATTGTTTATTTTGCATTGCCTTCGTCTTGCATCACAGAGCTTTCAGATGAAAAAGTTTTGTTGCTAGCAAAGCATAATTTTCTAGCACTGACTGTCTGTGACAAAGCTGGCAAAATAAATCCTACTTTCAGCTACGACATCACAGAAAAATTTGCCACTTTGGATAAAGCATTCCAGACACCAACTAATTCTCTGAGCAATAATGAAGTTAGTAACAGTTATGTAGCCTATTTAACATAGCTATAATGTAGCAAATTGTGCTGGTTATGCATGTAGCTAGCTAAATATGTTGCTTTTACTATATCTACTTTAGTTATGCAGTGATGTGCTACTGGTAGAAAAGGAAATCAAAGACAGTAGTACTCTTATGTTATCCCATGATGAGCCAAAAATCCTCTTTAAGGTAAACAATAACTTAAACTTATAACTGTGACTTAATCATTACTTGCTGCCTACATAGCATTTAGCTAGCTACTACATAGTACTGCAAACATTTACAACATCCAGTAAACTGAACATTTACCACAATGCTTCGAATTACACTGATGGAAAAGGCTTGATTCATTCCCGGACTCTTTACGGGATAGATGTACAGATGAAATCAAACAAAGAGCCTTGCATCTTGGAAGTTACTCATCATAATTCTGTACTAACCATATCATTTGAAACACAAGCTGAAGCACAGCAATGGTTCATAGCACTTAAACGGATAATTGGTAAGGGGATTACGTAGCTAGCTAGCTACTGTATAGATTTGTAGGTAATGAAATGTTTTAAATAGGATGGTTTCACCTTCATCTCAAGATATTTCCACCTAATGTTTGCATCCCTGAAGATCTTGTAGTACAAGTTGAGGGTGATTCTTTGGCTTTTTGGTCTGTTGTTGATGACAGCAAGTGTATGGAATGGAAATTATCTGACTTGAACTCCGTGTACCTTAAAAATGCTCTTTACATTTGTGTTAAAAATTCAAGGTATCCATGCATTAATACAAATGTATAGCAAATTTCAATTTTGATTATGTGCTATAGCAATGCTTTATTGAAAGAGGACATGTATGTGTTTGAAGGACAACAACTTGAAAAGTTATATGATCTACTTGAAGAATACAAGTCCGCCTTATCCAACAATTCTGAGTATGAAAACAGTTTAACTGATTCACACAGCGAACAGGTAAGTAGCTATATGTGGTACTTATAACACATACAATTATATACGGTGGGTTTTTAGGAAGACAGAAGACAAAATATTGTGCATGTGCCAGCACACCATGCATACTCATCTCTTCAAAAAGTGCATAAAAGAGGTAAGTAGCTATATGCAACTGTTTGCTGACAAGCATATTCATGTAATACTACTTTTGCAGACAAACAACTAAAAAGAACACCCTCTTCTTCATCATCCGAGGAAATTGACAGCCTTAATAATTTTAGTACAAATGACTATGACATTTTAAATGAAATTCTTAATGCAGAGTCAGCCAGTACAGTGTACCATGCCTTTTCCTGGAAAGTGAAGGAAGAAATACAATTACAAGACAAGTCCATTCAACTCATCAAAACAAGCTGGTATGATGTTGTATCAAAGTATATTCTTAACAGAGGTTATCGGATTATTGTTACAATGGCTGACCAACAGACAAGAATACTCGCCCAAGAAAGGAATAACCAGGAAGGGAAAAAACAAATCCAAAGTCGGTGGAAGATAATTGTTCAGGCTGTTAAAAAGGCATATACAATTTTCAAACCGCCTCCTTGTACTAAAGAGATTGGTAATTTTCAGACAGATTCAGTAGTCGTGCAGACTTCTGATGTGCATGATTTTACTATGCCCCATTTTCAAAATGTGTACTATGGCACCACGAATCCATCATCCAAAACAGTCCAAGGATTTCTTCAAACTGGCATGGCTCAGTGTACTATTCCTCCAGAACAACTTAAGGAAATGTACAGTAATCTGTCCAAAAACAAGTTTTGGCTTAAACTATGGCCAAGCTCTGCATTGGATGCAAGCATCAATGTTAGCTATCTAAACGAAGTCGAGCACCATCAATTCAAGGAAACTCTTGATGAGCCTACATCTTATTCCACAAATTCAGATATTTTGCTGTACATTCCACGCTCTTCAAAATCATTTACAGAAAAGTTAGTGCAAACATCACAGTTAGCAGTTGATCTTGGATTTTCTGGTAAGGTGGTGGTCTTCGATTGGCGTGCAGAGAATTGTATTGCTAATATTGATCAGGTAACAGAAAAAGTGAAGCCACAACTTCTACAATTCATAAGAATGCTGTATTTACATTCCACCAAGGTTCATATTGTTGCTGTGTATGATGCGGCACTGTTAGTCATGAAGTTAATGTCATCAGCAGAAATGGATTTCAGTTTGGGTCAGGTGATCTTTACACGGTTGGCCAACCTTTCATCTTCTATATTTGATGACCTTCAAAAACTGGCAGATACGGATAAATGCTTTCCATGTCATGCAGATAATGTAACCATCTATCATCACCCCAAATCATGCAGTAAATCACTTCTGCCAATACGTAGCTTAACATATGGAAGCAGTGGTGAAATCTTTTCAAAGAAGGTAGTGCTAGAACCTCCACCATTTGTGAAAAATGTTGATATTATCTGTCTTGGAAGGCATCCACATGGTTCCGTCATGAAGAACCGTGAATATGCTGTAAACAAGATAGTCATTGAAGATATGAGTGAAATTATATGCTTTGAAAGGAGCACAATAGATCGTTCATCTAGAATAAAATTTCAGTGTGGTTGTAGAGAACCACAACCCCTTATTTCTCGATCACGTCTAACATGCACACTCTGCAACTGTACCTGCTACTTTGTATTGGGCTGTGTTATAGGATTAGGCAATTTTACACCATCACTATTAGAAGAAATGCAACAGTCAATGTTACAAAAACAAGAAAGGGATATCAAAAAGTGTTCAAGTGTTTCCAATTATATCCGAACTTAATCTCAGCTACAAAACATTCTGTACATGTAACTAACTACGTATACTACATACATATACATATGGCTAGCTACGTATATATTAGCTATTAGCTACACTTTAACTTAGAAATATGGACTGTATGCATTTATGTAGCTACAGCACTTTGTCACATACATATAGCTATACGTAAGAGGTGCGTACTCTTGATATCACATATGTTGCTAAATTAATTTACACTATGTATATCAACCGTTATACGTAGCTATATGTATAGCTATGTATGTACATAACGTAGCTAGGTCTTGTGGTTTAGTTATAGCTACGTACTTGACCTATAACTAGCATGTAGCTACTACTGCATGGGTTTCTGACAAAATTGCATAAACATTTCAGACAAACCGCTTAGCTATTGTGCACACGCATATGCACAATTATAATGCGTCACAGTATTATGTAGCTAGTGGTTTACAACTAAGGGACTGGATATAGTTAAATTTATAGATAGAATACAGATCATATTCACTTTAGAAAGTTAAATCACATCAGTAGATATCAATATATAGACAATTTATTCTTCACCTTTGTTCCAAATGATTGTTAGTGTAAAACGCATTCCAAAAAGTCACCGTTTAGTTATATGTAGCTATGTCCATAGCTGCATGGGGATAGCACCACTGAAATAGATCCTGAACTCAAAAAACAACACTGAATATTCATCAGAAATTTGTTTTGAGTTCCTAACACAGGCACCATGATAAGAATGTAACACTGTGGTGTCATTGTTTCAGGCAGAACTCACTGATCTACTGGGCGCCAAAGAAACCTACAATGGGAGCCAAGGTGAGGCCATAGTGCCCATTCTGCAAGGGTTCAAAGGAGCCAAAACAGTATGGTAATATTGTATACCAAGAAAAACTCTGTTTCAATTGTTTGAAGCACACAAGGTGACCTCCTGCAATTCCAAACACAGGTGTCACAACTGTCGACAGAAACATCACATAAGCCTATGTACATGTAGACAGAAACAGAGTGGTAACCTTCCTGAACACAGTGCACCTCCTGTAGCACTATTCCTTCTGAAACAGCTACAATGTCTGTGAATCTCCAGTCATCCCCTACACTACATAACCATGTGTGCATGCCTACTGAAGACACCTGTAGAAACAATGACCCATGAAAGCAAGCATACACAGGCTAATCTGATGTTTGATGAGGGGTCTCAGTGATTATTCATTACTAAAGCCCTGACAAATGTCCTAGATCTGTAATCATACCAAAGAGAAGACCTTAACCTATCTTCCTTTGGAACTAAATGTCAACTAAGCCGCCAAGTAGATGTTGCCATGGTCAAGTTGCTAACCAAGAATAGAGATGCTGTGCCACTGTCAGTCCTTGTTGTACCACACATTGCCACACCATTACAGAACACAGCAAATATCATTTGTCAAACCTCTGTGATCTTCAGTTTGCTCACCCACTTACTGCAGAAAGGGAGTTTGAGATTTAACTACTAGTAGGAGCCGAACACTAATGGAACATTGTTGGAGACTACATTGTGAGGGGATGGTAGAGTTCAAACCAGGCTATATATATATACCTTCCAGGCTCTCTGAACCAGTGCAGTCTACAGCCACAGACTCATTCTACAACAGCTAACGTTTTGATGGTAACTACATAGCTATACCTCTTGCCAAAGTGAGTTTGACCTGGAAGTTCTTAGAATTTGGAATCTGCAGAAGTGTCCTCCACTGAAGACAGCACTGAAAACAACATGTTGGAGCACTACCTCACCTCCTCTGTCACAAAAAAGCATTGTTGCCAGATTCCTGTGGAAGCCAAATCACCTCACCCTCTCTTGACTAACTTTACGGTGACAGAACACAGAACACGTCAACTAGTGGCCAAGACTCCTGAACTACTTCAAGTGTACAACCAGATCATTGCCAAGCAAGAGGCCATCAAACGTGTGGAACTACCCAGTGATTACTCAAGAGTCAACTACATCCCACACCATGCAGTTGAGAAGGATTCACTGACAACACCCATTTCTATTGTAGTTGTCAACAATCCCCCAGTTATCCCAGTCTCAATGGTTGCTGCCCTGTGTTAACGATTTATGTGCCGTTCTTGTTTGCTTTAAGACATCACTGCTGATGACAACGTCTCTGCTATCCACTGGAACCCTACAACAGATGAACTCACAGTGGCTGCAAAACCATTCATTCTATCCCACGACCATCTGGTGACAAAGAGGGAAGTGCTAGCTACAAGACCTATCAAAGATCTTTGATCCACTAGCCAGGATTTGTTGCAATTGCATGCACCTGTGGTTATCTGAGCGAAGATACTGATGTAAAAACTGTGAGAATGTAAGACAGTATGGTACAAACCATTGAATGAAGACTATTAAGCAAGGGCATTGCTAAGGAAACCATAGGACTTTCTTTCAGAAGGTAATTTTTTATTACACCTATAAAACAGCCAATGATTCACTGTTTTGCTGATGTCAGTCAAAGGCATATGGAGCTGTAGTATTCCTTACCCAACAGGATCAAGTGTCATTTGTTACTGCAAAATGTAGTACCCCTAAAACAACTTACCTAGCCACGTTGCTACTTGGCTGACACATTTTGTGCTGAATGCCATTCCACTCAACCTCATCTGGTCTGACAGCCAGATTGTGCTTCAGTAAATCAAGACTCAGAAGCAACTCTCAGCATTTGTCTGTCACCGCATCATTAAGATGAGATCATTACTTCCAATTACTAATTGGAGATACTGTGCCAACCAATAGACCTGCTGACTAGGGGGATCACCACACATGCAGTTACTGATATCATCCACACTATGGTGAAATGGTCCGGAATGGCTGACCACACCTGACCGATGGCCATCATTCCAGCAACAATCCCTACCGCCACTTCATGTAGCAGCAGTAGCAACCCGAGTTTGTCCCAACTGACCTCACCCCACCAGGTGTTGGACTGCACTGTCATTTCAATTGACTGTTACAGCACTCTTGGCAAGTTACTTACTGTAATGCATTATATTATGCTTTTCGTTTTACAGACAACTTGCAACTGAAGCTATAGAAGAGAGACGAAATAGCTGAACAGAGCAAGATACCAATGGGTGAAGGACATGCAGTAAGGCGGTGTATTGGGGAGCAACATTCAACAAATAGCAAGGCAACATATGACGTTACGAGTACTACTTGTTCGACATCTCTGGCTCTTCCTGGGTTTCTAAGCTGTGGTAGATGTGTATATCTCCACTAAGTGAAGTGACAAGGTTCCTATTTGTCTGAAATCAGCATAGTGACCTCCGCCCAGCAAACTTACGGAAGCTACACTATATATCTAGCTATACATAAAATGGACTTGATGTAGCTACTCCAGTAGGTCTGTTGCAAGGCTATTATTGTAGCACCTGTGCCAAAGTGACAGTGTCACATGTACGTATGTCGAGGACAATCAAGTGGGACAGTGAATGCCCGGCAGGAAGGAGCTCAAAGTTGAGATCAAGAGGGTGCTGAATGACTGTCCACTTACGTACTTTTGTCTCATCAGAACTTGAAGATCTGGAACCTATGACACCTGAAGGAGAATCACAAGCCTTCCACATCAGACTGCAGAAATTGATGAGATTGTTGATCCAAGTTATGGAGAAGCTGGCCAGGTGCACAGGAGAGCCAAGATACAAGCAGTTATAGTCAAAAGAGATGGACATGAATATTTGACCTCTTTTGGCATTTCCACAAGGTACCGTAGCTATCAGTAGCAATCAGCAAGTTGTGAAGAAGGATGATGTAATTCTTGTTCTTGATGATACCCCTCATGGAACATTGAAGATGGCAGTGATTGATCTGAGGAGATGGACTAGTTAGAGCAGCTACTATTCGTACTATTTGTACTTGATCTATCTACCTCTCAGCAGCAGAAGAGTTGCGGTCCCTGATAGAGTGACCAGAGGTAAAGGAGGAGCTGGACAAGAGAGGTGTCACTTGCAATTCATTCCAAAGTATAGGCCCTTGCTATGGAGGATTAAATATTCTGGGAGTGGCTAGTTGGTCTTACTAAAGCAGCTACGTATCAAGGAAGTTCTGGGGAGATGACATGTATCACTGCCAACCCTTGGAAACAATTGTTGTACCACTGGAATCACAAGCACTGAGATCCATCACTAGGTTGTATCCTTTGGAGTTGAGTGTACATGGATAACCAGAGTGAGGAAACAGCTGGTTGCCTACTGGGCTGCAGCATCAGTGCAGCAGCCCAGTAGGCAACTATGCCTGTGGATCCTTGGTGAGAGCAGTTGTCCTTAACGAGCATCAACCAAGAGAGCTATCAATTGAGTGAAGGAGTGGGCCAGATTCCTGCCCCCCCCCCCGAAGGATGTCACAGCGATTGAACAGAAACTTAATTATACATAAGAATCTTATACTGTATTTCTGTATCATGTGATCACTATTATGGTATACATATTAGCACAGCCGGGGTGTAGTAACACACCACTGCACTCAAATCCGGTCCTCTCTAGATCTCCTTCGCTGATCCTGGATATACAGTCAACATCGCCATTTCATTTCTGGTACCATGACCAGGTAAACCACTATACATTATTGTAACCCCACTACACTAGCTAGTCAGTCCTACAATCAATTCCAAATTTATGCGTGATTAATATAACATGGACCGGTTGGCTAGCAAGATTTTCATCATTCGCCACACAATAGACAAAGCTACTTAGCTATCATCTATTTTACATAACTACGTATCATGATTCAAGCTATGCCTGATTATATCGATGCAGCTATGCCTATATAACCGAGGGGTACGACAGGATTCAGAATCTCGTCGATGGTTGCCAAGATTCTGGAATCTGGAATCTGGAATCTTAACTTTCATTAATATTCTTGTAAAACTTTGTATTTATCCGTACATTGTTAATCACGTGATATGGATAGCCTTATTTGGTATACAGGAATCTTTAGAATCAAGTCAGGAATCTTGGAATCAAGCCAGGAATCTAGGAATCCTGCCAAGATTCCAAAAGATTCCGAATCACGTCGAAGAAAATTCATAGTGTCGGGCCCCTCGTATATAACCTAGTCTCGCGTGGCCAGACCGCTATTTCCGCGCAGGGCGTTTATCGCTTGCAGTATAAGCGCCCGCGCAGAAAAGGGTCTGGGAGGCTTCACAGTGCTGACTGGGTTTTCACACCTTCAAACGTGTCGATATATTAACTTTGTAATAGCCCTGTATGTTAAGTTTATGTGACGTGTAATCAATCAACGTGTCACGTGTAATCAATCAACGCCCAACAAAATCTGTTGGGCTCAAACCGAGTTGATACTGTGAAGCCTCCCAGACCCTTTTCTGCGCGGGCGCTTATACTGCAAGCGATAAACGCCCTGCGCGGAAATAGCGGTCTGGCCACGCGAGACTAATATAACCATGCACGTGACTTGCGTGCTTTAAAAATGCAACCGGCTTGTCATCCATCCACATCTGTCGCCACACAAATGGTCCGGGTATAAATACTTCAGGGCGATCATTTATGCATGATCACGCCTGCCCGTTCTGGATGGCCCAAGTCTCTCGTGGCCAGACCTAAATTCACGCGCAGGGCCTTATCGCTTGTATATTGTATCCCGCGCATATACATGCACGGCCTTGTGTCAGTTCAGGTCTGGCCATGCACGCGAGACCAGGATAAGTCGTTTTCCCTCACAGCACTGCGTCAATAAATCAGCTTCGAAATAAGCGCCTGTGCCGGCGAAATTTCGTCATAATTACTGATGATCCGTGGGGGTTTATAACCATATAAAAGGTGTATATTGAACTATATTATGCATTTTGAGCAGTAATATGGAGAAAAGAGATGAAAAGGCGTTGTTTGAGCTCGCCCCGCTCATCGAGAAATAACTAAATATCACGGCAATTCTTTCTTACCTCGTTAAATACGATTTAACAACTAACGAGGAAAGAGAAATACTTCTCAGTTCTTACATAAGCAATGTCGACAAGAAACACCGGTTTCTTTTCTCGTGGTTACCGAACAAAGGCAACAACAGCTTGGATAGGTTTATTGAAGCCCTCAAAGAGAGCAAAGAAGGAACAACTCACGAAACACTGGCGAATAAACTACAAAAAGAAAGATTAGCCAAAGGAGACAAAGGTACTAATACTGGCTATATTATTTTAGATACCTATTATAAAATTATAGCTAATATTCAGTAAGAGCTATGTATAAATAGCCTCCACTCGAGGGGCCGAGAGTCCAAATCACGTCACGATGGCTGCCAAGATTCTTGAAACTTTGTATTTATCCTAATCATATGATATGTATAGTCTTATTTGGTAAACAAGTATCAAGGAATCCTGCCATGCAGTAAGATTCTGAATCACGTTTAAGAAAATCCATATAGTGTCAGACCTCTTCATTATGATTTTGTCACATGTCATATAGCTAGTTATAACAGCTACAAGTCATGCATGTCAATATACCCGGGTGTGCATGGTAATTTTGTTCTGTGTTGCATGCCATCACGCCTTTATTTAGCTAGGTGTGTAGCTACCAACAGTAATGAATTTTGAATTGTGTCACAAAATGTGTAGCTGACATGATTTCCTGTTTATATATAGCTATATAGTTAAAACATTTACCAAATAGGTAGGCCATGCAGGCCAAAGTTGATTTGCAGTTTATAGTCACTGCATGCCCGCATCACTGCAGACACTACTGCCTCAAACTTCATTATGATTGTTTTACTCCGATTTTTGACTAATTTTCTAACTCTCACAAATTTTTGAGTGACTTTCGATAATTTTGTTTTTAAAAAGTGGAAATTCATAGTAAAAGGACCATTAATCAGCAGTACGGTAGCAATAGCTAGCTAGCTATATGTGCAATAATCGTTGTGATAATTGTGAAAAAATACGTAATATCATTATCTTGATAATATTTTTTAACTATCGTGATAGACAGGTGATGTTTTGGATAAAAATATGTACATTTGTTACTATTGATATAGCTAGAAAGATCACAACTATAGTTAGCTACATATAGCTACATATTAGCTAGTTATAGGTACAATTATTATGGGTAACAGAATAAATAATTTGCAACTTCTCAACAGTGTTTTGGGGAATTTCATGGATAGCTAAGAACTTTTATGCTAGTTACATGGAGAACTCTTAATTGGTAAAGTAGCCATACTAGCTCACATGCACACATGAAAGATTATAGCTACTATAAGATTACACAGCTAGCTACATATTTGAACAAACTGCACACTCAGCCTAACACGTATAATAGCTAGTTTACTGCAGCTTACATTACATTTTGCTGTAAAAGTCACGAAACTTTCCCCTGTTTACATAGATGAAATTACTTTAGTAGCTGCATGATGGCTATTTTCTTTGCATAGTTATAGTTGGCAAACTTAGGTGCTTAATACTAACAAAAAAGGAGATGCAACTTGATAATTACAATGTTTCCTATTCAATAAGTTCATCTATAGTCCTGGCATTAACATTGCATTGTGCTTTGTAGAATCTGCTGCAAATCAATCCCATAGCACTGATGACAGCGGCTACGGCATTACTACTACCAAACCATCTTCACAAGAGCTAAGCGCTTCATTATCCAGCTGCTACTCACAATCACAGGAAGGTCATCTATCAACAGTTAGCGATGAATTTTTTGTGAATGAGCAATGGGAGCTGGTATCCAGTGACTCAGATTTTGAAGAAAACAATCTTCAAAACAACCTGCAAAAGAAATACACACAAGTAATGGGTCCATATGGAGTGGCAAAAATAGCACACCATGCTCCAGTTGAGGAGTTTCGACTGTTTTGTTACAACATCATTCGAACAGCAGAAAACTACCACATGATGGGCCAAGAATGCTCACGCAGCATTGATGTTTGGTGTAGAGTGAGCATGAAATGCAACTACTGTTATTTCGCCCCACTAGAAAGCATTTGTCGACAATTCAATAGTGAAGCACTTAAATCAGTCAAGGATTACAAGGAGTTCCTACAAGATAAGAAATTTGAAACAATCGTTTCTAAAACAGAACCATATAATGGTTATCATTCAGTAACTGAGCCAAAGGAACTCTTTGCCTCTTGTGTGGTCAGTATTGCCATTTCCTTGAACAAGCGCATTGCCTGTAGAAAAATTTTCTTGGATGACATGAAATCTTATTTCTGCACGCTGAAAATATCTTCTGTTGATCACGAGCATGAACTGTTTATTACAAACAGTGAAATACAATACAACATCAACAAAGCCAAAGATGCATTCTTCCTCCTTTTCGCAATTTCTCCATGCTGGGACTGCATCAACTTTTTGTTTCTGGAACAGCATGTTGTGAAACAATTTGGAGGTAACGAAGAGAGACAGGAATTAGAAAGGTACAAGCGTGACCTAAAAAACCGTTGGCTTGCCAGCTCAATACAGAAGTACCCAGACATGACAGCAGAGCTAACATGCTTTGAAAATTGCACCCAGATTCAATGCAGAATCAATGCAGAATGGGACACAACCAAAATAAAACAAATTTTAAGGTTAAAAGAAGTAATTGCTTCAGTGTACAACATTGATCTTTCAGCCGTCAAATTATACAAAGTCATTAAGGGTAGTATCATTGCTTACTTCGCATTGCCCTCTTCATGTGTTAAGGAACTTTCTGATGAGCATATACTTCTGTTGGCCGACCACGAGTTCCTTGAATTAACGATCCTTGATCTTAACAGTGCTGATGAAAATAAAGTTATCATCAGCTGCAATATTCTAGAAAGGTTTATTGCACTTGACAACTCATTTCAGGTTCCTACAACTATGTGTAATACCAAGGTTAGTATAATAATTATAGAAATGAAATAACATTATCCATACATCTCTCTGTCTTTTCAGCTATGCAGTAATGTGTTTTTTGTTGAGAAAACAATTAAACACAGAAATCCTGTAACACCACACGTCTTTCAACCCAAGAAAGTTTTTAAGGTAGCTACAGAAACAAGTTTACATAACTTGAATACTAACCTATGTATATAAATTGATTTTACAGCACTGGGTCAACCACTATATAGTACTACAGACATTCACAGCATCCGGTAGATTAGATATCTATCACAATGAACTGAGCTATACCAGTGGAAAAGGTCCTATTAATTCTCGCAGTCTCTATGGAATAGATGTGCAGATGAAATCCGAAAGAAGAAAACCTCATGTTTTGGTGCTCACCAATCCAAATTTTTCTCTTTCTATATCATTCACTACACAAACTGAAGCACAACAGTGGTTCATAGCACTAACACAAATCGCAGGTACAAAAACTTGGAATGTGCTACGCAATGATATTAGTTGCATGTATAGGGTGCTTTCATCTTCAACTCAAGATGTCTCCGTGCCACTGTGGTATTCCAGAAGACCTTGTGGTACAACTAAAGGGAGACTACATGACATTTTGGTCTGTATTCGACCAACAAAAATGCATGGAATGGCAACTGTTTGATATAAAATCAATACATTTGCACAAGGCCTTGTATATAAACATCAAAAGTTCAAGGTACATAACATACTCAGATATGTATACAAGTCCTTCAGGGTTTACCTCTTATAGCAATACCCCACTAAAAGAGGATATATTTGTGTTTGAAGGAGAACAGCTTGAAAAATTATTTGACCTCCTTGAAGAACACTTGTTAGCTTTACCTGACAACTCTTCACATGAAGACAACCTTTTCAAATCTCCAATCACAAAACAGGTACATGAGTAGCTAATCCTTTACTATAAATAATATCCTGTCCATATAGACGGGCATTGGCAACAAACTAAAGCACTCACTTTCTCAAGAAGTCCTTGGAAGTGATACAGGTAGCTAGCAGTATAGGTTGATTAACTGATTGTATACATGATTACTTACTTTTGCTACAGTTAAACAGATAAAGAGAACACAGTCTTTGGCATCGTTTACATCAGAAGTATCTGGTAGCCTCGATAGTTTTAACACGAGTGGTTGCCTAATAGATGATATTCTCAGTGAAATTTTTAGTGCAGAACCAGCCAGCACAGTGTATCACAGATTCTCTTGGAAGGTAAAGGACGAGGTGCATTTACAAGACAATGTCATTCAACTTGTCAAGACCAGCTGGTTTGATCTTGTATCACGACATATTCTCAACAGAGGCTACTGCATCATTGCCGTACTACCCGGGCAACAAACCAGAATACTCGCTCAAGAAAGATGCAATCCAGAAGGGAAAAAGCAAATCCAGAATCGATGGGAGAAGATAGTTAGTGTTCTTAACAAGGCGCATGTTATCTTTGAACAGCCTAAATGCACAAAGAAGACTGGAAGCTTCCAGGCCAACACAATGGCAGTTGAAATTGCTGAAGTACATGAATTAAATTTGCCTCATTTTCAAACTGTATATTATGGTACTTTGAAGCCATCCAGGATGCTACACCTCAGTACCAAAGAAATCAAGAATACAGTTTACACTGGGATGGCTCAGTGCACTATTCCTCCTGTTCTACTGAAAGAAATGTATAGCAATTTGTCCAAGAATGGCTTTTTGCTTAGGCTGTGGAACAGCTCTCTATCGAATACAAACATCAGCATCAACTACCTGAATGAACTTGAACAAAACGAGTTCAGAAAAATCATTTATGAGTCTGTCCTAGACTCAAAGCGTGTACCTCCCTTTCAAATTTCAGAAATTCTGCTATACATTCCCTGCTCTTCAAAGGCCTTCAATGAAAACCTAGCCCAAACTTCCCAGTTAGCCGTTGATCTAGGATTTTCCGGTAAAGTGGTACTCTTTGACTGGTGCACAGAAAAGGAAAACAGTAGCACCAACCAAGCAGTAGAGGAGGCAAAGCCACAACTACTACGATTTCTCGAGATGGTGTGCTCACAGGCTTCCAAGGTTCATATCATTGCTGTACATGATGGAGCCCTACTACTGGTCAAAGCACTAACAGAATGCAAGTTAAGCTTAGGTCAAGTGATCCTAACTAGACTGGCTAGCCTTTCCTCCAGCATTTTTGCTCATCTCCAAGGAATGGTAGGCAAAAGTGAATCATTTTTGTACCAAGCAGAAAACATCACAATTTATCATAAGCCAAAATCTTGTAAGCCATCGGTGTTTCCATTACGTAGTTTTACAGCCAGAAATTGCCAGGATATACTTCCCAAAATGCTGTTACTAGAGCCGCCCCCACTTGTGCGACAAGTGGATATAATTTGTCTTGGAAGTCATCCAAACCGCAGCCTGATCAAAAATCGCGAATATGCAGTAAATAAAGTGGTCATTGAAGATATGAGTGACATCATCTGTTTCGGAAAAGGTGTAAAAGATCGATCATCTAGATTAAGAATTCAATGTGGATGCAGGGATCTGAGACTACCCATTGATCGATCACATCATCCATGTAAGATGTGCAACTGCTACAACTACTATGTACTGGGCCGTGTTATTGGGTTGGGTAATTTCATGCCAGCAGTCTTAGAGGAAATGCAACAACAAATTTTGAGGCAGCATCATGTAAAAAGTGATACAGAAGAGTTTAAAAAGTGTTTAAGTGTTTACCACAATCCACAAATCGAGCAAATACTTTGCCAACAGCATCGAAGAACCACTACGTGGTACTAAAGAGACAACAGTAACAAAATGTCTAAAACTTTTGTAGACATGATTTACAAAGCACACACATATTTGAATACAACACAATTACCGTAGAACATAATTTAACTCGTGTATTATTACGCATATGTACAATGTACTCTTAATTTGGTAGGGTATTTTGCAGTGCAGGGTACTGCCCACACTGGCTAGAATGACCAGCACCTTTTAAAACTAACCATGCAGCACCTCTAAAAGCCGATCAGTACATTTATTGCTGAAGCATGCAGTATAGCAATTATGTAGCTTTACACATGTCAGTCCATGTTTATGGCTAGGCCACCACCAAAAATTCTTGGGCAGAACCCGGCCTGCATTGCATACACCTTTTTGCATTTTCAACATCTAGACATTAGCAAACAAAGCATGCACCATATAAAATAAAGGACACCAGGAATACTGTTAACACGAATCAACACGGTTATTATGTGTGTAGCTAGTTAGTTTTGTAAACATATTTTACATTGCACATGCATTTTTGGATGTCATATTCAGAATTATTTCATACATAAAGAGCTATAGCCACATAACAAATATAGATTAATCAAAAACTTCTTCTAAAGGATCATCTGGTATTTCTCGTGCTGCTTTCCTTTGTTTAAGATCACGCTTAGCAGCTACTTTATGCTTGTACTGATAACTTGATTTGCTTCTCAACATCCGACGAAACTATTTAGTATTAAAAAGATCAATAATGAATTCTACATACAGTGCAGCTCAAAGGCAACTTGATTAACGTGGGCAAATCACACGTGTTTTTCTGCATGTACATAGACCGCACACGTGTGTGCATGTATGGGTATGTACACACGTCAAAGGATAACCGTGACAGATAATGACACGGGTTCCTTTCACCATCCTCAGTTCTTCATACTGGTTTGTTTACTCTATCATACCTTCAATGCTGTAACGTGATGCATCCGCCAAATTTACACCCGTACGGATTGACTGTATCGCCATACCTTACTTGGAAATCGACACAAGAAGGATAACTGGTTTTCTTACATAAACTGCACAGGCCACTCCATTTTAAAAACTGAGAGGGAGATATTATATTCTTTGTAGCGCCTGTGGTATTTCATAAGGTAGTCAAGTGCCAATTACGCTCATGCAGTCACCTCATCAGCATAAGACCAAGTGTCGGAAAGCTTTCCTCGCAATCAATAATAGTTGAGGCCTTCAGGAATTGAGTTGGATTCACTTGAAGATACACTATAGTAGTATGATAAATCGAGCAATAAAATACCAAGAGCCAATAGGCGTTTAATGGTGAGTTGTAATTTCTTTTTGAAATATTGTATTGAAACAAACAGTATAGATTCTTGGTTACAGTAACCCGACAGGTGTTTTAGGTTACCTGATACATGTAAGAATCTTTACAGGAACCCGCACCCATTTATTATGAATTCTGCTGGGTTGCCCACGATTTTTCAACACGCCACCTGCATGCGGATGTCAAGTTGCAGTTGAGCTGTACCGTATATGTATACAGATATACATAGACACATACACAGGCAAATGCATATAATATTATACGTACCATACACTAGTGCATAAACGAATGTCATTTTATAACCTTCGAAGGTTTGTTTACAACCTTTGAAGCTTCAACGAATGTTTCTTTTTATCATATAATACATTCATTGTTAGTCATAACACATGCACTAAAGTTACCAGCAAAATGCTTTCTTCTAATACTAAAGCTGTTAGGCACACATGTTATTATATTGTGCAGAGCTTAGTAATATAAATTGACCTTTTTGGCTACTCATGTAAGGGACAAGCATTGCACAAATTACCAGCACACTCCATTATGTAGTGAAATATAAACATTCAAATGTTGTATTTAACATTCGAAGGTTGGAACCTTCGAAGGTTTGTTCGAATCCAGTACATTTGTTTATGCACTACCATACACACATACATTGATACACGTACATACATACATACGTACATGCATACATCCACACATACATACATACATACGTACATACATACATACACATACATACATACATACATACATACATACATACATACATACATACATACATACATACATACATACATACATACATACATACATACATACATACATACATACATACATACATACATACATACATACATACATACATACATACATACATACATACATACATACATACATACATACATACACATACATACATACACAAAAATCCAGCTAACACACAACTACTGTGCCACTTACTACATTAGGAGAAACATAATGAGGATTTTCATATAGTACCGGTCCACCAAAGCTTCCACCAAATATTTTAATAGGATTTAATACAAATCGTGGTCCTATACTTACATACACACAAGTGGTTGAACAGATACATACTTACAAAGTTTAAACTTACGTACCTATTTCTATTAAAGATGATCCATCTTCAATTATCTATATGCATAAAAGCATACAAAAAATAAAATTTGGCAGAAGATGCAGCTGGTACTTATTACATACACTGTAGCTACACATACGTAAGCAGCTAATACAGCATTACCTTACTCTTTTGACCAGTTACCAAGGCTTTATTGGGGTCAGCCTGAGCGAGCCCCACACTAACGAGACATTCGCATTATCGTTGACCATTCACAAAAATTATGGATAAAAATTGGACAACTTATGACTGATTTGAAGTTGGTCACAACAATGTTCACATATGTTTGTGTAATCATCCATGCCACGGTAAAGTTAATAGCGCACATTACATCGCTTCCATTGTGTAATGGCACTGATAAGGTTAGTCAGATTTTAACCTACTTCTTCGTGACATCATTATAACAATTAAAATATGCAGCACCTCATTTTTTAGATGGTAAAACATTATTATTTCCCATGTTAGTAGCCGCTACTAACAACAGGAATGTATGTACAGCAGAGCTTATGATAATGGCCAGTCATCAGACATTTCTGGCCAACTTTGGCATTTGACCGACCAAACCAAATTTGACCAGACAAATTTACTATGCATTATCAATGAGGAAATCAATAAATTTACAATAGAAAAGCGAATGTCCAGACAATTTTCAACTCTTATCATAAGCACTGGTACAGTAATAATATTTAGTACCTACATGGCCTCACACTAACCATTGTGGTTTGGCTGTATACAGTACACACATTGCATAAATGTGTACCAGGTATTCTGTCACGCACAGCACAAGCTGGCTGATTGATTTTATCCAAAAATGTGCATCAATTAACTCACACTTAATAGGTAGCTACGTACATATGTGAAATATGTATATAAATTTAAAAAAGGACAACCCTGGGATTTTTTGTCATTTCCACACAAACCATATAAATATAGTAATAACAATATTCCCCATTCAAGCTATACACAGATGGTAAACAGTCACAGGACAAGCAATTACATTAACACTATGCTAACATTTCATTTGAGTCCCCTCTTCCAACCACCACATCATGTAACACAGGAACTGTCATGTGATAGTTGTTTGTTTTAAAAAGTGGACTCGCATGAAACATTAGTACAGGACGCCTGTAGACTCATTGTGACTGATCATTTGCATCTCAGAAACAACAATAACCTGCATGTATAGCCAGTTAAAATTTACAGAATAAGTAATAAACTGAAACTGAAGAACTGGAGACTTCTGAAGTACCGTGTTGATGAATGATAGATCTTTGCATGTATTATAAATGTCTTAACTTCAATACTGATAAGGCATTTATGTATGTACAATATCAGAGCTCAAAATAATGGTCGGTCCCTTAGTATATGACCAAATAAAGTCCAATCCAATGGGGAAACCAATGATAATCGATGTAATGTTACTGTCCCTATTTTAATGAATCACCAAACAACTTGTACATTTTTGAGTTCTGCAATATAAAGAAAAAATTGAGTTTGAGAAATGACAAGTCATTGCATAGCTCATATACGTATAGCTGCCAAACATCCAAGTCCTTTCAATGGGACATTACAACATATATTCGCTTACAAGTACACATAATATAATTCCTACAATCTTACCTGATAATTTCTGAACCAAATACGGTCATCAGCAATGCCAAAATGAAAGACGTGATCAACAAATGGTTTACTCTTTGGATGATAAAAAGGTGTCGTAAATATCTGTACAGATGAATGCAAAACATACGCAACTTTGATCAGTGATACTTCTCTATAATGTACAGTGTGTGTGTGTGTGTGTGTGTGTGTGTGTGTGTGTGTGTGTGTGTGTGTGTGTGTGTGTGTGTGTGTGTGTGTGTGTGTGTGTGTGTGTGTGTGTGTGTGTGTGTGTGTGTGTGTGTGTGTGTGTGTGTGTGTGTGTGTGTGTGTGTGTGTGTGTGTGTGTGTGTGTGTGTGTGTGTGTGTGTGTGTGTGTGTGTGTGTGTGTGTGTGTGTGTGTGTGTGTGTGTGTGTGTGTGTGTGTGTGTGTGTGTGTGTGTGTGTGTGTGTGTGTGTGTGTGTGTGTGTGTGTGTGTGTGTGTGTGTGTGTGTGTGTGTGTGTGTGTGGATTATTTGGCAGCCAAAAAGTTAGTAAGTCAATTATAACATATACAGTTAGATAACAAATTAACATGGTGGTGGTCATTTCTTTCTGCAACCCCTAAGTTAAAAATCACCAAACTTAATCTGACAAGCATCCAAGACACAGTACAAGTTTTCACTGATGTCTGATCATTTTTGGTAAATGTTAGAACAAATTATGTTTGTGCTAACACGTGTCCAACCACTTTTCAGTTCCTATTCCATCCTCTAAACTCTATACACCTACAGTGGCAATCAAGTAGAATTGTAAATCTCATTTGCACACACAACGGGAAATTGCTATTCAATGCACAGCATCATCCATCTTTGTGGTCACATGAGAGAATGATTAATTTGTCAAATTCACCAATGTTTCTCTATTACCACTATATGGCATACCCACGCATGTACATATGTTATATATCACCTGTATTAATAGTTCTTTTAGCAACTGGTGATGGCTGGTCTTATCAAACATCTATGGCGGCATAATATACTGAATGTCCACATGTCCATCAAAACTACCACACTGCATACCTGATCAAAGCTTAACACTGGCCTAGAGCCTTTGAGACAATTTCCAGTGAGCTTCAATTCACTCATTGTATGAACTATGTAAAATAATCACGTACCTCACCATTTATAAAACTAGCCATGACAAAATTTTTCATATCACAATTCATAGAAATGAGTCATGACTACAGCACAAATGAATAGTGATTTTTTTTGCATTAGAATATTCTGTGATGACAACTAACAAAATATTCAATTGTTCTCTTTTTTGGTTATTTTATGTATCAGGCGTAATAATGAAATTATTATATGTTCCATTATTACATCTGTACAATAATTATTGCATAAGAAAAATGCCTCAATTCACTTGTGTATGATTGAGCATTGTAAAGCCATTTCTTACATGTTGTACACACTAGTGAGACAATGGTATCATTATATTTACTTTGAAATGAATTCGAATACCTAAAATTGTATTTGAACATTCCCAAATATGAATAGTTGTCAAATTCACAACATATCATATGTCATTACATAAAGCCACATTTAGTTACACAGCGCTTTTTATGCTTGTAACCTGGTCCAGTGTAATGCAACATTAAATGTTTTATTTAAGTACACTGACATTAACATCAACGACATTTGATAATGATAAACAACAACACAGTTCATGGCCTGTAGCCATTAATTACATTCCAATGAATGAAAGTGTGCATTATTAAGAATTATTTAATGTCACAGCATAAAGGAACCTATGACTCAGAATACTAAAATTAATAAGGATTCAAATTTGGTTGGCCATACGTATATACAGAAAGTATAACTTGTATTTAAGTCTGATCAACCTACGTAAGTATGTATGTTGTGATACATACATATGCATGGTATGCAGGTCCTGCAGGATGCCACAATAGTTATGACATACGTATGATGAGATATGGTGCATGATATGATATGACATAGCAGGGTACAAAATAATTGTTGGCCATTTTCCGACCATCTTCACTGTTTTACCAATCAAAATTCATTTTGGTTGGACAAAAATTTGCTGTACATTTGCTGTACATTTGCTATGGAGTGTATCAACTAATCGACAGTAAGCCCTAGTATGTCAGTAATGTAAAGTATTGAATATTGTGTGTGATACCATATATTTGGAAGGACTGGTTTTCCCTAAAGAGCAGCAGACGGTGCAACTCCGTTCTACTTTTCTCAAAATGTCTTCAATGTGGTTGAAAAATTATAAATATGCTTTGATGTTGGTGGTAAAGACTAAAGAGGCAATTTTACTGCTCTACTTTTTCATCCTGGGGAAACTCTGAACTACTTAATATCAATTACTGTTACTATTATTACAACATCCCCCTACCAGATATCTTGTCACAACCACGATGTAGAAAACCCACCAACGCTCATATATCAGGTACAATTCAAAATCAAAATTGGTCTCCATGGAACTTAATATATACTATATAAAGTGACATGCTTAATATATACACTCTTAAGTTAATCACATAAGCATTGCAACTCCTAAAAGAGTGTATTTGACTTCAACAAGTTATTTCACATATATGTACAATATGTGTATGACATCTCCCATGTAAGTCAACATACAAATACACCATCACCATAAACAAACAAACAATTAACTAACTATTTTCAACTAAAAATTTAGCTGATGGTCCATCTGGAACAGAAGAAATCCTAAACAACAATATGCAAACTATGTATTAATCACATGACATCACATGACATCATCATACTAACCACATGTACAAATCTTGTTTTTTCCTCATCTCAAAGTAGATGCACTTACTGCAGCTCTTAAGATCACACACCTGCATAAAATAATAATAATAATAATAACTACCTACGTATATAATATCAGGAGCTTATGAGCCGCCGAAGGAGCATGCAACTTACACTGCCATCACAATCCAAATCCATCACTAAATATTTTCCATATAAGGAAAGTAAAATCTTGTTATTTGAAGCCGTATATGGATTGTGCGTGACGACAAAATAACAATGGCGGAGGGTTATTGTGAAGATTTCCAGCAGGGGTCGTTGTGCACAATAGATCAAAGAGACACGTACGATGGCGACTTAAGGTAACTCAAAACGAAGGGTAACCAACCACATTGTATTCATCTCCACAAGTAATTTCATCCCGTTAACGTAAACATGTGTGAATGATGTCTGCCAAATTTCAAACGTCGTGACGTAATTTGGATTGTCATGGAACGGAGTTGCATGCTCCTTCGCCGCCTTTGGCAGCTCATAAGCTCCTGATAATATATAAACATTCCAAGGACTACCATGTACAGTAAATTACGAATAATGTTGTTAGTATGGCAGATGAAGAGATAAGAAATTTAAAATCACATTTTCTTCATACAGTTCTAGCTAGAGTATAATGAAGATTTATGGATTTACGTTTGTCTACAAGTTCATCATATAAATGCATGATAAAACTTGCACCTGATCCACCTGCAAATCTTATAGATGTACATTGTAAAATTCTGTAGGCAACAGGGTAAACAGCACAGCATGCATAAGGGGTTACCCTAATGGGAAAGTTTGGCAAGGAAAAATGTTTGGCGAATGACAAATGGCTTACTAAATGTGCCAAACCTCTTCCTGCCAACCCCCCCCACTACGTGATATGAAACTGTCCCATTGTACGCAACTATTACTATCTGTAATGTTATTGTATTTTGCGTGGGTGGATCAAAGGGTTTAACAGTGCTATATATACCATATAGTGTCAGCAGGTAGTTATAGAACTGTGGTTGGGTAGTTATAGCACTGTGGTTGGGTAGTTATAGGACGATAGAGTAGTAAGAGATGGTATGTATCTGTATTCATATGCATATTTCCCCAAATGCAATATTTGTATCACATGTTGTAGCTATAAACAAAATTCATTATCTGTGTATGCAGTGTCACTGTTAGTTTAAGCAAACTGATTTCCTGTTTTCTGAATCAACAATAATGAAGTCATTCCATTGGACTTTGAACAGTAATCTAGCATCTAGTGGCATTACTATACCTTTTGGAGGGGAGGGCTTATGTAATTTGAACTAATCATAGAAATTTGCTGAAATTAGATTTTATTGGTTGAAAAGTGGTTCTGCCCATACTGGTTGGCAGTGGTACAAACTACAAAGCGGCCAGTACTTTTACAATTTCCACAATTCTTATAAACAAAAATATTTTAAATTCAAAGATTCAAAAACTACAAATAGGGATCATACAAGCACCAAACAGGGCTCAAGATACTGTTGTATGATACTTGATGACTTAAGCTACAAATCCTTATTTTGACTCAGTCAGACTCGCTTCATTGTACATCATTCATATACACAGCAATGCTAACTCAAAATAGCTTATAGCTTATGTCATTATGCATCATGCAACGGTATTTTAAGTCTTGTTTAGGTGCTTTTTACAATCTCTATGTATGTAGTTCTTAATATATCACTATATCAGACTATGCCATATGGGTACTACCATAGATATAACTACACTTATAAGGGATTGGAAACGGATTACACACAATAAAATATGCGTGTTTCAAATTTGTTACATGTGTTCCGTTTTCTAGCATAAATTCTGGTAGAGAACGCTCGAGTGAATGTTGTAGCTTTAACATAATTTAGCGTACTAATGGTAGTAGAGACTGTAGCTGAGCCTACCTCATTAAGTTGGACCCTCAGTTGGACCGCTCAACACCCTAACTCGAAAGCATTCACGACTTTTGTAGGAAACTTCACTCACATTAAGCGGCATGTTTTCCCCATGTTGGAAAGATACATGCGCTGATCATATAGTCCATTCAACAACTAGGAGGTGAATATTTTCCTTAAAGTCACTGTTAACAAGCTAACTGCTAGTAGTCGGGAGTAGAAGCCCGCCATTAGCAGTGCAGCAGCGACAACAAATTTCTATCAGAGGGGACTAGCTTATATAGCTCATTCCATTCTGACAAGTATTGTATCTTGTTACAAAGAATAATTAGTGAATGTAATACATTTTAACATAACATATAGGAACAGAAACATACTTTGTCGGAAATGATTCCACAAATGGGACAGAATAGTTCGGTTTCTTCTCACATGGCTAATAATATTTGGTTAAAAAACTTGTGTACTCTTGCCACAAATAAACTTAAATAAAAAGAAGCATTTATCTTTATTAGTAACCTGCTCTACATGTGTAGCTCGCGATAAAGATATGTTGAAGACAATTCGGGGAGGTACTAAGCGAAACACGCATTGTTTCAACAATCACGTTTTTTACATAGAAACGTATTAGCTCATGTGATCCTTTTCCAATCCCTATTAAGTGTAGTATATCTATGGTACTACACTGTAATTTTTTGGGTACATAAAATTGAAATATAAAACACAATAATTAACCTTTAAACATTCATATTGTATTCAACAATAAAACAGATATAAAACTTAAGCTAGCTGAAGCTTAAGCATCGTATGCTAAGATCATCAAGCGTGAACATGTACGTATACTTCATCAGATAAGATCACATCATAAAGGAGATGAAATCAGAATTTAAAGTTGGAAGGAATATTGTATTCCATGACATATCAAATGCGATTTTTTAGTCACCTGACGAAAGTGCTAACCTCATTTATCACTGGTAGTTGATCTTTCTTGTCCAATTTTGTATCTGTGCACAAATAATGAGTACAATAACAATTGCACTAACTTCTAATTATACACAAGTACGTAACATAAACACATGTACTAGCTATGTACGTATGTTGTCATGGTTTCTATCATAGATATTATGTACATATGGGATAGGAAATTCTCATAGATTGCTGTATTTGATTTTGTAGTTGTTAATATATATATGCAGTAAAATGAAGACGCAAATTATTTTTGTCTTGTTTAAGGATAGTATTCAGCACAGAATGTTTTAATGGTATGTACCTTGAAATGAAGAACTGTACACAATATTGAAAAGCTGTTAACATTAATATTGAATGATACTTTCAGAAATAGTTCTCTTGAAATATTCTCTTAAAATATAGTAATCAAGAACTAAATTTTTCAATTCCATCTCAACAAATATATCAACAGCTTGATGCTATATTCTACGCTATATAGAGTTGGGTATTATCATAAATCGTGATATTGAAGAGAACTAACTATTCAGTATTGTAATAATGGCAGCACAATATTATTCGATTGTGATTATCTTGTTATTCATGATTATCTTGAGATTCAAATTTTATAACATCAGTAAAACATTTCATCCTAACTATGTTCACAAATTTAGTACTTGTGATACTGTCACTGTTAGCTAAAATTTATGATATCGTGATAATTACTCTTAATGACATGGAATCCTTGTTATCACCTAACCCTACCACATTGCACATACACAATAAACACTACAACACATACCAGCTTTAGATTGTGGCATGAGTGCTCGAAGATCATTCATTAAATGTCTAGCCCTGTATAATAAGCATCTTACAATCTTAAAACACAGTGACCTTAATTTCTTACCTATACGATACTCCCCTGGAACAAAATACTAAAACTCTGACCTTGTTCGTCCATTTCTTAGCCTGATATACCAACATCAAAGATACATAACAACTTTTGTGCTTTATATTCTACAAATCGGTTTATCCCTTCACACAAAATGTTATAAAACCTTTAGGACATTAACACAATAAAGTGATTTGTTTTTTGCGTAGAATTCTATGTTACCATTCAAATCACATTGCCCATATCCTATAAGCAAGTGAGTTTTTACACTAAATTAAGCATACGCATGAACGCAGATTTGCCTTGCGCACATCAGCAATATAAGCACCCCGTATATTTAATCGATAGCGCCCGCACTAAACAAGACACGGTGTTGGCCATGAAAGGTTATAAGCAGTGACCAAAGAGTAAAGAAGAGTGTCAAAAGCGATTTGTAAATGGGTAGAATTCATTGGTTATGTGATATGATGTTACTGTAGTCTAACACTTTGGCACTCTTGTTTTTAGGGAAATGTGCGTTATTACAGGTGACGGAGGAAAAGGTAAGGGATCGCTCTCACAAGACTTACAATATAAAGACCCTATTATTACTAAAACATATCGTTATCGTGCAGTGGTTTATTACTGTAGTAGAACTTCAGCGCTTGTTGTTGCCCTTCAAACTTTCCTTGCAACAACTGAACTAGCCAGCTATATCATAGTAGGGCATAAGAACCCTCCTGTGAATGTTAGAGGTAAAGGCTACAATGTAGCACAAGCAACAATACATTTAAGTTCAAACCCACATTCGACAAAACGGGAATTTTGTGGACAATATATATATATATACATACAAACAGGATCTTAGAATAGCACCGCACCTGCTGCACGTTTATTTGCTGATCACTAATGCACTCAGCAATAATATGTAACTTTCAAACTTCCAATATTTACATACTTAGTAAGCTACACGACTAATGGATGCCAAACCAATTTATATGATACTGAATAAACTATAGCCAAACTGCATATTGTACAGATGCCATCTATAGATCTAGAACAGCTATTTGAGTACAGAATTCTCTTCACTTAAAATGTACTGAATAAACACTCTAATAGAACATTCACTTGTACACAAGCTCAGCTCTATTGCAAATACGTATGAATCCAAATTTTAGACATGTGACATAATAAGTGTTATATATTTACCGTATTTACTTGGTTAAAATGCCAGACCTTGAATAGTAGCCGCACTTGATCAGTGCCACAATTGATTTCAAAATTATGGGTATAAACGTCTTCGAGTATCAAGTAGTGGTTGCACTATTTTTCGAACTAAGCTAATAAACACCGTGGCGTTTAACCAAGTAAATATGGTATTTCTCATCAAAACTAAGGCCAGGCAAAGTTGATTAGCAGTTTATTGTTACCACCCGCATCACTCCAAACACTACCGCCTCAAATTTCATTATGCTTATTTTCCTTCAATTTTTGACTGGTGTTCAAGCTCTTACAAAATTTTCAATAATTTTGTTTCAAAAAAGTGAAAATGTTTGGCAATGAATAATGAAAGATGACCTCTCGCCCACATGCTTTTCTGAAAAAGCTCTGATGATAAACTGTAAATCAACTTTGCCTGGCCTAACATCTCATATATATAGCTATTGTATTTTTCTATTATGGATCACGTTATACGTACATATTTATTCCAAATATAATCACACACGTCACATCAATAAGATTTGTACGTATTTGCAAACAACTTGAAACATATGGTACTACAAAGTTTATAGCTGTACAAAATTCCCATGATTAAATTTAAGCTACGTAAATTATACACTACATATGATGCTTTAAACTGCACTCACACATATTTAGTTCACAAGTGTGAAGCCCAAACATATACGTAGTAAAGTTGCTGTTTCTAATAAATGCACACTTTTATTGCACATATTAAATACATTACCTTTTTAGCTACGGGAATATATGAACTAGTTTCTCCTTCATCCTTTGGTAAGCTATCAGATTCAGGACTAGTCTTTCTCTTGCGCTTTTTTCTTGCAGTAACACGTGCCTTTTCAGTGGGCATGATTTAGAATCGAAATAACTTGCAGTAAGATTTGTGTGGATTTATTTTTCGTTAAATGCAAAATAAGAAGCGGGTAGCATCACTGTCAAGTATCACCATAGCATTAACAGTTCCATGCGTTTACTTTGTCTTGTCTAACTTTGATAACACGGAAACCTCGACGGGAACTAAAGCAACAAAGATTCCTCCTACACTAGTATTGGGCAAAGAACTACAGCCGGTTATTGAGTATTTATCTGATAACGTCCTTGTTTCTTTAAGAACGACTTCGGTGTATCATGGAAGCAGATTGTCAATCTTGCTTCTTACTTGGATGCAATCTGTGCCACACAGTCAGGTAGACACAACGAACTATTTACAGATAGTATTTATTTTTTAATACAGCTAAATATCATAACAGATGGCTACCAGAACAACACTTGGGTACAGACGCTAGTTAATGAAGGTAGTGTGTATATTATTGTAGACAATGTTGTGTGTTTTAATAGAGTAAGTTATAGCAACATTGTCCATTGTCACTGGTGGGTTGGGCACAGATTAGAGAGTTGATGCTAAAAGTAGTCCCAGATATCAAACTGTCATAATTTACTCAAGATTTGGCATAGCCAACCCTTTTGTGTGCCACTTTTAAGTGAAAGCCGGGGTGAGTGCATTATCAAAAACTGGTGCAAATTATATTCAATGTTGACAACTTCATATATACTGACATGAAGCTATTAAAAAACACGAGCCGCTTTACAATATCTTTGAAAGATGGCACAAAGAGCTGCAATTAGTTAGTTAATTTCATGTATTTCCAACTGGTAATGCCTTACATACCTTGTATATTATGTAGTATAACGATTGTTTTCATGCTATATGACAGTTGTTATACTACTTCTATGTCTATAATTCATAGGAGGGGACGTTGTGTTTAAAATTTCATTCATGACTGATTTAATTTGAACCCTGACAGTCAGCTGAAGCTGTTCTTCCCTGCCAGAGGACAGAAAACAAAACACACATACAAATCTAACTATCACATACAACACAAATACACATAACGAAACTACACAATGCAATCACAATAGCAACAGCAATAGTTACAATACGCCATCAGAATACAAATTAAAACGAACATGTATACTGTAATTTGCCGTTTAGAGCTGCAGATTTAATAGTCACTGCCCATAGTCACTGCATAGTAAAATGTTGAAAATCACATTAATATTTTGCGGTATAAATGTCTCGGTTAGTCGCTGCACCATTTTCTACGTGAAAGTTATAGTAGCCGCGACTACTAACTGGTAAAATACAATATATGCATTGCATTCTTACTTCCATACGAGTATACAATACTAGAGTCATCAAACCCTTTGAATAGTTACGTAGCCACACCAGGTTACTGTACATGTACGTAAATGTGTGGTCTGGCCCATCTAACTTTTGGAATGTGTATACTATATACCGGGAAACTTAGATGAAGGGAAATTTTGCTGAATTTGATGAAATAAAACAGTATAATTAGTTTCCACCCTTTGTTTTATCAAATTTGTCTATAATAAGTGCCAACTTTGGGTGGCATTTCGTTTTTTGTCAAGTCCAAAGTTTAATGACATCAAAGTATCCAGATGCATAATATTATATGGTATATGCCATTTTAACCATTACATGTATACAATATACGTAGCTATGGTTACTTACTCCTACAGGTTATCAAGTAACAGTATCTGATTGTCCTCAGACACACCAAAGGTAAATGCATAGAATAAATGTAGATACTCATCTTGATAGCTTTATCCAATATCTACAGCTAGAGGGTAAAATCTTGGTAGGGGAAACATTGGCATAGTTGACGACTCTCCATGAATTTGCCATTTTTAATACGTAGATTAGTGGCCACAAAAGCTTTTCCTTCCAATATTTTGTACCTAGTGTCTATCCACGTATGATGCATCATAAATTGTATGAGTAGTTTGCTGTGTTGTATTGTACATGTCAAATGCAATACTGTAAAGTGGGAAATTTTCGAAAGGTTAAAATTTCAAAAAAGGCTGAGTTTAAAGGACTTTGAATAATTTCGAAAATCAGCTAGCTCGTGATTAAGGAATAATTAATTTATGTAGCTAGGTATTTCGAAAAAATATTTTCGAAAATGCTTGAATATTTTTGAAAAAATAAAACCCTTCGTAAATTTCCCACTATACGGTAGTTTAATACGTACATGTAATAGGACCATTCCTGATACGTATATCTCCGTGTACCCTAGTATATAGGAAATGTGAAGTTTTTTTTGTAAAACTATATGAAAATGGTTTTTACTACTACCTTAATACAGAATTGTAAGTTAATAAATCATTGTGACTGGATTCTTGTTTTAGGCTTATAAGTGCCTATTGACAACCCTCCAAAACTTAACTATATAATACCAAGAGTTCATAATATATCTCTCTCTATATTATGAACTCTTGATAATACCTAACAAGCAAAAATTGATCACATGAGTGCAAGAAGTTACTTTTAAAAGAAATATCTGCATCTGTAAACTTCAAAATAAATTTTTTTTACACTTGTGGTAAAAATTCTGCTTTAAGTGTTATTGTAAAAAGAATATAAGTTACTTAAGATACAATGAAGTTTTTAAAAGATTGGGTGATTTTACGTGACTACATGGTTGAATTTTGCAATTGTGTGTGACTGTGTGTAAACATTCTATTAGGCTATTTGGTATTGGTATCATCTACTAACAAGTTATGTACACTGTTGTCACACCTAAAGTGAATGTACATATATAGTCAATATAAATGTGGTTGTTTGCTACATGTTACGTACACACATACGTAGGGGAGCATTATGTTGTAAATCTGGTGTAGAATATGAACTGTACTACAAAGTGATGGAGAATTACAGGTAATATAATTATGCATAGCATAATTTTAATGGGACAAAACATTGACAGATGTACTTCATTGAGAAATTTGATTACTGGGAACTACCGTATTATTGGCATATATAGCACAAATTTTGAGAAATATTGATGGATGAGAAATTTGATGGAGAAACATTGATGGACAGCATCCTAGGCCACTTGTATTAGCTATAGCTACTGGAGATTATTAAAAAGGAAGATGCATTGTTAGCATAGCATCAAATCTGTCAATATTTTCCCATCAAAAATTGCACTATACGGTATTCAAAGAATTGCATTGCTGTTTCATAAATACCAAAGTATCAAATAAATATTTTAGTAGCATGATTACCTCTTTATGTACGTATGCATATACATCCCTGGTGGTAAGGTAGATCTAGAGGCAGTTGTTTTTGTTTCCTTTTGAAAGGAAAAGCAAACATGAAAGTTTAGAAGAATGCGTCATTGTTGGTATATGTATGATTTAATTTTTGCACATTAGAGTTGATAATACGTTAGTACTGTACTACTTGTAGTATATGAAACATGAAAAGGTCGCATAGTGTGCTTAGCAAATATAAAATACACGTTTCGTTACTGAGAGACCACACCTACCTTTGCAAAACTCCACGTATTACAAACTAGTGAGAACACTTTCGGAAACTAGCTATGCAAGTATCAAAGACTCTGGAGGTTCTGTCACGAAACTTTCAAAGCAAAAAAGTGTGACAAATCACAAAAATTTTAGACCACGGAAATTTGAAGCTATATGTTATAAATAAAACCCAGGGGCATTAAGCTGATGTTATACTACATGTGCAATATATACATACATACGTATACGTATGTATGTATGTATGTATGTACGTACGTATGTATGTATGTACTGTACTACGTACATTGTTGCGTGTGCTATACATAAAATAAAGCACGAGCTGTGTGGAATAGATCCTGCTGAGTACCATATTACCATCAAGGCAACATGCCAAGTCTACACTTCATTGACGCATCTGTAATTCTGTATCATTAAGTATGGTAGTACTTATCATTAAGTACGGTAGTACTTAATAGTAGGGATTGCTATGAAAATGTATGGCTTCTGGATTTTTCGCACTTCTAAAAACCACCTTACAGCAGGCTTTAACCAAAAAAACTAACTTAAATGCATTGGTACTGCTGTAATAACGCTGTACCTTTGTTAAATGAAGCGAAAAGTTGAATATTTCGGTCTATAGCAAATTTTTAAAAAGTTCGAATTTACCTGGATTTCGTCTACCTGCCAGCCTGCCTGCCGTAAGACCCACTAGCGCTAGGTGTATGGCTCCAGAAATTCCACAAAACAAAGGTAATCGCCGTGGATTTACGAAAATGTTGTTCTGATTAAGGTTTATCCACTGCACCATGGTGATTCCTTTTATCCTTCATTATTCTTTCTTGTTATGGCTTCTGCTTATTATGTCACACAAAACCCTGGTTTGCACATGTGATATAATTATTTATGCAGTGGGGACACAATGTTTTTGCCATGCTTCATTACAGCGTGAACTTCAAGATATGTGTGATTATAGCCTTGGACAAATAGATGTTGCTATAAAACACAGCAAGCGCTTTGTTAACAAGCACCTGTAAACAAACATAATTA
This sequence comes from Spongia lamella, assembly GCA_963930835.1. NCBI lineage: Eukaryota > Metazoa > Porifera > Demospongiae > Dictyoceratida > Spongiidae > Spongia > Spongia lamella. The sequence goes on from OZ005748.1 coordinate 11,366,157, forward strand.
TTAGGGTAACATTTTTGATGCCTGCTAGGGTCCTGAAAGATTGTTATGCTTGTATGTAAGCATGCTATGAAAAGCAAACCAACTAGAATTAAAAATTTAAATAGTGAGTAAGGATCGACCTCAGTGCTCCAAAAAGTAAGGAAACAAAAACAGGGATTAAACTTTTATAAATTACTGATCTCATGCCAGAATCTTTGGTGTTCTCTCATGCCAAAATCTTATTCCTTGTTTCCTTACTTTTTGGAGCACTGAGGTCGATCCCTACTCACTATTTAAATTTAATTATTCTAGTAATATATATGATATATCCTATGCATAATGCTTCCTTACAGCACTATGTTGCTTTTTCCAATGCTGCACACCTTTACTCTTTGATCCTCCCCCACAAAATTCTAGATTTTAATATATCTGGTAATCACACACACACCTGCAGCAACAATGATTTTATGAATACGATTTCACGAATTCACAGTTATTTCATGAATTTTAATGGGATATATCACGTAGCTACAATGCATAATTCACACTTAGTTAAGGTCTTAAAGTACACTAGCATTTTGAATGTGATTTCAAAGCCCAGTAGTCTAGCTACCTCATTTCTTTCTCTGAAGAATTATTGTTTTCTTTGTTTCTAATTAAGAAATAAAAATAATTGTTATAATAATTTTAGTTGTTTATTTAGCAAGTATGCTCTACATTCCAGCTGGTTTTGCCACTTGGATGATGACATGTACCTTAACACCAAGGCGCTATCAAAACTCTTGAGTAAGCACAACCCTACACAGCCTTTGTACCTTGGTTATTTTCCATTAGCCAAACCGTGGGAGGTATGCTGTTGATTATTATTATATAAATGACTTACACAGTAGCCACATTACAGCTGGATTCACTCAGATTATCTTTGATGAAAGACATTTTTCCTGTGAGTGATGTCAGGGTTTACTGAGCAATGTGTTACATGTTATGACAGAAAAAGAAAACATTTCGTTTTGCTACTGGAGGTACATATTGTATTAGTCAGCCACTAATGAGAAGCTTAGAGTCATATTTTAGGTTTTGATATGTGCGTGTGTGTGTGTGTGTGTGTGTGTGTGTGTGTGTGTGTGTGTGTGTGTGTGTGTGTGTGTATGTGCGTGTGTGTGTGTGTGCATGCATGTGTGTGTGTGTGTGTGTAATTCATGTTTATAGAGGAGGCAATTTTGATTCAGTATGCAAGCATTTTGGACTACCTGACGATGTATTGATTGGAATGGTCGTAGGTATGTGTATAAGATGTCTATATATGTGCATGTACATAGCTACGTATGTGTACGCCGGTATGTTTATATAACTGAGTTACTGGAAATATGCTATCAATGTTTACAGAAGTGCTACTTGGCTACAATTTGACTATTATTTCATCTATCAAAACTCACCTACAATCTCTAACTACCTTGAAACCTGAAGAGCTTGTCAACATGGTATAGCAAATTCACCATTGCATACTGTATGCACTCTGTGTGTGCATGTTGTATGTATGTGTATAGTATGTAGGTATATACGTGTGCATGTGAGTATATGTGTATATATGTGAGAGTGTAAGTGTGTACGTAACTATATGCACATGCATGCATGCGTCAGGGGCAGATCCAGGGGAGGGTCATAGGGGTCAGATGACCCCCCCTTCCAGAACCATGTTAGAGAAGCCAAAATAAAGATGTATTGGTATAAAAACACACTAAAGTGTACTATTCCTTGAGTTAAGTGTCATTTCACTACTTTATAAGATAAAACAACCTATATACCTTCTATGGGGTTGCACCCACCACACCTCTACTCCATGTATGGGAGTTAGAAAGTTGTATTTACTTAAACTTATGCTTAAAATCTTGCATTACCCATGATCCCGGCGTTTTAAGAACAAAACAGTGAAAACACCATAATATCTTCCCTGCTTCAAAAATCCACCCTATATTTTGACCCCTTCTTCAGAAAATCCTGGATCTGCCCCTGTGCGTGTGCAACATGTATAATGCTTACATGTAGCTACGTGCTATTCTGTGGTTGTTTCTAGATTTCAATAAGTTATGGTGGAAAGAACAACAGAATTAAGGTACCACATGCAAACTTTTCAATTGAAGAAGATCAATCCGGGTAACTAAAATTTTACAATCGGCACTTGTTGCATATATGTGGTGTAGCTATAAAATGTTAATTAATCATCATCATATTAATCATCATCATTATTTGGTAAATCCAATGCTTTACTGAAAACACTTCTAAATTTGATAGCTACATGCTTGTAACCACATGCATTGTTCATAGTTAACTTACCTGTTCAAACATGTGCAGTAGCAATATTATTCATGTCACTATATTGCATTCCATTGTAACTCATGAATCACGTTGCAACATATTATAGTGGTGCATGATCAAATAAATTTTGTAAGACAGTGAATTTCATTTAGGTGGCTTTACTGTCCATGATTGTAGCCAATAACATATCGACACCACATGACAATTGGCCATGCTAGTTGCAATGACCTGTTTTTGCTGGTAGCTACTGAATTGTGAGACAACAAAGGAAGTACCTTGTTTTTATTTTACTACAGGTTTTTGTCACTTCATTGTCTGCTTTATCCAGGAGTAAAGTGGTGCTACTGATTTGACTGTACAGTATAATATGGCCTATATGCCGCATGTATTTTTATTATTTCAATCACTGTAAAATCTTCCTCGAAAATATTATCATGAGGAAACTTGAGGTTTTAACCTGTTTATAAAAGTTATGTCTACTAGTGCTTATAAAAACATATAAATAAACACGTGAATGATGTTTAATGGTCCACGCAATACTCGACGCAATATATGTGTGATTGTGGGCTTGGCCATAAGCGAAAGCAAACATTTCCGGTAGTTTACGGTCCAGACTGGAATTTAACGCGTAGTGACCAAAGCCGACCCCCATGCGGCGAAGTTATGGAGTCGTACAAAAACGAGGTGGAGGACAAGACTGGTACTTTTGATAGCGAAGAAGACGATAATATGGAGGATGATTCAGAACTAGATCCGAAAGTTTTGCTTGGCAGAAAAATTTATAACTACAACAAGCAAGTCGATGCTGAATTATTTCGACTACAACTCAAGGAGGTACATACGTAATAAAGGATAGCAGTACATGAGCGTGCCTATATATTATGTAATGAAATCTTGTTATTCCCAAGATTAAGCGCTTAAGTTACACTGCCATTCGATACTTTGCATTTTGTCACGTACCGAATTCTCCCCAGAGAACCTATCTTCACTGCAAAGTGTGATACTGTTGAGATAATTATATGGGAACGCATTAGCACGCAGTATAAGTTAACCCAGTGCTAAAATTTTGTGCTTGTTAGAGATTATCAAAATAAATACTTTTCTATTTGGTGTTCAATAAGTGCTCGTGATGCATATTTTGTATTTAAGTTGTTTGTCACCAGTGCTTGTGCTGTGCTAAGCAAGCCATCATCCACACTAAAATAAATTTACTGTACTGTCGTCGTGTGTATGTGTAACCTTGGTGTTGTATTTGACCCTTAACTGGACGACTTAACAAAAATGCATTATCATCAATATGGGAGGTACAGAGTAAAGAATTTTTGCAGTCTTTTTTGATAGAGCAAGTTTTGTTGATAACAGATTTTGTATGAAACGACATTCCTAACTCGCAAATTTGTATCATGTATATTCTTGTCAAGCATTAAGTGCTCCAACTTTCCTAAGGAGTTTGTGCCACATAATAATGTTATGGGAATGGGTTGCATTAAAGGTTTGGGAGAGAAGCAGTAAGCCTTAAGCTACTTTGTAATGATGAGTGAATGATGATTGTGGAAAATAATTTAGTCTCTTATGCCAGTACATCAACGATGAAATATATACATGTTCTGAAAACTTGATAGCACAGGAGTAGATGATATGTGGTGCTTGTGATGGCCTTAATGAAACATGCCCTTTTGAGATATTTTTCTCAGCTTTGCGTTTTTAAGTTCCACAAGCTGTAACTGCACTGATAGTCCATCCATTAAGATCAATTTGTGATGATGTCAAGATACAATAAATTGTTCAAATGTGTATTGTGTTTTATAAGCTTAGGTATTATGCACTATATACGTATGCTGTGTTTCAAAATACTCTTCTTGAAGTTTATACCTATGGGCCTATGCATGCATGTTATTTTCAGCTATGTGTGTGTGCATTCATGTCTTTGTGTTCACACACACAACACACACGTGTACACAACACGCACGTGCCCGCAACACACACATGCACGCAACACGCACGTGCACACAACACAACATGCACACACAGCACAACATGCACACACAACATGCACACACAACATGCACACACACCTACATACATATTGCACTATATACCGTATAGCGGGTTAATTTCGAAGAAGAAATTTTCGAACAAGTATACCAAATTTATGTTTCAAAGAATTTATTTTCGTACACCAGATTTAAATTGTAGGGTTTTATTATTGCATATAAATTTCGGTGGAATTTATTTTCGAAGGGAAACAGCTAAACGAAATATCCGAAAATAGATTCCCTTCTAAAATAATACGGTACTTATTTAGTTAGACGTTGCATTAAGTCATAGATTAGTCACATGTGAACACTACACATGTACCTAATTACCATGATAATTGCTACACCACAGATTCTGCTGTGACTACATCACACATGTTTGTTGATGCTGTTTTGATTGGCTTTGCATTGTGACATCTATATACACATCCATAGCATGAATGAACCAAACTTGTATCTGCACTGGCAGCAATTTTGTATGGTAATGTGTTTTTCTTCTATTGAAACTGATCCTTTCACACTCTTAACCGTACAGAAATGAGGATTCCATTGTCTATGATAATATATAAATAGTGAGAAACTTTGGAATAAAATTTCAATGGGAGGATAAAAGCAAACGTTGACATATATATATTTCATGAATACAATAATATGTTAAATTTTATCACCATCAGTTTTTTTTCTATTTATATTATATAATACACAAGGTATCCCTATTAACTTACCTGATAGTTTATTCTATACTATTTGACACTATGATAAGCAGCAAACTTTTCTTTGTACGCAGGAAGCGTTTGCTTTCACAAATTATTTGGCTTGATCCATTTTATTTTGTATCTGTAACGTTGAAATTCAGTTTGCCCCAAGCAATAATTAGTTATTGATGTGAGTGTCTTGGGATGAGGCATATAATTTTGTGTGGTGATATAGTGCTGTTGAGTATGCCATACAGCGTGTGTGTGTGTGTGTGTGTGTGTGTGTGTGTGTGTGTGTGTGTGTGTGTGTGTGTGTGTGTGTGTGTGTGTGTGTGTGTGTGTGTGTGTGTGTCCAGATTTACAGTACATATAATTTTCAATTTTCAATCTTCTAACCATAGTCATTGAGGATGCATGTGTCCACCATTTATTGGAAAGCAATGTGCTGTTTACACTATATGTGTTGCAATAAGTGTGTGTTATATTGCTTCAACCAGATCATAATCTAAGTGTACATTGTATGTATGTATGTTTAACCTTAGGAATGAACATGTTATCAATACAACATCATGTGATATCATCATATATTATCTATAGTATTAGTAGCTATGGTACAATGACAGTTTTATAATACAATTTTCTGACATCAGCTTATGACCCAAAGAATAGAATTCAGAATTCAATTTTATTTATTTATGGTTTATTATTTAAGGTTTAATTTAGGCCAAATATGTATTTGTAATTCAAGTAAATTTTATCATTTATTCAAATAAGCATATGAAAAAAATCCTTCATATGATTCAACAATTTTATGCAGTGGTGAATTACTTAATTAAGTATGAATTACTTAATTACATACATTATTGAATTACTTTGTGTGAATAATTTTATTATGATACTTTCAGGGAATGAGTTATGAAGGAGCACTGAGAGTCTATCATCATAATGGGATTGAGGAGAATATGAGAGCATTAAAGATTTCTAATGAGACAACAGTTGCTGAGCTTATACCGATGTTGTTTGACAAGTTCAAGCCTGAAATGAGAAACACAAAAGACCCAGTAGATTACAACAATCATTTTATCATAATGATCCTTGATGGAGGTATATCATCTTTGTGTATGTGAAGTGTGTGTGTGTGTGTGTGTGTGTGTGTGTGTGTGTGTGTGTGTGTGTGTGTGTGTGTGTGTGTGTGTGTGTGTGTGTGTGTGTGTGTGTGTGTGTGTGTGTGTGTGTGTGTGTGTGTGTGTGTGTGTGTGTGTGTGTGTGTGTGTGTGTGTGTGTGTGTGTGTGTGTGTGTGTGTGTGTGTGTGTGTGTGTGTGTGTGTGTGTGTGTGTGTGTGTGTGTGTGTGTGTGTGTGTGTGTGTGTGTGTGTGTGTGTGTGTGTGTGAGTGTGAGTGTGTGTGTAACCTCTGTGTGTGTGTTTGCGCGCACGTCCACGTGTGTGTGTAACCTGTGTTTGTGTGTGTCTGTATGTGTGCGTGTGTGAGTGTGTATTACTATTAATCAGTTGTGGTTTGCATTACAATTTTGTCGTCATTGTGTGTATCCGTATGTCCAAAAATTTTATTGGTATACGAAGAATGATCTTACCCGCATGCATCATTATTATTCTGTAATGTTATGTAATATGCACACACATTCCATACATTTTTAAATCATCAGGTGTGTGTGTCACCCATTAATTGGTTCTTACCTTAATTGTAAGCATCATTGAGTTCACTAAGCATACACCCAATGAATACACTTTGAATGACAGCAGAAATGACTATAACTAAGTTTCCCTAATTCTTAAGCAGATTGTCTCTACAAATTAAGTAAACAGTACAAGTGTCTCTATTCAGACAAGCTTAGGAGTGTCTATACAGTAAAGAGTTATGCAAGTATTTTAAACAAGAATGTCTTTATTAGGATAAAAGCATGTCTAAGATGGCTGACTCCAGGGGGTAATGCATTGTACAGAATCAACTGATGGGCTCCTAATAGCTTCACTGTAGGGACAAAGCTATTCATATTTGGCATGCTTAAGATGACTTGGAGATTGACTTGCTTAATTGGAGATTTGATAGTTTTTTAGTGACATGGGTAATTATAGTACATTAACACTAATTCATTTGTAAATATTATGTAAACTAGGGCTTGACAAATGTTTAATATCTTGGCTTCCTTATTCATGCATTAAAACCACTCTTCAAATATTTGTTTTACTGCTGATAAAATATATTTGTTAGTAAACCAGGCGTACGTCAGCCTTTCGGCACACGGTTTACTTTTCCAAAAAGCGTTTGTTAGTGTGTTTATCCTCCCCCGAGGGCATGAATAACTAGTGGCATGATATGTACCCTGTGTGATTGGTCAAACAAGTCCTACTGTTTATCAGTTTCTTCATATGGCACCTGCCGTCGATATAACTGATGGACGTGGCCTTAGTAACGAAGTGTGTCGTTAGCTACTACCAAAGAAGAGCAAGGTAATGCTGTGTTTGCCATTAATTTCACCGTTTAACCAGCTGTACATTACTAACAAGATGGAGTGCTTCGGTTTTAAAAGTGGGCGCGCCGTGCAGGTTATGGAGCTTATAAAAAGAAAACTGGCCTATAGTGTTACAGTAAGAATTTCAACTTTATACTACTTTTAAAAGTTTTAATTATCACTAAAGTACTATAGTATAAAGCTGGTTGTAATGCTGTTCTCGTTGGTTTTGTCTGTACTAATTTTGGTACTAAAAATGTTGTGTGTGTGTTAAGGATGGGTAGTGATAAGCCGCTGGGACACAATTATTGTAGAAGGAATTTTTCTAAAAAATACTAGTTTGCAAGTGAAACATGTACAGGGGGATCCGCCCCTCCTAGTTATTTCTTGCCCTCCCTAGGCTTTGGAATACAAAATTTAAGTTAACTATGTTAAAAGATTATAGACCACGTATATTTGTATTAGTGCTTACAAGATAAGCCCCCCCCCCCCTAGCTGTGTTTTCTGGATTCAGCCCTGATGTATGATATATTTCAATATTTCACCACACGATTTTCGGTTGATTATTGTGATTAATACGTGATAATTTTAATTTCCAGTTATCATTTGATATGCATGATTATTGATTATCATGCATGCAGCAAATTGTCACAATTATCACGGCCATGCGGTTTATTGCTTGTCCCTAGTGTGTGTGTTTGTGTGTGTGCACGCGTGCGTGCGTACACACATTAGTGATGTCACTGATGTGCAATAACGTATGATAGTGTTTCATATATGATATAAAGTTTTGTATTGTGATATACTAATTTCACTGTTTCACTTTATAGTTCATTGTGTGCTTAGTGATAATGATTAGTGCTATAAATGTTATAATGTTGTCCCTAAATAACAAATTTAAGATGAGACCACAGGTGCATATCGTGATAAAAATGGTCGTTGTATTGTGATATGAAAATTTTTATACGTATCGCACTTCACTAGTATGCATGGGTGTGTATGGGTGTGTTATTTGTATACATGCTGGTATGACAACATAACTGACCCACATAGCCATCAATCCCACCAGTTGATTCCCAGCTGCAATTGACTTGGATGATTTAGTACATCCAGGATGATCTATTGGAATTATACTCGTAACATAATACAATACAATACAATGACAATGTCATAGTACCTCTTTGCATACGTACCATATAATTAATTATGCAACGGATATACCCTCTACTGACATAAACAAAATTATTAAGGGGTTGTGAATATTTAGATGTGAATAAAATATCCTCGTAATTATTGTGTGTATGAGCAACGAGTGAATAATCTCTGGGTATGCTGAAAGTTTTTCCAAATCCCTCCTTCCTATTAGCTAAACAGAATCATCTGGTTGTTATTGTCTAGTATCACAGTGACATGATTGTTGTGTAAACTGTATTGCACAGTTTATACTCTGAATTGTTGACAATCAAAATAGTAGTAATGTTTATGATCACCTAGATTAATCATTAATGGCATAGTAATGATGTTATTCATAAAAAAATACCCTAATCAAAATGTTGTGATGTTTATGGCTGTTAAGTACATGCATGCTACATGCTTGTAACACTAGACAGATTGCTTTGTGGGGCGAGCCTGAGCATGATTACATGCATAATTTTATAGTGCCCAACTGATGAAGCAGATAATAATATACATGCAGATACAATAATATAGCCGGCTCAGCAATGGTTTCGATTTTGGTCATGCCAGAATATTTAAGCGTTGAAGTAGCCAGCCAACACGTTAGGCTCTAGACTTTCATTTTCTTTACGTACATACAGCTACCATGCACACTATAAAAATGGCAACAGCTGTGCGATAATAAGAACTATAGAAAGTGAACGTGCGTTTTCGTTATCACGTACATGTGGCGGCATGGAGATATCAAAACTCCTATCTTTGAGCTCTGTAAGCGTGGAAGGGGTGTTTGTTGGGAATCTTTCGCCAATCAAAACCAGCAGAAGTAACCAAAGAGTCAACAACACCGCACTTTATCGTTTACCATCGGTATACACGATGCTCGTATGTACCATGGAGCTTGCATTTTATCGTTCACTGTCCGTACACGCGATGCTCGTACATACCATGGGCGTCGTATTTTGCCGTTCACCGTCCGTGCACGCGTGACGCTTGTACATACCATCGCTTACCACCAGTGTGGGGCTCGCTCAGGCTCGCCCCAATGAGTGTTAAATTAACAGTAATGGTAATCACATGTATTGATATATTATGCATGTTAGATGACATGTGTGTATGTGAACACATTAATTGTATGTGTCTATGTCTAGGTAACCTACACCAGTTGCCATAGCAACATAGTGTGCTGATCACATTTCAGTTGCCCATAATATGTGTGTTGCATGTACATATGTAACAGAAAATGTTCAAAAATAACATTTTGAGTAGGGTATGATGTTATACTCATTCCGGTTTCTATTCCAGTTTTTCATTCCGTTCCACTGATTCTACACAGACATAACCATTCATAGCCAGATAGATAAACAAAAACGATTTGTGATTTGGGGGAGTAAATTAGCTGAAACATTTTTGAAAGATTATTTCGAAAATTAGCTTACTTGTTATGGGTAGCGACTGATAGGATACAATTATGTGATTTGTATAGTGATATAGTAATAGTGAAAACTGTGTGTTCCCACTTCAGTATAAGGTGAATGGAAGTCAGTTTGTGTAAACTTTACTAAACTTGGTGATTGGTAGCTAGTGAGTAATGCTATTAGCCTGCGTTGGGTGTCAATGGCTCGCCAATGATTGAATGTGAAAATATGATAGCAGTTTTAGATATGTGACTGTTCTCTGAGGAGCCACGCATGAATTTGGACAAGTGGTTTTGATACACATTAATACACACAGTCATAACACAGTACATACATAAAGAGAATAGCGTTATGTTTATTACAATTAATTGCTACATACATGCGTACAACAGCACATTTAGTACTATATACATATGCAATGAAAAATCTACCTATAAAGAAGTTGCTGTGGTGATTGCATAATTACATAGTGCTCCAGCAAAATCCTGAGTTGTAATAATCCATGGTAAATATGTACATACAGTGGAAATCTCTAGGACAGACAACATTGGAGAATTAACATATGTCCTTTATATAGAGGTGTCCTTATTTCCTAATACTTTTCACGACGTCCACAAATCAAGGATGTCTATTGAGAGGAGTTCCACTTTATAAAACCTACAGGTCCTTCTGTTGAAATACAAATTTCTTAGAAGTTTACATTACGGACTAGTGTGTGTACTCTCATTCTGGATATGTTTGTATCACTACTGCTTACAACTTGTTTACTGGGCGCTTGTTATTGGTATTTAGGTACGTACAATAACCAGTGATTCCAGGTATCTTTAAATAACGTGTGAGAGAAATACGTAGCTTGGTAACACTGTATGCTTGTCATGTGGTTTAGTTGTATATTCTAGTAATAGGTGTAGTTTGTACTGTGCGTACTCCTACCAGCATGCATGCGCATATGCTGAGGTGAGATATTGTGCCTCCATAAACTTCTAGTGCATTCCGATGTGATCATGGATTAGCTTGAGGTCCCAGTCCTGCATGCCTACACAAATTCTGATTATTCATTACCGTGGTTGGTAAAATGACATACTTGGTCTGAAATAGCTGAGTCAGTGTGTGGCATGCCCCAACACGTGTTCTGTGACTGTGTCTATGCCTGTGTGCATATCTGTGTGTATGTGACTGTCTGTATGTCTGTCTGTCTGTCTGTCTGTCTGTCTGTCTGTCTGTCTGTCTGTCTGTCTGTGTATAAAGATTATGATGCCAGTTGTAAAATGTACCATTACAGTTTAAAAGGCCAATTCTTTACGTACGTAGAAGCTGCTTCTTTAATGATACATTACACTCTAGTGTTACTACAAGTTTATATTTCTTTCTATAATATGGTGCTGCTTATGTTCTATATGTAAGTCATACCTGCAATAAATATGTAGTACATAGATAATCAAACCATATGATATGCACAGGTTTTGTGTGAATGACATTTTTGTAGTACATGTACGTAACATTGTACTACATGTATCAAGGAATCAGAAAGACTTGTATTACAATAGCTCTGTTATTTTAGGTGTGTTTTACATTACATACGTATACGTACATGCATGTACATATATGTTTAGAAATGTGCATAACCTCAGTATCAGTTACTAGTCTCCTTATGCTATGCATACTGCCCCACCAAAACTGAATTACGTATGATATGAATTGTACAAACACTTGCACATGTGATGTCAAAACATTAGTATAATGACACTTGTATGGCTTTGGTGACTTTACCATTAGACTCATTGCCACCATAAAATTTAATTTGTTTACTAAAATTATTTGTTTTCATATGTACATGATTATTTTGGTAGTGTTGCATAGTAACAGAGCATATGCACCAAACAAATAGAATACACATCATTGTAAATTAAATGTATAAAAACTCAGTTGTACTGCATAATGGGGAAAATTTATTGTTGTATTGTTACTTTGTAGTGGAGAGAGAGTTGGAACCTCATGAAACTCCACTTCAAATTACTCTTGACTCACTGAAGTCGCCCACCCCTCCAAGATTTATCTTTAAATACACTGGATTCAGAGTGCTGGCATCACCCATTATACCAAAGCGTTCTTCCTACCAACAGCAGGGTGGTGAAAGTGGGGATTATTCGCTCAGTGTTTCTAGATACTCACTAAAAGATATGAAACAAGGTAGCCCAAAGCATGCCGGACGCTCCAAGAGCACTAGCGGGTCGAGTCCTATTCACACCTTCTCACGTTCTTATGACAAAGACGGTGGTAGTCCATCAGTAAACAGATCTCTCAAGCTGAAAAAGGATCGGCCGATATCTTTAGTAAACACTTTTGTTGGAAATCTCAGTCGCAGCGTCAAGGCAAAGAAGAAGACCAGGCATAGCCATGCAACATTTGAAACAGAGGAATCGATTTCTGTTAAAGGTCTGCTGTCACCGATTCCAACTCATAAGGAATTTGTTGAAGCAAAACTGCTTCAGATATATGGAGGATCATTGGGTAAAGGTCCAGTGTATAAAAGCGTTTTGGTGTCGGAAATAGCCACAACAACAGAAGTGATAAAGGAGGCACTGGACAGATATGACATTGCTCATAGCAATTACAGTGAGTACTGTCTATGTGATGTAGTTGGAAGAAGCGAGGATCCGCTAAATGAAAGACTCACCGGTAGCAATCCAGGTGATACCACGTTTGTCACTCACCACATACGAGTGTTAAGTGAAACAGAGTATCCTGTAGCAGTGGAACAGTACTGGACTGTCCCTGCAGGATTTGAACGACGATTTGAGCTGCGGCTAATTCGTGACATATACACAAGTCCTTCCTGTTCGAGCAAAAGGACTTCAGGAGATAGTGAGAATTATCTGTCGGATGGATCAAGCCTTGATGATTTAGACGACATGTTAAACCATCACCGTGTAATGAACACTTATCGTAGTGGGTCTCATTTAGATTCTGATAGCTCTAGGCAGATTTCCCAAGGAACGCTTGTTTCCTACCATCATGGTGATGTAGCAAAATCATACTACAATGTGTGTCCCAAGGAAATTCCATACTTGATGAACCTCAAGCCACACTTGAATACCAGTGGCTTGTTAAATCCATTTGGTCCAGGTGTACTGCATGTGAAGCTCTCTACCAAGAGTGTTGATGCCACACTGAACGTCCAGTTCAGCAAGGACCTTGATCTGTCGACCACACACATCTTCCAACTACACTGTTACCGAAATATTGATAGCACGTATAGTGCTGAACTGTATGTTGAAAGTGGAGCTCACATGGAGATCAGTTTAAATGGATGTCTAACAGCGCAGTGCAGGGCGTATGAACTGTGTACCGGTGACATCATCGAGGTAGGAAAACAGCAGTATATCTTCATGTACATAAACCCCACCACGTCAAATGAACAATCGCAATACAGATGGCTACCGTTCACCAGCATGGAGCAACCGATAATGAGTCCTAGCAGTGAGAATGCATTCACTCCAATAACTTGCAACCTCTCTACTCCTTTTGCCGCTTATCATCAAGACACTTTACTGAACTCGGTGATTAGCAAGCTAGATGACAGAGATACTGAATGTAAACTTTTGTCCGCTTATGTAATAGCATCGGCTCTTCACTATGCTACTAAGCATCACAGCAAGGAGTTGTGTGTTAATGTAATACAAAAAACTGCCGACAAAATCCAACAAGTGATATGGGTAAGCAGCTTATCTGGTATTTGGATAAATAATAAATACCTTTGTATTTATTTAATTATAGAACACGGCAAAATATCTGACAGACTGGGATCCAGATATCGAAATGTGAGTGATGTAGTTAATGAAACAAGTAAAAAAGATTTATATTGTTATTACAGAAGGGAGGAGGCTATACCAGCAATGGATAAAACCCTGGCTATACTTCAACCAGCGGTCTACTGGATTGCCAACACCAGCGAACTCTATCATTACATTAGAGGCCTGTCCATACAACTAGGTAGCAATACTGTATATTAATAACAATTTAGCTTTTAGATTTGTTGTTGTAGATTTACAGGATCAGGCTGTACAAGAAGCGCTGGTGATACTCAGCAACGCTGTCACGTATGCTTTCCAGCAAACATTCTATCCTGTGGGAAAGGTATGTAATGATTTGCACATAATGAATTGATTACTAATTATTTGACACTCTAAATATGTAATTCGGAATGCACGATTCTCTAATCTGGAGGTATTAATAGGCTTAATTGCCACAGGGTACTTAGTACAACTTGGGTTTCACACTTTAGTAGGCATTGAAAATGTTGCATGAATTTGATGAATGTAAACACCCCCTTGTACTTAAGTACATACCATATGCATGATTTGTTTGGCAGTTTTTTTGGCGAATTTTAGGTGAATCGCCATTTAAATATAAGTCATACCATTTTAAAATATTTTAAAACCAGTCACCATGTGTATTAACAGTTGACACAAATTAAATCCTTGACTGAATAACAATTAAGGTTTTAATAGCTGTATTTGTTCTTTTTGACTGAGTGTATAATAAGCATTTAATAGTTGTATGCTGGAGTGCTTATATTAATCACAAAGATGGGTGTGGCCTTCAAGTATCGAAGCATTTAAGATTAGTAACAAAAGAAATTTCAGCTTGATGAATCCATATTGTCGAATTTACGTAAATGATGCCAATAGTATTTTTGGGCTACGTAATTGCCAAATATTTGACTCGCCAATAATACCTGTATACAGTATGTATGTATGTATGTATGTATGTATGTATGTATGTATGTATGTATGTATGTATGTATGTATGTATGTATGTATGTAGACTGTATTTACCATTATTATAAGTGGCAAACATGAAGTATATACAGTATAAATGTCTGTACAGGTGGTATACAAGACACTACTTGCTATACTATATGATGACATGTCCTCGAGTGACAACAACAGAAAGTCATGCGGTTGGGTGATGGAGCTGGTGGTCGACCTACTGCAGTCAATTCTCGACTTGCTCACCGACCATTGGGTCAACATCAGCATCATCTCACAGTTTTATTCCAACGTGTTTTACTTTCTCGATCACTCGCTGTTGAATTCTCTCATGGAGATGATCAAGGAACATAATTTTGTGACCACCCAAAGTGGACCGGTGATAAGAGTGCATCTGAATATGCTGGAAGGATGGGCGTGTGGGATCGGGCTCAAGGAGGAAGTGTTGGAGAATCTTGCTCGTCTTTCTGCTGCTGCAGACTTACTGGCTACTGAAGAAGCTGAACTTGTACAGGTTAGTACTTACTACATACGTATATTGAAAGTATAACTGCACTATAAATTAGATAATAGTTTGTGTAATATCCACATAGTGCTTACGATAAGGACTGAAAGTTGTTCAGTAAATTTGTCTAGATTGGCTGAACATTTACTTGCGTAACATGGCCAGAAAATGTCTGGTGACTGGCCATTATCAAAACTCTGTGTGCACATTTACCCTATCCTGTGTCGCATGGGTAAATCACCACTTAGTTAGCTGTGAAGTACCTTAAGAAGTCTAGGATGTCCAATCCTCTCTCTGGAAATCATATTCTCCAGATGTTGTCTGTGTGTTCTATTAGAGTGTTTCATGATACACATACACACACACACTAGGGTTAGGCGATATTGAAAATGTGCATTGCGATTATTGCAACAAAAGACGATGCGATTATTGCTAATATTGCATTGGAATATTTTACTATAGTAAATGGAGCACAGCATCATCCAACACGTGTACTATACATGAAATTATTGTAAAATCTTGTCTTTTTAGTAAGGATTTGTTGGTTTTTATTGTTTGTTGATGCACGTTTGCTTTGTCCACTCAATCCTACAGTACTGCACTGCGATATGTTGCAATATTCTGCAATATATTGCATATGCGATATTAGTGACATGTAAAAATGTCTGCAATATCAATTATTGCACACCCCCATATTGCGGTGTTGGCGATATCATAGAGTGGGAAACGTTGGCGGTGGAAAACTTTGGCGAATTTGGCGAATCACACTTAGATTCGCCAAGGCTTTACCCTCCAAAATTTTGTACTTTGCCAAAAGTTGTGTAAAAAAGATTGCACGTGATTTTAAAGAACTTGGAAAAGGCTACCGGCATAGTGGTACCTTGAGCGGTACTGTTATTCTGAAGTACTACAAACCTGTTACTTTGTAGTCCTCAGCCTCTTCATCGAAGATGCCTGAACGGAACCTGTACGGGCGAGTTGCCTTCTGCACCAATCTGTTTAACACACATCAATTTACGGAAATTCATTTCGTAATTCAGATTTCAACGGGCACGAACTTATGTAATGATTTGTCTGATTTGCCATTGTCTTAGTGTATTGTGTCCATTCGTCAAAGTATTTTTTGCCAACTGCTTATTTTGTGGATTCACCAAAGTTTTCCACCGCCAACATTTCCCACTCTACGGTATATTGAAACATTGCCCAACCCTAACACATACATCTGTACATGCATGCACGCAATGCTCATGCACACACACACACACACACACACACACACACACACACACACACACACACACACACACACACACACACACACACACACACACACACACACACACACACACACACACACACACACACTACACACATACACACACACACTACACACCTGCACACACACACACACACACACACACTGCACACACACACACACACTGCACACACACACACACACACACACACACACACACTACACACACACGTACATACATACATACTAAGGCTGTACCAATATATAGAATTCAGATACTGTAAAAATGACCGATACTTCCTGCAATTAACCGATACATCTCTATTAACCAATTTTCTAAGTTATGATGCATTAATCCTTCATTTTCTCCAGTCTTGTGTGGCCAGAAGGCTTCTTTGCACAGGACGCATTGCTAAAATGCCGTGTGCGTGGGTGATTAATAATAGCGCACTGTGGATAAAAGCAGTTTGGCTTCATGAAAATGCATTAACCGAGCTTGTTTAAACAGTGAATGCCATATTCATCACTTAATTCACGTGAAATCTTCCTCGAAATCGTCAAATGTATATCGGAATCTAATTGGCACACACACACCAATACCGATATTATAAATATCGGTACAGCCTTAGATACATACATACATACATGCATGCATGCATGCATACATACATACATACATACATGCATGCATGCATGCATACATACATACATACATACATACATACATACATACATACATACATACATGGTGTTGTAGAGGGAAACCTTAAAATGTAGATTTAAAATATATCTTTTTGATATATGTATATACCCATAATAACCACAATGAACCAGTAATAGTTTCTAGGAATATTCCATCAATTGCTGGAGGGGATTTCCAAAAATATTCCCCTTTGTAATATTCATAGTGGCTTCTGGTCATGCTCCAATACATACCATGCATGTGATGATATAGTATTGATTATAGTGCACAAGATATAATAGATTTACTGGCTTTTGACTATGCATATAACATTTGTAGCCTGTCGTGAGGATTACTTGGAGACCAACTGTTACCCATTTGTCAATTGATAGTATAGCACATGAAACATGTATAAATTTTATTCTATAAGAAACAACTAAGTTTCCTTTTGTGTTAACAATAAGCAAGTTGGTCATTTAGCGGTTCATGCGAATGACATTTGCTTTTTGTTGTTATTGTTGTTTCTATGCAGTTGTTGCTATTATTAGAAGCATTGTAATATTACTATTTTTAGTAGTCAGTGTGGTAATGTGGGCATATTGTGTACACAAAGTTTATAATCTGCACAACATGCAGTAAAATACTGCACAATTTGCTATAAACAGACGTTAAGGGTTTTACTTTCAACTTGTATGGCAGTGAGCTGTAATAGTGAACAGAACTATGAAAATAACATACATATGAAAAAACTGCCATCCCATAATGTAGAATAAATCATGCAGTATTACACATGTGATAACAAAAAAGTATCATATAGAACATTACACGGTTGGTACGTATATAACCAAAGGTTCGTCTACAACCTTTGAGCTCTAACAAATTCTAGTAAAATATCAATACATTTGAAGCTTGGAACCTTTTTGAATCCTTATTTATGTACTAAGTGTGGTACTGTGATGTTTGTTTTGTGGTACTTCAATTTCAATGTTTATCGCTTGTGGGTTGATGACTAGTAGTACTCTACTACTAGTCTACATACACGTTTGTATTGCTTGAGGATACATATTTTCAAGAACCTACATGCCAAGATTTCTAGTAACTTTATATCCATACATTATATTAATAGTTGAATATCATGATATGGTGAAACTAAGAGACTACCGTTATTGTTGTGTTTTCAAAATTAACAAATGTCACCACTTGTTGGGTTGTGCTATACATTGCATAGTAGTACATGAATATAAATGATCAGTAGCAGTTCTTGTGAATTGTTTTCTTTGGTCACATGACTTAGGAATTAATCATACGGTTTTGACCATTTATCATTAACATTGCTTTTTGGTTTTTCTCCATGCAACAGTTGATTGGAGCATGAGCCATTCGTTCAATAATGTATAAAACAATCATACGTTTAACAATGAAATTATTAAGTGTCTATTAATTTAACATGAGGAGTGTAAAGTATGGTAGTCCACACTGCCGAGTATCCAAGTTCATGGCCAACTTGACGAAGCTTGCTAAAACTGTGCATCTTATTATGATGTATTTTAAATGGAGATTGCGATTCTGTCTTTGCCCTTCACCTGGTAGTAGCAACTGCTGGCCAGTGAACCTAAAGGTTGGACTTGGTAGGCAAACGATAGCTTTAATCGCTACATGTTCGTTTGCTGACCAAGGCCAACCTGTAGCTTCATGACCCCCAATCACTTCATCACTTTCAACAATAACATCATCCATTGTCATCATTCTTTATGTGTTAAGTTTATAAAATATATATTTCTTCTTCTTTTCATTATTGTCCTTGAAGATACTTTATTTCAACTTTTACACAATGTTTATTTCAGTTAAAATATAAACTACTCTCTTTTATATACTTTGACTAAGCATTTCCAAGAAGTATTGATTTAGTAGGACACCACAATCTTCATTCTCAGTACTGTCTGGATCGGTCAACACAATTATACTGAGTAATGCAAGTCTGTTTGCTATTTTTATATGGCTCTATGGTCTACTGTTGACCTTATATGGGATTATTCTGGTAATTCTGAGAAGCTGTTTGGATAACTTAACCAGAAATTTCTTGGAAACAACATAGGGGAATCCCCTATGATTGAATTAAGTATTACATACTTTGGCTTACTCAGCAAATTCCCTGATTCTAGAACAATCTATAGTAGTCATGCAAATGGTGAACTTTCAATCATTCTACTAATTAGAGCAACTTGAATCTCATAGGCATAGGAAACAGGGGTGCTCCGGGTGCTGGAGCACCCCCTGTTTTACTGTCACTCCATAGGAATGTTATTTTCTCCATACAATTTTGACTTAATGATCACCTATAGCACCCCTACATCTGATATAGTACCTCCAGCTCTGAACAGCTTCCTACGTCTCTGTAATGATAATATATTACCCCTGATAGAATGCACACATAATATAATATGCACGCACGTATCTATGTACAGCTTTTATATAAGGGTCTGTGAGTATTTTATGGCTTCATTATTTGAACACCTGTTCTTCACATTCTTTTTAATTAAGCAAATTTGCATGAAAGCATGGATATATTGTATTTTTACTAAGGATTCGCTTCAAGTTGGAGAATAATTATTCTGTGAAATGTACCAGTCTCCACAATCACTATGAAATAATTGTTGTGCTTAACTGCTTGTGGGAAACCATATGATAAGCCTAGTTAAACCCCTAGCTTCTTGTCTCTATAGAATTATGTGCTACGTACGTATGTGTTTTTGCTGCAGATGAAATGGTCGTCACTGAGAGAACAGTTCCCCATGTTGAATGCCGCTCAACTGCATTACCTCCTGGAGCACTACAAGTTATCAGTTTCACGTCCAGACCACTGGACTCCGTCAGAATCTGACAAGGAAGAAGCCAACAACTTTGGTACTACTTTCACATTATCTTCTAATTTATTTGTTTATTTATTTTCTCTCTTTCAAGACATGTTATCGGACAACTTTAAGAACTACCCATCTTTCACAATACCCAGTAAGAATCACTACTTGAGTTTGACTGGAGAGCCACCAGAATCAAACAGCTATTACTCTTTCCTATCATATCTAAGAACTTTGTTACTATCTTATGATGGTGAGACTTTTGTATATATTATGTATGTATTGTGGGACAATACAATTTTGATGAGAAAAGATAAGAGAAGTTCCTGAATAAGCTGTCTCCTAACATCCCTTCCCTAAGATATGCATTAAAATGTCTTTATAGTTTAGCTCATGTGCATACATTATGTAGTTGTATACTTGTATTATGTTTTGAAGTGTTTGCACACTTGCATATTGCATGTGTTTGTATGTGTAAACTCTTTACTGCTTCTGTATCTTTCTTTATCTATAGCTGAAGAAAGCACACTGAGGTATGTATGATCATAATAATTTTGTTAGGGTCTTTGTTAGAATGTGATTATTCTTTTTGTAGTAACATTGATGGGACAGTGGACCAGCCTTCAACTAACGCTACCGAATTCCCCACTCCGCTTCATCCCAGGCACAGACTTCTACGGCGTAACAGTGAGACTGAGTCGACAGGCCGGGTCCCCTCAAAGGAAGACGTCTTGAGTTCGTCCATGAGTGCAGCAACTGATCTGCAGCAAAATCTTCGAGCAATGTCAAGCGGTAGTCACACGGAGTCAAACGAAGACATGTTACAGAGTTCGCACCTTACAGGATCAGAAGATGAGCTTATGTTTATTAACAGAGACCACTCTTTAAGTAACTCAGACCTGACAAAACATGTCCATCGGGTTTCTGATGCAAACCAGCAGAAGGAAAAAGATGGCAGTATCCATTATATCGGTGGAAGAAGTTTTACTGATTCACCAATAGAATTTTCCCAATGTGCTGCTCCAAATTACTCGGTCAAAGTTGTGGATATTAACAAAACGCGTCGTGCAGGCATTCACGGTGTTGGATTAGATGACAATGAGGAACTGAATCATTCTCAAGAGTCAACTGGTAGCGTGAGATCTTTCCCTGCCACTGATGACCCCAGAGCATGCACTGTAGTGATTCCTCGAGGACGCAAGGGCTTTGGAATCCTTTTAGTGGAAGGAGAGGTACATATATTATACACCTTGTAAAGTCTACACCAGAAACTAAACTTTTCTGTTCTACCAACTTGTGTTCCCACTACAACTATAGTAGCATATCCATTTTTAGCTTTACTCTGTAAGGGTGAAAATAATAATCCATAGTATCCATCAACTTGATGAACTATAGTATCCATGAAGAGTTTTTGCTTTTGGTATATATATAGTGTCTGGACAGAAAAGAGTCTGGTAAACATACGTACCTATATCATTTTGTCCTGCAGAATTGGCAAATTCTGTGGATGGTGTCAAACTGACTTCAAACAAAATTTCAATGTGACATTTGCTTTCTCATTATTCATCTTACAAGTGTTAGCTACAGTACTTCTACAAGTGGTTATTCAGAAATGGTATAGGCAGATTGTCAGGTGGCTTTTCCATCTGAGCCGCGCAATTGATAATGCCCTGCATGGAAAAAGAGTTTAGTACGCTGAATGCATAAGTACATACGTAGCTACATACATGTATACGTACAGGTGTATTGTATTACTGATCGTGTTTGTGTAGCATGGAGATGGAGGAGATCCTGGTATTTTCATACAATCAATTGTTCCAGGGAGCACTGCAGAAGAAGTAAGGATCATGTACAGTTGTATGTCTCATAACCATTTCTTCTTCAGTGTAAAAAGATTTCTGTTGGTGACCAAGTTATTGCTATAGATGGACAAAGTTTAGATGGAGCTGATTACAAAATGTAAATGTTTGTGTAATGTTTCTGTATTTACACACTGCTGGAGGCACAGAAGTTTTCCGCATGCCATATTTTTGTGAATTTCACAAATTTTGAAAGTTTGTTCCATAAGTAAAAGCTTTTTTGACACCTAGAAATTTGTTCCTCAGTGGCCTTAAACTTTGAAATTTGTCTCACTGAAAGATTGTTGCCTTACAGTGTTAAGAATTAGCTTGTATTTAAACAAGGTTTATGGTAGTTATAATTATTACACGATTATTTTAAATACTTAGAGCTTTTGGATATCTGAAAAATGCTGAGGATGAAGTGATGATGACCGTTCTACCGCCTGATGATAGATTTTTATAACTCTCGACAATGTTGACAAAATCATTATATTTCTTACTCCACCAAATTCAACGACTATGCTCAAAAATTTTTCTACACCAGATTTGTACTGCTATCAGCTTGATCGATTTTTCATGCTACATAGCTACATATGTACTACAGTTTGTATGTACCAAATTGTGTTCTCTTTAGATAAATTATTATTTTATTATGTTTCTTTTTACCCATGTAAACGTAAGTTATGACTGTTGACAAAGAGTATATTATATACACCAAATTTATATGAATATGCATAATTATGTGTATTGTATAGCTGCAAAATTATGGATTTTATGTTAAATTAACCTTGTATGGAATTTGCAATAGCGCTTGAATTTTTAACAATGGATCATAATACCGTATACGTCAAAACATTCGAGGGGGAAAACTTTCGCGGTTTTCGCGGATTTTAGCAAAACGCGAATGTTTTACCATTGAAACTTTTCCTGCTTCACAATTAGAAAATAATTACCGTTCGCAGTGAAGTTGCTCTCCAATCACAGGTGTCCAATTGTCTTGATACACATGATAACCATGGACAGAACTGTCGGTTTCAAATTCGGCTTTGGCCATGCGCCCAGCGCGCGTGTCAAACGTTATTCTAACCTGCGCACACTCCAAAATCCGTATTGCAGAGGCGCGCGTGGGCTTTAAGGCTGCAAACCGCGAAAGTTTTCCCTACATAATGCACATTGTTGATGAACCGCGAAAGTTTTCTCCCTCGAATGTTTTGACGTATACGGTAGTTAAAACTGAATGCCTACACAGTGGGAACTCTTCAAAGGAGAAAGGTTGTTGAAATGCCACTAAAAGATTGCATAATATTCACCTGAGATCCAAAGGTTTTAATGTAAAACTTGATGGATGGATGGGGCTCGCTAAATGTTATAGATTACTACCGGTAATGCCTAATAATTTTGTTCAAATTAGCTATAAAAATCATCTATTTTGTATACTTTATATGCATTCAATGAACATCAGATTAGACTGCTGACTCTGCTGTGGACTGGAATAACAACAAAAGACCACGCCTTGGGTCACACATAGTCTATATATCTGGAGACCTATAAATACAAACTTCTTATGACACAAATAAGGTATTTCCAGGTAGCTAGATGTGCAACGTACTTAGAATTTCCATATCGTAACTCATCTGATTGGCTTAAGACATCGGACCGGCCACTAATGATTGTCAAAATTACTATCAAGCACAAGTGACCAAGATATAGTACAGCACTTGGATTTCTCTTGTTCCGTGTTATTATTTGTTGACAAAGCAATGGTCAATCTAACTGCATAACAGGATTGTGCTATACATCATTACCCATAGCTACTGTTTATTGCTTTCTTATAAGGAATGACACTAACATCACGGTATAGCTACATGTTTGACAAGCCTGTATTGGCCCAATATAAACACTAAATGATGCACCCTAGAATACTCCATTTTGGTACAATGCAATTTAGTCTTATGATTGACCCATAATTTTTAACTGCCCGGTTTGATTCAGAGTTAGCTAAAAGTCTTATCAAAAACCCGGACTAACATAATAAACATAGAAACTTGTCTAAAAAAGTAAAAGGTTCAGTCCAGTGAATGAAGCCACCCTGTGTAATACAGGTTTGTTTATTATATCCCCTATTATAAGTACAGCTTATAATTCTTGTGGTTAAATTCTATGAAATTCCACAAATCATGTGTTTACTGTAACTTTTCCATGAAATCATTTCCACAATACACATAAATTGCATGATTGGGCGAGCCTTAGCGAGCCCCACCATGTGGAGTCAACAGTGAAATCTGTCTTCTTTATATGGCTGAAAGCCATTTAAGTGCAAACCAAACAGGTGGAGTGCTAACATTACATCAAACACGTGGAGTGCTAACCATAGCATACGAACCATTAAGTGCTAACCATAGCATGTATATATACTATTCAAGTGCTAACCAAAAGTTATGTGTGAATAAAACTTTCTAATCAAGGACACAGAAAGCTCAAATTATGAGACACGTTGCTCGTACACTGAGACCGAACTGTACATGCATTGTGCTTTATGCTTATAATTATAACAATGTCAAATTGCATGGAAGGTCATCAATGGTAGCTAAGTGTATACATGCATCTATCATAGCACCAGGCTCACCCCTCAATGCTGTACATGTCACCTAGTAATATGATCATGCGTACGCTGTGCAATACCACCTTAAGTTTTGTGTATCACGATACTCTAGCTTGGGTATCACGATATACTTCAGGTATTGATACTTGTTATTACACAGATAAAATGCTGGTTTTAGGTTTACTGATCCATATTTTGACACACTCCTAGCATCATCTATTACAATTTTCCAGATTTCTCTGTCCACACAATGTGACTCTTTGTGTCTCTATAGCACTATTTGGTCAATTTTGTACTATGTTGAATTCAAACATTTCATGAAAAGCAGCTAACAAAATCATCAACTAACTGATTGTATTATACAGTCAATTCCCACGATACCAAAAAGTTAGGTATCGATACCATTGTGGTATCATGATACCGAGTAGTATCAATAGTGTTGCACAGCTCTAGCATACGTACATAGATCTAGAGTAGATGTAATTCAGTATTTCAATTATATTTTTATTGTGTAAATTCAATGTACACTGCTATGTGGGAGTGATATGTTGAGTTAAGTTGTGGTATATTTATAACTGATGATCAATGATGAATTTGTGAAACTAGATCAGATGTGTTGAACATTTTTCATCTTCGCTAACAAAGTATAAATAGTACACAATTCCAGTACTCATAGTAGAAAATATGATTGTGAAAAGGAACAGACGCAACACATACCATCTTGAACTTGAAAACCTAACATGAAAATAAATACACACTTGTGGATATAATGTGTGAAGACTTTTTTGAAAGCATGCCAAACTGTGATGCATAGAATTTCTGTGTTAGTATATGGCTACAATTGTAACGAGCACATACGTATAGCTACGTCTAAAAGATTTCCTATGTAAGTTTTTAAATACCATCTGGAGGGAAGGTCTTAGCTAAATAAACATAAAATACAAATGATGTCAAATGTGTCATAGTGATCTGTTTTCCAAAAACATACGTAGCTACCCACCAAACTTTATATGTGCAGTTACAGCTAACAATACTAACAAATAGTAATTTAAAATTACCGTATATTGCAAATTGTTTGAGGTGGAAAAGTTTCGTGGATGGACAAGGTACTTCAAATTCACTGGAAAACTTTTGCGGTTCATTCGCCCTGGTCAAAATGTGCTCACGTGCGTAGACGATGCAATTTCATTAATCGAACGCATCTGCTTCATAATTCCAAATAATTATATTTACCGCTTAACTTGTCGCTTTCTGACTTTGGCAGATATGGCTAAGCAGTGTGGCTGTAAGATTGTATCAAGCTGGAAATCACACAGTGTAGCCTGAGAATCTGAGATACAGTTACGGCAATGCCGGTGCATGGCATGCCAACTGCGTGGATGCGTGAAATCTTAAATGGCAGAGGAGTTTGAAATAACCATCTGTATATCGCATTGACAGTCCTATTTTCTTCCTGTAGTGTTCGACCATGATATTCCAATTTAAAACTAGAACGAAAAAGTTTAGCTGGAAAAGTTTCGCGGTCACCAATTAATCTGCGAAAACCGCGAAACTTTTCCACCTCGAACGATTTGCAATATACGGTATATTTTAGTGTTCACAGTGTTGGATCATCACATAGATTATGTACACACATACATATTATTATGTTATACTGGATTTGAAATTGTCCATATTAGCATAACACCTGAAAGTCCATTTTACTGTAATATGTGAATGGATTTGCAAAAAAGGGTCTTATAGCTACATGCATCCAAATTTTCAACTTTAAAATTATGCAGCTAACCATAGAAGCTCTGTGGAAAGACATTTTCTATTACTTAGCTAATTTGACAGCAAATTTTGACTACTAAGGACAAAGTTATAGCATGTTGCAAAACCAGATGTGTGTATAAGACCCCTTTGCAAATCCAGTTATAGCCACACTTGAGCACCATCCGATAAATAGCCAGGTCTTTACAGGTAACTTTTGTCAACCCTATAAAGCCATGAAATTAAGGCTGCAACAGTACCCGTGACACCAATAAGGTGGCATACGTAAGATGAAAAGCTGCTCCAAACGTCTGTCTCAGCTCATAGTATGGTTAGTGGTCACTGTGGCTGTGGCTGTTCCTGTGACTCACCTGAGCACACAACTTGGAGAGCTGTACTTACTGGTGGTGCTAACCCCCTCCCACCGCCTTATACATAATAATTACAGTAGCTACATGTAATATTACAGCATTTCAAAAGACTATCAAAAACCAACAATTCCAACCAGCAACCATTTTGTCCATGCTATTTGGTTAGTGCAGATCTTATATATGGCTACAGTCAAGCATAGGGAAACTACGTATAGTGTCTTGAATCTTTTAATGCAAAACATGCCATTAAGGACAGCTTTCCCAAATCCAGTCACAAATATTGAAATACATATATATCATAATACATTTTTATTTAGCTTTATGTTCTTACCATGAATTGTGCAACATCAGTATGATGAGCCATATAGTAAGGATGACCAGACCAGCCACCTCACTGAGTCATAGGGTAGAGAGCACGCTCACATGACATGAACAATGTACACAATATTCTTGTTACCGTCCTATCTCAGTATGTAAGCTGCCGTGACCATGGATCCCATGTGACCATATGGTATACAGCAAGAAGAACAACGTCCCAAACATGTCCAGTGTAATCATTGACATCCATATAAGACTCTCTGCATTGAACACAAGAATACAGCCTAATACTACGTACAAAGTTATCTTTGTTTACCAGTTCAAGTAGTATATATAACAATTTCTAACATAGTTGCAGCTACAACCTTGCTGCTTAAAAAGAGTGTAGCTACTAGACAGATGTTAAAAGCATCCTGAGGCGAGCCTGATCGACGTAGCACGAATAAACATAACATGCGCAATAAAAAGAGTGTGGCTATAATGCAATTCTTGATTGGACAGAATATTGACAGGTAAGAAATTTGATGGGGGGAAACGATGGACAGTATCTTAATTAGGCCACCTGTATAAGCTGTATTACTGGAAACTATTAAAAGGATGGATTGCTAGTTCAGCACCAATTCCAGTAATATACGTATACTGACAAAAATGCAAAACGAGCAGCCAAACCAATTCAGTGAGTAATATGTACTCAGTACAGATATATAATTATACATGTAGTTACATTCTCAGCTTGCACATCATATTCATAAAATTCTACACTACTAATCTTAGTATTATACATCCTCCATTATACATACGTACATCACTCACCAGTGATAGTAGGAGTCAGTGATGCCATACATGTTAAGACACAAGGAGTTCCATACACTGGCTAAATGAATACTAATATACGTAATTTTTGTTCATTACCCAGCCTATTAGCTACTTAATTTTACCCAAAAGATTATATTGTTGATACTATCTACACTTTTACATCATCCAAAAATTAACGCTGATACTGATATCAAGAGTACATAATATATATATAGGAGATTATGTACTCTTGCTGATATTCTATTACATTTACAAGACATGTTGACAAATACTGGTGGGAATTTACCACAAGTCTTTTAATTTTGCGATCTAGGATGCATTAGCAAAAATTAAAGCTAGTACACATTTTTGGATCCATACATTTTTCATGTACATAATCTTGGTGTGGATATGGTATTCAAAAATTGCAAATATTTCTTCTGAAATCAAAATCACAAAATTTATTCTCGCAATAAATTCCCATCGTATACGTAATATATGGTATGCATTTTGAATCTGTTAATGTAGACATTTGAAAATGAGGACACCTGCATAATGGTGCATATATCCCATAATTATGCTTAATATATTTAAGGTCCCAAAGTAGCCCTTTAACACATAAGCTGATCTGAACACTTTGATTGACCCCATATCAAGACTCACAATAGTGAGTCGCGAGGCCAAGAAGAAGCACAGCAACGCGACCACTGAGTGAGTTATTTACACATAGCACTACCCTCAAATTTGCAAACGCTCTAGCTAAGCCGCCATTAAAGCTATCACTTAGTTATTACCAACCCACAACGTTCTTACTATATAGAATCAATAAACCGAGAATGGAGGAAATCGGCGCCACCATTGCTAAGTACCAGACATTGCGAGTTTTATGGCACCCCCGTTGTGCAACTACGTACGACGAACTATCCTTTCCCGCCCGATTCACCCGTTTACTAGAGAATTGGCACTTTCATTGTTTGAAGAATCGATAACCCGAAGTTCATCAAAATCGGTTCAGCCATTCTTCTGATACAGCCTTATAAAGTCCTTCCTTTCATCACAAAAATTTTTATGCGGCAGTCATTTTTTTCTTCTTTCATTTTCATTGCACACTTTTTCATGGGCTTGCGGGAGCTTGAGTGACCCTGGAAGTTTTTACAAACTCTTATTTTGTACATTCACTTATTTGCCTAATAACTCACTCATTTCTTCATGGATTTCAGCCAAATTTGTATCAGCACTTCTCCCATGTATGCTCTACCTGTCATACTATTTTCAGTGTGAAGTAACCACTTGAATGTATTTGAGAAGGGCTATTACACTGCAGGTTGATAGTTGCCATAACTTGGACCCCTTTCATATGATTTGCATAAACTTTCATATACACAATCTATATTGATGTATCACTCTGTACTCTGTAGTGAAAGTTAAAAAAATTGCAGGCCTGACTTTTTCAAAACTAAGTTTCAAAGTTAAATTTACAGTATTGTGTGCTTAGTAAGTACGATACAAGGGATACCCATGCAGTACTTCTCTGTTACTAACTAGTAATGTCATCTGTTTATACTTCCAAAAAGTAGTGATATGCTAAACAAAAACACCCTGGGTGTAAAAAAGTGTGAGGCCAATCAGAAGCAGCATTGTAAATATGTGCAACCAAAAACTTTGATATCAGTTGAGGCCAAGAAGTTACTTATCAAAAATCTTTTTAACTGCTTGAATGACATACAATAGTTTATAGCATACTTTCACAACTATGATTGGCTTTGTCACTTGGCCACCTTTATTAATAATGATGGTGTGAAAAAGGTGGCCAAGTGACAAAGCCAATCATAGTTGTGAAAATATGCTATGAACTATTGTATGTCATTCAAGCAGTTAAAGATTTTGGTAAGTAACTTCTTGGCCTCAACTGATATCAAAGTTTTTGGTCGCACATACTTATGTACAATGCTGCTTCTGATTGGCCTCGCACTTTTTTACACCCAGGGTGTTTTTGTTTAGCATACATATTACATACGCACCATATAGCTCCATCTTTGTGGACTGCAAAACCTTCAAAATTATTTATTAATTCACGAATCAAGTGGACTTAGTCAGTAATTATATTATTTTCACGAAGGAAACTTTTCTCCTAAAATTCGCAACCCACAAAAGTTCCAGACTATACAGTGGGCTATATACGTACAACAACTAGCTATCAAAATATTACACTCACCATCCACAGCTCAGGGTCTGGATCATTGTACTGTAAATGAAATACATCCATTCACTGACTGACCATAACAACACAACAATCAGAATAAGTTTTTTATAGAAACCGAAGACACACCCAATAACCATGAGAAAAAGATTCCGTACATGCATCATCTATGGAGGTTAATACATATCTATGCTGGACTCAAAACACTCCTTGTATAGTGCACAGAGAAACTTGAACCATTGACATATCCGAGCATATATCAACACCTTAATCAACACGCTCAGTACATTGCCAGGTTTGGTTGAGCTATAGTGGTTTCTCTATGATGAGTACGATTATATACGCAGCCTTATTGAGGGGCGAGGTCTATAATCTATGATTTAAATACACAGGTACTCAATTAAACCTTGAGATCGATCGTGAGCCGCGCCGAGTATGGCAAGAATATGGGATTAGCTTACTTGAGCCGCTGTTGCTAACGCAAAAAACAATCCACCAGCAAAAAGCATACTTCTGTTAGCTTCTATAACTGACCTACACAAAATAGTAGATTTTTAATAGATAAAATTGTCACAACTTACGTCCCAGGTTTCCGATCGCGAGCTGATTTCTTATCCATATTCTAACAATTTCGTTTAATATTCTAATAAACGCCACCTTTGTTTGCCCCAACTTGAAATTGATGCTTAACGTTCGTTGATGATTATCAGCAGGCTAGTAAAATGCATATTTATAAGATACCCACTAGAAGTACGGATGTTTTATGCCAGTAAAGGGGTCATGGCTGCAGAGAAGCTGGTGTACGTGGCGCCATTTAGGAGGGCATTAATGTTACTGAAGACTACATCAATAGCATCAAGTGTTATAGTGGTACTGAGTACTCCTGTACTTGTAGCATACGGAAGAGCTGACGTTCCCGTATCTGCTAGGGTTGCCCTCTGCAGCATGCTGGCGGTGTTTTTCCTAGGTACAAATGCGATGTGTCATTGGTGTTTGAAGAGTTACGTCACGAGAATGTTTTATGATGTATCACGTGGGAGAGTAACAGCAGAAACCCTGTCATTGTTCTCTAGGAGACAGCAACACATATTTCATATCAAAGAAGTTAATACTTACAAAGGACTGCAAGGATTTGCTAACTTCCAGATTAACAATAAACCATTTTATGTACATACGGAACCTGAAGTATTTAAAGATAGAATATTATTAGCTAAATTGTTAGGTACACACAGTTCATAGCTAGCTTTTAACTAATCCGATATTTCCTTGTAAGAACTAGCTGTAACTGCTATACCAAGTGGTCATGTCTGCAAATACATATTAAAATATTGAAACTAGCAATCCCTATTGAAAGATCTATGTGCACACTAGAAACCTTGGACAGGCTGCATGCAGTGTATCATGCTGTTGTAAAAAGGTTATCTATTAGACTAATCTGGTGAGTGTGCAATTTATGACCATGGCTGCAGAATAGGTAGTGAAAGTGGGGGGCTTAGATTTTCCATAGGAACACCACCATGGTTTGGCAAAATTGGCCCCCCTCTAAGTTCGAGCAGTTTCCTCTGCCTTTAGAGCTAGGTTATATTACTTGACTGCTTTATTAGAGATTTATGCAATCCAGATAAAAACATTACAAAACTGCAACTACGTAATTATCTAATTGTGTTTGCAATAGTCTTATTCACAAATGTAGGAATGTATAACAAAACTGTATTGAGTCTTACAAGTTTGGCAGGAAGGGTTTATGGTTAAATCATGAGATTTTGATTTACCACATCTACAAACAACCCGAATATTCTTGCGTTGGTAAGCTTTAAGACCTTCATTAATAATTCCACTCATGTCCTCAAGAATAAGTGGGTTTTCAGCATAGACATTATGCTTAATAGCCAAGCCACTAAAGAAACCAAGAGAGCTTTCTTTTGATATATCTTTATCACCAATGTCAACATTATCAAGTTTGGATTCATTGGATAATTTGTCCCTGTCTTGTCTGCCCAGCCGATGTCCAGTACCAATTATGATGGAATCGCCAGATAACCACAATGCTTTGTCATGGTGGTGATAATAAATTGTAACATTATCAACCATTTGCTCGATGCCTGGTATCCTCTCTGTGCCTTTAAATGCATGCTGGAAAGCATCTATCTTGACGTCAGCATGAGCGCAAATCAGTTGGCCAATCTTCCCCTTATACTGTGCTAGAAACGTACTGATGATCGTTGCAGATCGTGTGAAAAGCAAGTTAGCAGCACTGTGAGCAATAATGTGTACCTTTCTGGCATATTTACACATAATTTCCAGAAATTCAACAAACTGTGAAATGGCCATATCAATTTGTTCTTTATCTCGGAAGTAGCCAAAACATTTTTCAACAGAAGGCCAGCTAAACACTGCTAATCTTCCACTAAAGCCAATGTCACAGGCTATCTGAGAAGCACGTAGAAGACATTCTTCAAGTGAGTTGTTGAACCCATGCATGTAAAGGAGGATGTCTTGATTTTGATTTTCAGGAGGGTTTTGCAGCTTAACCTCAAATTGTTTAAGAACCTCCAGATATTCCTTTTCATCTTCATTTAACCCTTGCACTCTCTTCTGCAGATCATCAAGCTCCTGTTCTTGCTCACCCTTAAACTTTTGTGAAAGATCTTCTACCAAAGCCTTTTTAATTGCAATACTGTCTTCTTCCCCGCAAACAATATCAACCATACAACTAATACTACTACGAAGATACCGTAAGTAGCTGATGTAACAAGTGTTAACATTTTTCTTTAGAAAATCTTTGAATTCATCTTTTGACATCTCGTTGATGTAATTGATACGCATAGGCATCATCATCTTCTTTTTACTTTCAAATAACTTAGAAACAAATCCTTTTGTACGAGGCAGGTCACCCTTTTTATTTAGCATCTTCTGAGATGGAATGGAGCACTGAGCAATCCCAAAATGAAGGACAAAATGTTTATCAACTTCATTGATGTAAAAGCTAGAAACTTTCTTCACACTCCCAGATCCTCTTTTTCTTACAGTGCCATAAAAAATAGTTTGGTAAAACTCAGCACTAGGTTGACCTTCCAGGGAATTCGGACCTACAATGACAGCAGTAGGCTCTTGATAATGGCCCAACTCTCTAGACTCCAGAGATGGAATGGTGCCGCTAATCACACATGAACGCTTTAGAGCATCCTGAATATCCTTCCAGTAAACATCTACTTTTCGTTTACCAGCAATGGAATTTTCCCCCTCACACAATAATACAAGAGCCTTATCTGATGCACGTTCAGCCAAAACTCGGTATTTTCTATTAAGGATTTTAGTTGTAATAACATCAATCCAAGAACTTTCCACCTTAAACATCTTAGCTCCTTCAACTGAAAGAGAATCCGTCTCAGTCCAAAATGCATTCGTATGGGCTTGACTGACTTTAGGAGCTTCATCAATGACATAGTAAAGCTGTGCAAGAGTCAGTATTGTGTACTGTGACGATGACTCTGATTGTTGGTCAGGTCTTATTTCTTTTGCAGCCATCTATAAAATGCACACAACATGTAAAATTACACCATAGCTAAGCCATTTGTAGCACGTGTTAGCTCTGTTAAGGCCTGTAGATGTGCAAGTAGGTAGTCAGTAGCTATGGTTGCATCATGTACAACGGATCCCCTGTTATTTTGTGCAAAATAGCCAATCAAGTTTCAAAAATCTAGCGCAAGTAGTGACAACGGACTTGTAAATTACGGTGCAGTGCCATCATAGCTATAATAGAGCTCATGCATGGATCAGAAGTGTAATGTATAATGCTTGACACAGTCAAGTGAAGTGCATGATTCATAGTACAAAGAAATGAATTGCATAATCATTTATTACGTAACTATATATCACCACATCTTGTGAGTACTATGTATGCGTGGGGTAACTTTACCTGGTTATTTGAGCTGCTAATGCATAAGCTCTGTCTATATAACTAGAACCAGCTACATTAATTCATAGCTAGTATCTTAATGTAACTGCTAAGTTGTTAAAACCTGTAGCTAACTTTTTATGATGTTAGTAACAAGCCTATAGCTGCTGTTTAACATGTCAACCTGCTAACCAAGTTTGTACTTGCAAGTTGTGGTGCCAATTATACAATTCATGGGCAATACCCATTTCTTTGTAACCATGCATGGCTTCTTTTCATGTGACCTTGTGGAGTATACCACTACTGCCAGCTGAAGCTGTATATTACGTATAAACTCTCACAGATTTTCTGTGAGTCTCACTGATTTTTAATTTGTTGCAAGGATTCAGTTTTATCTGACCAAGCTTTTGATCTCACAGAAATTTCATTAAAAGTTTTTCCAGTAGAAATTAATGTATTTGCTATGAATTTTTTAAGTTCTGAGCATGAATCTCAAGATTTTTGGTGCTGGTATTGCTGGCATGGTTGCCGGACAGCTCTGCAGCAGGCACAGTTAGCTATAGCTAGTCTCGTAGCCCAGGCCGCTATTTTTCTTTGTATGGGGGCGCCTCCATACAAAAGAAAACATAGCGGTCTGGGCTGTAAGGCTTAGCTCAGCTATTCAGTATAGCACGGGTCTCAACTAATATAAAATGCTTACGTAATGCGCCTTAGACTGCTGAAGAACTTGAGGAAGGAAATTCAGTAGAGGGGTCCGACACTAACTGAAATCTCGTACACTCTGCCAGAAATCACTGGCTAGAAATCAGAAATCAAGCAAAAATCTAGTATTACTCCGTAAATTGTTGTACTTTTAAATAAAAACAATGTTTTCC
Source organism: Spongia lamella (assembly GCA_963930835.1). Lineage (NCBI taxonomy): Eukaryota > Metazoa > Porifera > Demospongiae > Dictyoceratida > Spongiidae > Spongia > Spongia lamella. Next base: position 11,400,968 of record OZ005748.1, read on the forward strand.
CACGCAATTAATTGATTTCTGGACCCGAATTCAGTAGCTTGCACCTCGGAATCCGAACACGACTATGGTTCTAATTATTTCGATCACAATTTCGTAATCATCATACGAGTAATGAACGTCAGTGTTTATTTGCGATCGACTATTTATGGAACAGGATGTCCACGGCTACTGAAAATGAGATATTTTCCTCGGAGGTCCTATGGAAACCACGTGACTCCTGCAGGACATTTAGTGTACGTTTCTCCAAAAATTAAAACAATAATGCCATTCAAGATTTTGTCAATGGTAACTGGTTTTGCTGTAATGTTAGGATCCCCCGTATTGGTTATACTTGATCAATCTAATGTACCAGCAGTTGCCAGATTTGCAATGTGCAGTATGTTGATTATGTTTGGCATTGGAACCACAGCCATGTGTCATTGGTACCTCAATGTTCACATCACCAGAATGTTTTATGATGTATCACGTGGTATGATTACAGCAGAAACAATGCCGCTATTCTCAACAGGACGTCAGTATGTATTTCACGTCAGGGAGACCTGTGGATTACCTGGTAAAGGATTAATGTCAGGATTTGGCAACTTTCAAGTTAACAATAAACCATTTTATGTACATACAGAACCTGACGTATTCAAAAACAGAGTATTATTAGATAGGTTGTTGAGACAGCCTGTTTTGTAAGATACGTAAATGATGAGCAGTAACTACATCCTTAAATAGACTACGTAGTTGTGTATGCACATGATCTATTTAAGGGTCTACACCAGATTGTTTATGATATCGTTAAGCAACTATTACGGTACATGAAGTGGTAGTTGAGAGATTGAAAAACTTCTATTACGTAGCTAGTAGGACTCAGTGATTTTGTATTTGAATATTCACATTCAACTATTCGTTTTGGTTATTTGTATACGTATGTAGCTAGCTATTAGGCGTAATAATAAAATCATTGAGTTGTTATGATCTTTAGAATAAATGCCTTAAATTGACTCATAAATGTGGCATATAGCTATGTTTGTGAAAAAGAGCACATAAAATAAAAAAGAGTGTAAGTAATAGTGAAAAGACACACTTAGCCATGCATGTATGTATGTTAAAAAATGCATAGATATAGTTATTACAAAACAAAACAAAATTACACAGTCCGGTCCTCATAATTATTGTGTTAAAATTATTGTGCACTTGCGTGATCAGGGATCATAACCTAAAACATACTCAAAGCTGCGCTTGCATGTAGTACAGAAGGGTAAATCATTAATGTGCATGCACACATCTTTTCTGGGTAGGGAATGACATTTACAAGCAATTTTAATATATTGACGTTGGTGAGCTCTAATACCTTTATGAATTATTTCACTCATATCTTCTAAGATTACTCTGTTTTCAATAAAAACTGAATGTTTCAATTGAATCCAGGTTTTCATTCCAGGCACTTTACTAATGTTGACATTATCCAGTTTAGAATCATTTTGAAGTTTGTCACCTTCTGAATCTTGTCTACCTATTTTGTACATATTATTTTTGCCAATGACTGGAAGCTTACAAGACAGTTTCAAAGCTTTATCTTCAGGATGGTAATATACCGTTATGTTGTCAACAATATGCTTTAAACCTTTATGGCAGTTCATATCATAAACTTGCTCAAAATCGCTCATTGGTACATCACCATGAGCAAGAATGACCTGACCAACTTTTCCGGAGCATTCTGGAGGGAGCCAAGACATCCCTAACTTTGTAAAAAGCATAGCACCTTTACTATGGGCAATAATGTGTACTTTTTTAGCACTGTGGCACAGCATTGGTAAAAAACTGCTTAAAAACTTTGGCATTGCAAGATCTATCTGATGCATTGAATCTTGAGTGTAATGTAATAATCCTCCAAGGGAAGGCCAACTAAACACTGCTAGTCTTCCAGCAAAGCCAATATCACAAGCTATAAGAGAAGCACGTAAAACAGCATCTGCAAGTGTATTATTGTACCCATGAATGAACAAGAGAATATCCTCATTTTGCTTTTTAGGAGGACTTTGCAGTTTTATTTCAAACCTTCTGAGTACGTCTAAATATTCCTTTTCACCTGTGTTTAGTGTTTCCTCATATTTTTTAAGGCTATTGATTTCTTCAGCATTATTACTTTCAGCAAACTTTTTGAAAAGATCATCAACAAGGGCTTTTTGAATGGCAACCTTATTTTTATCACTAACCACAGAACCGCAAGCAATACTATCCATACTGCTGCGAAGGTACCTCAAATAACTTGTGTAACATTCATTAACATTTTCTGCAAGACACCTACTAAATTTTTCTTCATCCATTTCATTAATGTAATTTATACGCGATGGCATTGTATCATTTAGAAAAGGGCTATTTTCAGTTCTGGAAAGAAATCGTTTAGAAGCAATAGCACATTGTGCTATACCAATGTGAAGATGAGGGTGTTCATCAGCATCATTTTCATAGAACAATTCAGCCTTTTGATTTGATCCTCTTTCTCTGACTGTTCCATAATAAACTGTTTGGTAAAACTCTGCACAGGAACTCTGGCCTTCTAATGATTTAGGACCAGTGATAACAGCAGTAGGCTCCTGATAATAACCCCATTCTCGGGACTTGATGGTGTTTAAATGATTACCTACTACGGAAGACCGGTTTAAGGCATTCTGAACATTTTCCCAATATAGTAATGCCTTTCGTTTACCATCTTCAGTATTCTCTCCTTGGAATAGTGTAACCAACTTGGATTCCCATTCAGCCATTACCCTATACCCCCTATTTAGAAGAAAATGTGAAAGGAAAGCCCATGACTTTGTTTCAATTAAAAAAACTTGTGCACCATCAATGCTAACTCTTCTAAGCTCTTGCCATGATAAGTCTCTGTACCAAAAGTAGGCTGATGGCGAATGCTCAATGGCATAGTGAAGCTGTGGTAAGGTCTGGACGTTGTATTCAGGTGGTTTAACTGATATATCAGAAGTTGGTTTAGATAGAGCCATTTGTAATCCTTTTTAGATCAGTACGCAAATCTAGATCTGTAAAGTATAATTCAAATATACGTAAATATATCTGATTCAGCATATAGCTACAGTTACATAAAATGCCACTGTAGTAATAATATCAATTCATCACAAAAGGTATCACAAGCATGCATAATAAGCAAGTCATGGGTGGTATCGGCTATTATAAAGAAAAATAAATAGTGAGGCTTTTGACAAAGTGTAAAGGAAGATTTGTTTTTATAAACAACATCTAATAGTCATCTCTTTTTCAGTGCTATATGCAATTCTAACATCAAAAGCAAGCAAGATGACAGATTTCACTGTTGATCCCATATGGTGGGGCTCGCTAAGGCTCGCCCCAATAATGTCTCTGCAGCACAGATAACATAACTAAACTATTCCTGTTAAGCCAGCTTTGACTGATCTGTGTTTATTGTGATGTGATGTATATCTTATCACATGATTTACATGATTGAAAAATATCCCAAATGCATGAAAAAAGAAGCAAGTCCACCATTCCAGTAGTCCATTCCACTGTTTATACACTCCCAATACTAATTTAATAAATTGAATTGTTTACGTAGGTGTTAGCTAGGTGGAGCAGTAGCCTCACCAGTCACCACTACTTTCCACTAAACCTACACCAATATGGTACGTAAGTATTCAGGCAGCTCACCACAACTCGATGATTTCATATTACACTTTGTACACAATTCAAAACACCTGCTAAACATACATATATAGCTCACTAATAATTTGTATATAGGGTTTCTAACAAAACTGAAACCTTACAAGCCCGTTGAGGCTTAGAAAGGGAAAATTGAAGTTATGGAAATTGATGCTTAGACGCATTTCCAATGGCACCGTCAGTTTTCAGCACAACTTATAGTTTATAAGCATGCTGGCTATGTGAACAGGAAAATCATGCAGTATATAGCTACTATACAACTACATGTTTTATATTTACATGATTCAGTACTACTACCATATGCAGCATATAACTAGGTATACTCAGTTTACGGCAAAACGATTAGCTGGCTATATGGCTAATTGGCAAGTCAACATTAATTTTGTTGTCTTCATCTGTAGATCTTGTTGGATAAGCAATTAAATTTTCTGGGGAATATACGTAATTAGCTATTACAACAACAAAAGAATACAGGATATTTTCCAGCAGAGTGAGATAATTTAATACAAATTTACTAACTGATCAGTGCATGGATATCTTCCACATATACTAGCTATACGTAGCCACTAAGATCAGGGGCGGATCCAGGGGGTCTTTGGGATCTCGAGATCCCCCTCTCCAGAAATATACCAAAGAAGCCAAAAGAGTGATGTATTGGTATAAAAACACTAAAATACATTGTTTCTTGAAATAAGTATCATTTCAGCACTTTATGCATTAAATTCCAAGGGGTTGCACCCACCACACACCCTACTTCATATTTGATTAAATACTTCCTTGTATTTACTTAATATTCTCTAAATCTTACATTATAGGCATGATTTTGGTGTTGTAAATAACAAAAGACCTTGTAGCGTCTGGGGGACTGCCCCCAGACCCCCTGCATCAGAGATACATCTCTGTATTCAAACCCCCTCTCAGAAAATCCTCCTGAAGATATCTGTGGTAACACTTATATACGTAGCTACGTAGCTATGTGTGTATCAGTATCATCTAAAGCTTGCTCTCTAGATGGAAAGCTGCCTGAGCCTTACAGCACTGACAGCATAGTGGAATTGAAATCCTTATAAAAAATTATGTACTTAGCTATACCGAGACTGAGAGTGCCTATAGTAAATCTGTGACTCGACTCAGTTTATTAGGTATAACTGTGACCACTGACTAGTATTACTCACTTAAAAGATTCGTTGGATCACGGCCCATGCACGAGCACTTTCACGCCACCATAATTGCATGCGTATGACTTAGGCGTGACCTAGGTTAACTGTCACGTGAAAGCCTGCACCAGAAATCACGTGATCGACCTGCTCAACTCTATTAAACTTTGACTGTTTTATTAGAGTGTATCGATCTAGTTAACTCCACCCAATCCATTTGAGTGGCTTTATTAGAATTTAGAGTATTTCAATATTCAATAATACCCTGACTGTTCTATTAGAGAGTATCTATCCGGCTATTATAAATTAAAGTTAATTTTCACCCAATGTGCTAGCATTAGGCTGCTATTATGCTTATTCATTGGGATACTTAACGTAAGAGATATAAAAACTATTATCCTGAGCTATTAGTTAGCTACATTCGGTTGAACAAATAAAATGTGTATACTCAATCCTAGCCGGATGCTATAGAACACAACCGGATGCCAGCATAATATTATATTGTTGAATAGGGCTACAAGGTAATTGTGTTCAAAACTCTGTGCATTATTCTCCTGAGACTGGGAATTTCCTTAAATCTATCAATATTTGACTGCTCTGTTAGAGTAACACATGGTCTACTCAGATATAGTAAAGTGAGCCCTATTGTGTGTGGCATTTGTGAACCTTCCTATTTATATAACTAGCTTTATAGCACCATATATAGGGTAGCTGTGCATGTGGCAAGAGACCATGCATGGTGCAATATCAGTATAGTGGGCTGCATATTATACCTACTATCCTGAATGCTGAGCCTGCATGCATGTGTACACTACGTAGCTAGCTCATTAGTTTAAATATAGCTTAAGCTCACTAGCTATTTACGAAAACCTGAATTGGTAGAGCTACACATATAGCTAGACTAGTTACTAACTACGTACCTATAGCTTGTCAATTTTCTCCTGCAAACAATTTATATAACTACAACTTATAACTCGGATAGCTACTAGCTATAGCTATGTCCATACAGATTGATTTATTACCAGCTCAGCCGCAGCCACGAATAAAATGAATTACCATGAGAATGATATTTTGAATATAAGTTTGACATAAATTTATTGTCTATATCTTTTATGGTATTGCTACAAGTTATTGCAAGATCACTTGTTCATTTCTAGCTGGTTATAGGTAGGCATATGGGACTTACATGCGTGCTGCTAATTATGTATGTGTATCACAGTACACATAAAGTATTATAAAAAATGCACTTAAGCTCTATTGCACAAAATATCTTACAAAACTAAAAAAAGTAAAATCTACAAAAAGAAATTTATGCTTATTTGTTAGAAGCTAAGAATGTTGTTGATAGCACCTAGTTTGCCATTTACAGGATAAAAGAATCTAGAACGTACTCGTATTTTGCAGTACATAGATGACAATTTGGCTTCTTGGTGATATCATGAGCTTTTCTAAGACTGCAAGCACAAGCTACATTGATATGCTTACGGGCACAAGCCTTACGACCTCCATTAATTATCTCGCTCATGTCCTCCAAAACAGTGGGGTTTTCAGCATAGACATTATGTTTCATACTGGCAATGTTGCCAACAAAACAGAACAGATTTTCTCTGGAGACAGCCATCTCTCCTATGTTAACATTTTCCAGCTTCATTTCATTGGGTAGTTGCTTTGTTTCCTGCCGACCAATTCTATCTCCAGTGCCAAATATGGAATTAGCCGCCCACCACAATGCCTTGTCACGTGGGTGGTAATACACAGTGACATTATCTACAATGCTCTCAATACCTGCTACCCCTGTATCCGAGTCCTTGAACACATCTAGGAAAAACTCAACCTTCACATCAGCATGAGCACAAATTAGTTGACCTATTTTGCCCTTGAAATTTTCCAGGATTGCAGACGCTGCTAAGGCAGATCGTGTAAAAAGCAAGTTGGCTGCACTGTGAGCAATTATGTGGACTTTCCTAGCGCTCTGGCAAAGAACCACAAGAAAATCAAGAAATTTCTTAACGGCAACATCTATCTGATCTTTGTCCTGATAGTAGCAGATGGGACTTTCAAGGGAAGGCCAACTGAATACTGCTAGTCTTCCACCAAAGCCAGTGTCACATGCTATCTGAGAAGCACGTAGAAGACATTCTTCAACAGAGTTGTTGAACCCATGTATGTATAAAAGAATATCTTCGTTTTGATTTTTTGGAGGGGCACGTAACTTTGTTTCAAACTGTTTGAGCATCTCCAGATACTCCTTTTCATCATCACTCAATGTTTCCGCATTCTTTTTAAGAGCTCTTACCTGCTCTGGATCACTTGCACCATAAAATTTTTGTGAAAGATCTTGTACCAGCGCTTTCTTGATGGCAATGCTGTCTTCTTCTTTACACACAACATCGGCCATGTTCTCAATGCTACCATGCAGGTATTGTAAATAACTGACATAGCAATCATTGATATTTGCTGTAAGGGACTCAATAAACTTATCCATTTCCATCTCATTGATGTAGTTGATTCGCATTGGCATTCGCTTTTTCTTTTTGCGCTCAAATAACCTAGAAACAAAGCCATTTTCACGAGGTAGTGCGCCCTTCATCAAAAACTTTTGTGAAGGAATGGAGCACTGTGCTATTCCCACGTGAAGATTGGTACGAGTGTCAACATCATTGATATAAAAATTGGCAACTCTTTTCATATTTCCTCGTTTTCTAACCGTGGCATAATGAATGGTTTGGTAAAACTCAGCACTGGGCTGGCCTTCCAGGGCATTTGGGCCTGTAATGACAGCAGTAGGCTCTTGATAATGGCCCATTTCTCTCGAATCAAGTACTTGAATAGTACTGCAAATCACGAGGGAACGTTGCAAAGCAGTCTGGATATCTTTCCAGTATAAATCTACTTTCTGTTTGCCAGCATTAGAATTATCCCCTTCACACAACAGAACAGTTGTATTATCTGATTTACGCTCAGCTAAAATTCTGTACCCTCGATGAAGAACAGTGGATGAAACGATAGCTATCATCCTTGTCTCAACTTTTGTTAACTTAGCTCCATCAATTGAGAGGGTGTCAGCCACGCTCCAAGAAAAGTTTGTATAGAATGAACTAACCGGTGGAGCTTCATCAATGGCATAGTAGATCTGCGCAAGAGTCAAAATATTGTATTGTGAAGGATCTGATTGCTGCTCACTACTACTTGAAGCCATGCTTCACTTTAACAGCTATAGAAATGAAGCAACAGGTTAGCTATATCCTTCATAATACACAAATACATATATACATATGTCATCACAATGATGTTTTATTGTTGACTCAAGTTTTATGAATACATATATATGCGTATGCACTTACATTACAGAACACCCTTATATAACAAACTATCTAAGTGGCCATAATATGGTTCACAAACCCAGGTCACGAGTTTTCTGTTAAGTTTAATAAGTGCAACAAGTTATGCAATAGTACATATCATTACATCAGACAAAAGACTAAAGAACTTTCAGAATTAAATGTAAACAAAGTGTGTGCTGAATCATATTGATCCATTTGTAGTCCTGCATGTGGCCAAAAAAATGCACAATACAACTTTAATAGTCTACGTGTACGTTTTAAATACCAGAAGTGCATAAATTTTGCAACAAAATCTTCATTCACAAATTTGGGCCTTGGGATCAGGAAAAACTACATTTATGCATCTAAAATCACTTTAGAATCAAGACTCACGATAGTGAGTTGCGAGGCCAAGAAGAAGTGCAGCAATGCGACCACTGAGTGAGTTATTTACAAGTAGTACCGCCCTCAAATTCGCAAACGCTCTAGCTAAGCCGCCATTAAAGCTATCGTTTAGTTATTACCGACCCACAACATTCTTACTATATAGAATCAATAAACAAAGAATGGAGGAAATCAGCGCCACCATTCCTAAGTACCAGCCATTGCAAGTTTTCATGGCGCTCATTGTGTGACTACGCATGATGAACCATCCTTTCCCGCCTGATTTGCCTGTTTACTAGAGAATTAATACCTTCATTGTCTGAAGAATCAATAATCCGAAGTTCATCGAAATCGGTTCAGCCATTCTTCCAATACAGCCTTATAAAGTTCTTCCTTTCACCACAAATTTTTTACGTGGTAGTCATTTTTTTCTTTCTTTTTTCTTATTTCATTCTCATCGCACACTTTTTTCGTGGGTTTGCAAGAGCTTGCGTGAACCCCAGAAGTTTTTTCAAACTCTCATTTTGTACATTCACTTGTTTGTCTAACAACTCACTCATTAATTTCTTTATGGATTTCAGCCAAATTTGTATCAACACTTCTCCCATGTATGCTCTACCTGTCATACTATTATCAGTCTGAAGTAAACACTTGAATGTATTTGAGAAGGGTTATTACACTGCAGGTTGATAGTTGTCATAACTTGGACCCTGATTTTCATAAACTTTCATATACTTTCATATACACAATCTATATTGATGTATCACTCTGTAGTGAAAGTTAAAAAATCTCGGGCCTGAGTTTTTCAAAATTAAGCTTCAAAGTTTAATTTGCAATATTGTGTGCTAGGCAAGTACAAGTTATGCTCATGCAGTATTTCTCTGCTGCTTGCTAATAATAACATCTGTTTATACTTCAAAAAGTAGTGATATGCTAAACAAAAACATCCTGGGTGTAAAAAAGTGTGAGGCCAATCAGAAGCAGCATTGCAAATAGGTATGTGCGACCAAAAACTTTGATATCAGTTGAGGCCAAGAAGTTACTTATCAAAAATCTTTTTAACTACTTGAATGACATACAACAGTTTATAGCATATTTTCACAACTATGATTGGCTTTGTCACTTGGCCACCTTTTTCACACCATCATTATTAATAAAGGTGGCCAAATGACAAAGCCAATCATAGTTGTGAAAATATGCTATAAACTATTGTATGTCATTCAAGTAGTTAAAAAGATTTTTGATAAACAACTTCTTGGCCTGAACTGATATCAAAGTTTTGATCGCACATACCTGTTTGCAATGCTGCTTCTGATTGGCCTCGCACTTTTTTACACCCAGGGTGTTTTTGTTTAGCATGAGACTAACGTCTAGGGCCCTGATTCAGTTTAGCAGCCATGCAAGGTCTGCTATCTGGACCATCAAAGGTTAGGTCTTTTAGTTATTCACTCCCTGTCTAGTTAAAGACTTGCGTGACCAAACTGTTAAATAACTCTCTTGAAGCCATTGATCAGTTAAATATACACAGCATTTTAAACAATATAATGCCATCATAAAAATATAATAGTTGTAGCCTTCTCACAGGTAGGGTCCCTAGTGGGGTGCCAAAACTCGAGGGAAAACTATATAATCCAATCACAGATAATGTACACCCCCGGGTATATACGTATTATCTATGATCCAATGAAGTGGCCTTAAATTATAGAGGACTGGCTCGCTAGTGACACATATGAACGGCCACATTCCACCCGTCAAAGATCAGTAATATCCATCAGACAAGAAGCCTTACTATAATGGACGTAACCTTTGAAATCGCAGGAAAACTATTTCCCGGATATGTATAGAGATATGACTTAAATTCAATGAGTCTTACCATTAACTCAGTTCTCGACTATGTATCAGTAAATCTCTCCCCGATCCGGCAAAACTACTCCAGATAACGCCCACTACGTATATTGGTAGCGTCGGGAAAGGTCGGGTCTGATCCTCACGTGTACCTTTAAGCTTTGGGTAGCGGACGGCCGAAACCAACTGAAGGTGTCGCTGCACGGCAGGTTGAATGACTGTTGGTGAGTCAATTCATTAGTTTTTCAGTGTAGCTAAGTGTAGCAACTCCGTTCTAGCTAGGCTTAGTTGGTCATCACTATTGTATTGATGTGTTGTAATTGTACGACCTGCTATAAGTTATAGCTGCTGGCTAGCAACATTTCACTGATGGTAATCTGCCTCGGTAATAATTAATTAGCCACCGGCACTCAGATCATCATGTGATCAGCTCATCTTCAGTCATGATATCGCTATTCGTTCAGTGTGCATACGGACTTAGCAGATTGCAACTTGTGTATGCCTCATCAACATGGTCACCGTAGCTACCTTAGCTGGTAAAAGTATCTCAGTTTTCAAATCCATGATGAGCAGCTTGCTATGCGGCATATAACTAAATATTATTAGTATAGTAGCTAGCAAAGTTAGCTATATCATTAGATCTAAAGTTAGAGATAGGACAATACTATATGTGAGGCATCTAGGTATCGCAATACATAATACATATTATATGCATGTCGGTATTGCAGGGCTGTTAGCCACTGATTGAGTTGGTCAGGTTTCTATATTACCAGTTTGATTACCAATCAGGAAACACACTTTAATTTACAAAAAATACAATAAAGGAAGTGTACAAGTAATCGTTATATATAACACATCCATGAAGTGTGTTGATTTATAATGAGATGTCCGAGGGCATAGTCAAATCAGATACAAACCAAATGGTTGTGTTACAATTGCTTTGTAGTCTAGTGCGTGGGAAGACCAAAGGCGCTCCAGCTTGTGTTTATAGTGCTAAGGAAATTAACTTGCACTTTAATGCTAGTATTGTACACAGTGTGGCAATCAATAGGCTCATGTTTCATACTGCTAAGTTAGAATGTGTTTAGCAATGAATTGTCATAAAATTATATGAGATAAGGCATGTACACTATGGTAATATTTATACTTGAGAGCTGTATCATTAATTGCTTTTTTAAGTTGATCATAATATGCTCAAGTGTATTATAACTTACTATATCCGTGGTATTGGGATACTTTAAATTTTTGGCATGATGCATTAATAATCCTGTACCCCATCTCTATCTTTCAATATTTGAAATGGAGGCTACGTATTTCCAGCTGCAACAGATACCTGCAACAGATACATATGCTGGAGCTGGGTAATTGTACCTTTGCTCGGCTACACGTGAGCTGAATTTGCTCCTTGTGCATGCCTGTCAGGGGTGTAGCCAGGATTTTAAAAAGGGGGTTTCCAGTAGATCCAAGATGCAGGGATCTGCAGCCCCCAGATGCTGACACAAGTAAGGTTGAATTTCATTGATAAAAACAACAAGTCTAGAACTATTGTAGATGGCCAGGTCTGCTTTTACAGATGGCTTTTTATACACCCGTCAAGCTATGAAGCATGTGATACTAAAACTGCTTGTCTGCCTTGGGTTGTGGTATAGTCTATAGGGCTACTGTGGCTGTTTCTGTTCCCAGCTTGGCTGCTTGTGCATGTCTATTGGCAGGGGTAAGTAGAATTCTAGGGAAACGGGAACAGGAGCGGGAACAGAAAGCAGCAACAGGAACCTCCATGAGAACTCATAAAGTTTGTTGCAAACCATAACCAAGCCAGTACTGTACTATTGTTATTTACATCTTCCTATCATGCAGAGCTGTGTTAAATAAGCACCCAAGCTGGAAATAATCAATATATTTTTTGTTATACTGATACTTCTATAAACCTAAAAACACACTCTATGCACTTATTTTGCCAACATGTGCTCACCAGACTGTTCCAGTGCTAAGTATAGGTGCATGGATGTAAGCACCTGCACCTATATTGGTAAAAATATCGCGTATTTATATCTATGTCCCTAAATCATAGGTCTATACCTAAATAACACTGCAAACAGCCTTGTGACTCGACCATCAAGTATGCTAGCGAAGTAAGGTATGTTTTAGGTATATTAAAGTATTGGTATAACAGTGTATCGATTATTTCCAGCTCAGGTGCTTATTTAACACAGCCCTGCGTGATAGGAAGATGTAAATACATAACAATAGTACAGTACTGGCTTGGCTCATACAGTTTTATAAACCTTACTAGAGAAGGAGCAAAGGCTAATTTTATGGTTTGCAACAAACTTTATGAGTTCCCATGGATGTTCCCGCTTTCTGTTCCCATTTCCCTAGAATTCTACTTACCCTACTGGCAGTGATAACCCATCCACTAACCCTACCATCCTTTCCACCCACCCTCTTTCTTGTATGCAATACTTGTGATGGTTCAAAGGTTCTCAAAATCAGTAGTCTGTTATAGCTAGCAGCCAACTTTGGTCATATGTAATAATGCTAGCTATAGACCTACTCTACTCATAGTGCAAGTCTAGAGTGGCTATAGGCAAGCTTAAGTGTCACGAATATTTCAAATTGGTATTTCTCAAAATACAAGATGTGTCAATATAAGAACAGTTTTTTGCAAATCCAGTCACATTATAGAGACTTCATCATAGTCATACTTATGCAAGGGATCTCCCATAGATGCTTCCTTCTTAATAACTTTTTCTGAGAATGGTATACATAGCTTAATATATACTAATTTGTTACTAATAAATTTCCTTCTTAATAAAGTTTTTCTGAGAACAGTATACATAGGTTAATATACACTAATTTGTTACTAATATGAAAATTTAAATTTTTTAGTCATAAACTTGTATGTTATCACTATTAAATATTATTACACTTGTTATTATACTCTGCCTTGGACTCAACGTAAACACAGTGGATTATGGCTATCTTGGTTAAACAATGCATGTAATTGTTCTGTAGCAGTCTACACAATGTACTTAAATAAACACCATATATGTAGCTAACTACATCGGCTGCATGTTCAGAAGATTTGTATCACACAGTGACAGATGGTCATAAGTTCTTATTAAGTTCTTTGGTGTTCTTTTCCTTCACCATCATGCTGTGATAGATTGCATCACATTTTTATGGTGTACCCTAATTGGAATTACCTTTATACACTTGTGTGTGTGTACTAATTCACTTAACAATAAATTAGCTCTAGCTCCCGAGGCAGATTTAGGACCAGTCTTGCTGAGAGACAGGGAAATCTCTGGAGCAGGGTCCTATCAAAAGCTATATTAGCTAGCTTTAGGATGTTTTATTACAGAAATAAATAAACAAGACCACTAATCCATTGCCTAGAATCATTAAGGGAGTACTGGATCTTCCCATTTGTAACAGTGATAGCTACGTGTATACCTAGCTAGTAGCTATAATAGGTTTGACAAAGCACATTAGAATGATTAAAAGCATAATTGCTAGGTCCATGGTTAGTTTTTTGTAAATCCAGTAACATATTGCATTAAGTGATATATACTGTATGTACATGTGCTATCAACTGACAGGATATAGAAAACATATAGCGAGAGATTTCTTGTGTTGTATGACTACTGTTTACCAATGTATCACCATATGATAGTGGATGGATTGTTCCTTAACTACCATTTGCTTTATTTTGTCTGCATGAAATAGAATTACAGAAGCCACCCAATTGATCATCATGCATTTCCTATTTGTGAATACCTCTGTAGTTACATGGTGTAACTACCTTTTCAAGGAATTATAATTGTGTACAGTTTGAGTTTATAACAAAACTAGTTAGTTAGTTGTGTAGAGAACATTACCTATGTATGTATATTTTTGTTTATACTGTAGGAACATATATGGTAACCTGTACCTATTGTGCTTGTAAATATAAGTTTGATGGACAAAATGGAGTCATTAAGGGATAAAGGTCAGTCATTATTACTAGCTAGCTAATTACTGTATGTTGTCCATTCAGTTAGCAGTGGTAGTGGAGGTTACAAATCTATTGAGAGAGGGGAAGGAATAAGTACACGTACATGTATGTGCGAAAACGTGCAGAGTTCATACATCTAATTTTTCAACATTGTAAAGATTTGCAAAATCTATCAGGAATCATTATGACAGATATATCTGAAACTTGCAGGGATTATGCTACTATTCCTGTAAATTTCAGATCTGTGTACTACCAGATTTTATGAATCTTTAAATGAGCAAAACTAGATGTGTGAACTATGCACATTTTCCTAAATCCGGTTCACATTCAATATGCTGTGGACAATCTTTTCAATAAAGTGATGTTAAAGGAGCTACGTAGTAACAAAGGATTGTATATGTACGTACGTACGTACGTACGTGTTCTTTAATAAGATCCCCATAGTGATAAGCTCCCTTGGTTGACTACAAATATTTTTCTTATCTGATAAAGAAACAAAAACATTAAGCATATCATATTATCTATTTCCATTTCCTTTTCCTATACTCACCTGTGTGTGCCTTTTTATGCCCTTCCAACTGTCTGTGTTGATTCCTGTTGAGCATAAAGTAATGGGTATTATTCCAACACAGCACATATAGTTAGCTTCAGGGCCATAAAATTACTTTGTTGAGATTATGTAGCTAAGTGTGTTTCCTGATTATAAGACTAAGATTTCCATGAGACATGTTTCAATTAATAATAATTTTATATATGCACATATACGTACATACAGTATGTAGCTATGTGTGTAATACCTATAACTGTACGTATTAGCTGCATACCATGATTCAACAGTTTTGTTTCATGATAGCTAAGAGATCTTCCTATCAATGTGTGGTGTGCTCCTTTGGAATTATATGTACATAAAGTTATCGAAGTACATATATTGGGTATGGCTCCAAATTTTTGTGAGACAATTTTTTTCATGACTATTGGTAATGTGTATCTTGCACGTCACGAAAATATTGCATGGTCTCAAAATTTTTAGTCTGCATGTATCTCTAAAAAATCAAGCCATTGTCAAAGAGCTCTTTGCTTTCACCAGATGGCCGCCTTTCCTGCTGCAGCTAATCTGGTAGGAAGTGTCAAAAGTACCAGCTAACAACTGTGTAGTATCCACAGTCTTTGTCATCAGCTACACGAGAGACTTACGCTAAGTTTACTCCAAAACAGAAAGAAATTATTGACTGTATTACACTCTACAGTACTTCAACCTCGACTATACGTAAATGACTACTCTTAATCAAATTAAATGATCTTCTGAGTGCTTTCTTCTGATGATCTGAGCAGTGAGCACAACATCATTCTTTCCTTTATAAACAACAAACTGCATAGAAAGGCCAATAGAGTGAACTTTATTACTAGGTTTGACAGTGCCGGAATCATGTTTTCTATATTTTCCACCATTACTCAATATGTTCAAGCCTTATACGTACATATCTACATAGCTCAATCCGACCTGTTGACCAGAAAATCATTACATCATCTGATGAAGAAATCATTTGGTTCCTTGATATGTTTACCATTTGATGTGTCTCTAAAGGTTTCATGAAATTTACTACGTAATTCATGAAATTTTTATCTTGAAAATTTAATTTGGAGCCATACGGTATAATAGCTATACCCTATTGCCAGTTACTTTGTAGCTTGAGTTTACATATTATTGCTGTAGTTGAGTAGTCACACACACACGCACGTGCACACACAATAGTAGGGATGAAACAGTATACATCGATCAATGCCATATTGCATATTGCCTTTGAGTGTATTGCAATACGTATCTGTATTGCAAAATGTGAGTAAGGAACATTGAATATTTAAAAATTTGGTTTTAGTACATAGTAAAAACTAAGTAGAAACAGTAAGAGACTAGGCTGTATATTCCAGGTTTGCAAAGGTCCAGTTGTTTTTGCAGTGTGACAATTGGATACTTACAACTTTGAAGGCAATGCAAGTTGCAATATTTGCAATAATACATTTCAGTGTGCAACATATTGATATCTTTTCTCAGGCGCATTCATTGTATTGTATTGCAGTAGTAAGTATTGCAATATAATATTGTATTATTGTTTCATCCCTACACAATAGATATAATCATATATGATTAGCCATGGCTATAACTACAGTTGTTTCTGTATAGTATTAGACAGACCAAATTCTGAAGAATTTTCTCTATACATCAAGCCATGGTGTGACAGCGTGTGGTTTGATCTTGGCGTACTTTTGGATGTACCGCTTCATAAATTAAAACAAATTAAGCTGTCTGACTCAGAAAAAGGTTGCTGTATACAAATGTTCATGGAGTGGTTAAACAGTAATTCAGGTGCTACCTGGGGTGACCTTCTGAAAGCAGTTAATAATGTTTTATTTGATACACCCAGTGATTTTATCAATGCATATGATGGCAAAAGTATGTAAGTTTTATGGATAAGCATATATGTACATAATAACATTATCTACATACGTACTGTATGTAGATCTTATATACCTAGTGCTTTTTAAATAACTAGTTAGCATATACGTAATCAAGACTCATGATAGTGAGTTGCGAGGCCAAGAAGAAGTGTAGCAATGCAACCACTGAGTGAGTTATTTACACGTAGCACCGCCCTCAAACTCGCAAACACTCCAGCTAAGCTGCCATTAAAGCTATCGCTTAGTTATTACTGACCCACAACGTTCTTACTATATACGTAGAATCAATAAACCGAGAATGGAGGAAATTGGTGTCACCATTCATAAGTATCAGCCATTGCGAGTTTATGGTGCTCGTAGTTGACTACGCACGACGAACCATCCTTTCCCGCCCGACTCACCCATTATGCAAGAATTAGTACCTTCATTGTTTGAAGAATCAATAACCTGAAGTTCATCAAAATTGGTTCAGCCATTCTTCAGATACAACCTTATAAGTTCTTTCCTTTCATCACAAAAATTTTTACGCAGCAGTCGTTTTATTCTTCTTTCACTTTCATCGTACACTTTTTCGTGGGCTTCCGGGAGCTTGCGTGAACCCCGGAAGTTGTTTTCAAACTCTCATTTTGTACATTCACTTGTTTGTCTAATAACTCACTCATTTCTTTGTGGATTTCAGCCAAATTTGTATCAGTACTTCTCTTATGTATGCTCTGCCTGTCAAACTATTTTCAGCCTGAAGTAAATACTTGAATGTATTTAAGAAAGGCCATTACACTGCAGGTTGATAGTTTTCATAACTTGGACCCCCTTCAAATAATTTGCATAAACTTTCAGATACACAATCTATATTGATGTATCACTCTGTAGTTAAAGTTAAAAAATAGTGTAGGCCTGAGTTTTTCAAAAGTAAGCTTCAAAGTTTAATTTACAATATTGTGTGCTTGCTTGCTAGTAATAATATGTGTTTTTACTTCCAAAAAGTAGTGATATGCTAAACAAATCCCCCTGGGTGTAAAAAAAGTGCGAGGCCAATCAGAAGCAGTATTGCATGTAAATAGGTATGTGGGATCAAAAACTTTGATATCAGCTGAGGTCAAGAAATTACTTATCAAAATTTCTTTTGAACTACTTGAATGACATGTTTTCACAACAATGATTGGCTTTGTCACTTGGCCACCTTTTTTGCACCATCATTATTATAAAGGTGGCCAAGTGACAAAGCTAATCATTGTTGTGAAAACATGTTATACGTATGTACGTCATTCAAGTAGTTAAAAAGAAATTTTGATAAGTAACTTCTTGACCTCAGCTGATATCAAAGCTTTTGATCCCACATACCTATTTACATGCAATGCTGCTTCTGATTGGCCTTGCACTTTTTTTACACCCAGGGTGTTTTTGTTTAGCACATAAATATACTTATAGAAAATTTTAAGATTCAAATATGCTTGTTTATTCCTTTAACTACATAAGTATATAAATTTTTTCTTTGTTATTATTTACATAATTACGCTTCATATGTAGAATATTTAGTCAAATCTTTTGTACATACTATTACCAAATTACCATACAATTTTAACTACGTACGTACCTATGCTTTATATTAAATGCATAATATATTAAGTAAAATCAAAAATTACTACTGCAACAGGAAGACCTGGACCAGCTGAAATAACTGGATTTGTTACACCAAATTATGCTGCACATTGGAAGACAATTGGGATTCTACTTCATGTACCGTGTGGCAGATTGGACGCTATAGAGCAGGAGTATCCAACCAGCCTTACCTGGTGTTGTGACAGAATGCTTGAAGTATGGCTAGAAGGAGATGAAAATGCTTCATGGCAACAACTTTTAGCTACCATTATATCATTTAATAGAATGAGAGCCTTTAACAAGAAAGGTTTGCATACTTGCACAGTTATATACCGTACATGCATACATAACTATTTATTTTTATATCAAGGATTTGAGAAACCAACTGCAAAGGAGTGTGTGTTACTTGTTAAGCCAGAATACATGAATGTTTGGTTTGAACTTGGTGCACTACTGAATATGCCAGATAAAAGGTTACAAGATATTAAACTAATGGATCAAAATGACTCAGATTTGTGTTGTACAAGAATGTTTATGGAATGGGAAAATAGTTCAAACCCAACATGGAGCAAACTGAAAGCAGCAGTAAATCACCTTTATATTTCATTAATAAAAAATACAGGTTAGACTAAGTAATAGATTTACCTGTCATACCTATGGCATGGATTTTGTACATGGAATTTTTAAGTTTGTAATTTTATGTTCACTGATAGAACCATTAAATGTTGCATGATATATCTACTACTATACAGTGACAATGCAAAATATTAACAGATGCACTTCCATTGAGAAATTTGATAGGGAAAATATTGATGGACAGCATCTTAGGCCACCTGTATTGGTTTAACTATACTTAAACTTTATTTAATGTTGTTCACTCACCTTCCTGATTGGCCCCTCGGTGTAATGATATCAATTACCACACACAATCTGCTGATTGTGGTGGAGTTTGGTAGGTGTACAGGGCCTCAACTGCTAGGATAATCCTCCGAAATTTGAAATATTATGGCCAATGGGTTTAGCTAGCACATTTTTACAATCAATTAATGCTGGGTATGGAGAAAAGAATCTTGGAAGAGGGTTACCTCCTGCCAAGTTATTTTCCAACAAGGCCACAGAAAGGTAGTTCAACTTGCTTGAACACCTTTCCACCCAAGCAGTTAGTTGTGTTTTTGGACTCGAAGGTGCTATCAACATGTGAATTATAGCTATTGCACACGTACGCATGTCAACATTGTAATTTGTAACATTTCAATTGCTCATATGGTGGAGCTCGCTAGGGCTTGCCCCAATTACAACCATACAATGTAACACTTTCACACCTCAGATCAAAGGAAATCACTAGTATACATAAGCCATGTATACCTCATTCCACTGATTCCAGGGCTACAACTAAATGTAAACCGGTTTACCGTATAGCACAAAACTTTGGCGGTCGAAAACTTTGGCGGATCAGTGCCCATAGTATTTTTGGCAGAGAAAACATTGGCGGATTGGTCATTTTCAGTGCACTGGAGATACAAAATCGTGGTGAAAGAAAACCTTGGCGGATAAAACTTTGGTGGATTGGCTATCAACTGCCAAATCCACCAAAGTTTTCTCCCGCCGATGTTTTGTGCTATACGGTATATTCAGATATTGCCCGGGAAAGTGGTTCCTTTGAACTCTTTGATCTACTCTCTGATCTACCAACCGAAGTGGAACTACACTCTATATATAGGCGCATCAATTCCATATTGATTGTGGGTTTTAGTTTTTAAAGTTTAGGCAGGTTTCTAGTCGTCATTTCTAGGCTAAAATCGTTATTTATTGTCTGCGTAAGTTTAGAAGTATATTTACAAAGGGATCTCAGTTTGAGGTGAGTTACTTGCACGACAAAAACAACCTGTTACCATGTGCTTGTTATTCTATTTAAATGACACCACTAACCTTAATTTATCCATCGAAGCAATTTAAAGCAAATTTTCAACCGAAATAAGTCTTTTAATCTTGCTTGTAGCTTGTAAGCCCCACAATCGTTGTGACTACGTGTGCAAGAACGTCATGAAAACATATCTAAAACTCACAAGCCACACTATAAATACAATCACCACAAATTGACTGAACTCTTGGCTTGAGCTGTTGAGTCAGCTCGCTAGGGAGGTGTTGCATATTAGTTGTAATGCGGCCAGCCCTCAGGCTTTGGGTGTATATATATCAGGCAGGCCACTCATGCCTGTGTTACAACTATTACATGTATCTCAAATTTGACTACATTTTCGTACCACGTGGTAACTACTGTGCATGTGCTGTTATTCTTAATAATGCCATATGCCCGACTTTATGGTCTGCGCTGCGCAGTTCACGCTCCAACATTAACTACTTAAACTTTATCAAATAGTTATCATGAGTGTGTATATTGTAGTTAAGGAGTTAAGGATAGTTTTCTAACATTCGTCGACTACACTAAGTTAGTCCTTTGTATAAGTAACCAGTTAACTGAATGTGACAATGCATTGTGGGTCAGAGTATGTAACAAAATTATCTGCAATCCAATGTAGAATTATTAGCATCGGAAGTTGTAGCACACTTTGGAAGTTATAACACACCTAGTGAGTGTAACATGAAATATGTAGCATGACTGAAAGAGTTATATTCTTATATGTGGCACTCGTGATATTCCTAGAATTATTCAAAGGTCTCTCAAACACCAGCAATTCCAATTAGCAGTCAACCTTTCATATATGTACGTAATGCTAGCTATAAGCTACTCTAATTCTATATTATAGAATGGCAACAGTCAAGCATAGGAAACCATAGTGTCTTAAATATGGTATTTCTTAAATACAAATAATTATACCACTAAGGATGGTGTTTACACATCAAGTCATACATACACATGCACACACACACACACACACGTACACACATACACATACTGAACATGGTTATGTACGTATGCCTGAAGGCCAAGGACTACAGACATGAGGTCTAAGGGAATACATACATAGCAGATAAATCACAGCAGCTAAATATGTACAGGATTTTTAAACAGTAGCAATTTTTACTAATAACCTAACAAATAATTGTGATAATTAATTGTGGTATTTAACCATGTTACCATGATAATGGTGTTACATGACGTATATATGCAGTTGTGCTTTGCCTTGTGCACGAGCCAAGGTTACATTTGCCCCTGCCCTCGTACACGAGCCCGAGGGCCGCAGCCCAAGCCCATCATACATATCAAGGCAAATTATGACTGCACATACATGTTATGCAACACCCTCATCACCATGGTAACAATACTGGTAGACAATTAATTGTCACAACTCATGCTTGTGTGCTCATAACCCGAGCACACCCTAGGCAAATGCAGCCCCCAGGCCACACCTCGGGGGTGAGGAGCATCCATTGATGCCCTCAGCCGCGAGGGGCTCGGCCTGAACTGAGGGATTGATGCCCCTCACTCCCAAGATGGGGTCTGGCACTGCAGCTGCTTATGTGACATAATGAACCCACAGCATGGTTAACTGTGTCTACTGGCAGCAATGACCCACCACCCACCACTAGCCCCCCACCCTCCCTGCTCCTCACACGCCTACATGTTATGGATGTAACATGAGCGGGGTGATTTGCCTGATATGTATGTACAAACCTGAGGGCCGCATTCGCCTGAGGTCTGGCCCAAGCTGCCCCTCCCTCCACATACCCATATGTTATGGATGTAACATGGGCAGGTTGATTTGCCTGATATGTATTCACGAACTCGGGCTTGTGAATACATGAACCCGAGGCAGCAAATGTAGCCCTCTGGCTTGTGAATACATATCAGGCAGCCCTCGGGCTCGTGAATGCATATCAGGCAAATCACTCCCGCCCATGTTACATCCATAACATGTAGGCATGTAGAAGGGGGCAGGGAGAGTGGAGGGGCTGGTGGGTGGTGGGTCATTACTGCCAGTAGACACAGTCCGTCATTCAATATGTCACATAAATGGCTGCAGTGATCCCAGACCATACCATGAGCACTGGTAGCAGTTTGGCACTCCATGTCACCTTATTGATGCCCTCAGTGCCCTCTCACAGATTATATTGTGACCTTTCATGGCTTGACAGGCCAAAGGCCATCTGTAAAAGCATCTTTATTATATTGTCACTGTTTCTAGATAGTGTTTGAGTGTGGCTATAATTATTTACTATACTATTCTTGTTGTGATACATGTATGTAGCTGACCGACCAAAACTTTCAGAGGCACTGAACTTTGTCATTCCGCAACACGCTTCTCAATGGAAAGAGATAGGACTACAATTAGGACTACAATCTGGTATGCTGGAGGCAATAGAAACAGCATTTCCTACCAACTGTAATTGGTGCTGTGAAAGAATGCTTCAAAAGTGGCTTGAAGTTACCATTGATGCTACATGGAAGCAGCTTTTTGACTCAGTAGGTCACAACCATGAATCTAACATACCAGGTTAGCATTAATAGTCATGTATTGATTTTATTTGCCTTGGTGATGATTTTCCATAGGATCAATATTACCTGTATTATATAAATAAAATTATGACTTTAAAAAAGAATGGAGATCGATCTCTGCAATAAAAGTAAAGAAAAAGACAGAAATCACTTGCCTACACTGACTACGTATACTGTAGCTACATATCTACATAATTGTTACCATCACAACTGGCCATGCGTAGACAGATACAAATGTTAGTAAAATCTTTAGCAGGAAAAATAACACATACATAACAAGTCAAAGTAGGGGTTAAATCTTGCTAGTGTTTGTATCTGTACCCATGGCTGGTTGTAGTGATACAGTAGGAAATGCAGGCAAGTGATTCTATCTTGTTTCCTTACTTTTTATTGTAGAGATTGATCCCTACTCCTTGTTTAAATTCATAATTTTTAATTATTCTTGTATGTTTACTTTTTTATTGTGAAGTTAGTCTGGTGTATATACGGCTTTTATGCGCTCATTTGTGGGTGCTTGCTTACGTGATGGGGTCTATTTATGTATGTAGCTTTGCCAGATTATTATATACTAACGATCAGAACTCACGATAATGAGTCATGAGGCCAAGAAATGCAGCAACGCGACCACTGAGTGAGTTATTTACATGTAGCACCGCCCTCAAATTTGCAAATGCTCACCATGAAAGCTATCACTTAGTTATTACAGACCTAGAACATTCTTACTATATACGTAGAATCAATAAACTGAGAATGGAGGAAATCGGCGCCATCATTTCTAAGTACCAGCCATTGTGACTTTTATGGTGCTCGTCGTGCCCCAAAGCCCGATGAACCATCATTGTCAGCCTGATTTGCCCGTTACTCGAGAATCAGTACCTTCATTGTTTAAAGAATCAATAATCCAAAGTTCATCAAGATCGGTTCAGCCTGTCTTCTGATATAGCCTTATAAAGTCTTTCCTTTCACCACAAAATTGTTACGCGGCAGTCATTTTCTTCTGTGATATGTCATTCTCAATCACCGTGAAGCAAGTGGAGTCATATTAAGTTGGGTACTGAAGATACGTGTGAGTGCTATGTAGGTAGCAACCCTGTTATACATTATACTAAACAAAAACACCCTGGGTGTAAAAAAGTGCGATGCCAATCAGAAGCAGTATTGTAAATAGGTATGTGTGACCAAAATCTTTGATACGGTCAAGAAGTTACTTATCAAAAATCTTTATACGTAACTACTTGAATGGCATACAATAGTTTAAAGCATATTTTCACAACTATGATTGGCTTTGTCACTTGGCCACCTTTTTATAAAGGTGGCCAAGTGACAAAGCCAATCATAGTCGTGAAAATATCCCATAAACCATTGTATGCAGGTTTTCTGTCAGGATTTTAGCCAAAGGGGGTCAAAAAGAGGTATAACGGGATACTGGGGGGGCAATGTGGTATGATCCTCCTGGAAGCAAACTAGGGGATCCAGGAATATACTCTGTGATCAGGAGCAAATAGTTAAAGTGGGGCCCTATTGTACAACAAGCAAAGTGATTGTATGTGTTATTGTGCAAAGCACAATCAGCATGCGTAGCATGCTAATGCTAGGGGGGTCTGGGGGCATGCCCCCCCAGAAAAATTTTGAAAAATAGATGCTCTGAGATTGAATCTGAGGGTATTTCAGGGTCAAAATATTATATATTGTAGACTGTATGTAGAGTCAAAATAACTGTGAAATCAAGGGTCATCGCTAACTATAAACATTATTATGGCATGGAGAACATGGGCACTACTAAAGGAGAGATTTAAAACACTTGAATTGATTCACTGTCAGAACAAAATTCCCAAGGGGGGGCAAGCCAAAGCCAAGGGGGGGCGAATGCTCCCCCCCCCGCCCCCCCTGAAAGAAACCCTGGTATGTCATTCAAGTATTTTAAAAGATTTTTGATAAGTAACTTCTTGGCCTCAGCTGATATCAAAGCTTTTGGTCACACATACCTATTTACAATGCTGCTTCTGATTGGCCTCGCACTTTTTTACACCCAGGGTGTTTTTGTTTAGGATAGTGTATAACAGAGTTGCTACCTAGCATTCACTCGTGATATTCTAAGAAGTGTTCAAGAGCTACTAAAAAACCAGCAATTTTAAATACTGTAGCTGCCAACTTTGTTCATACGTAACTTCATGTAATGCTACGGTACCGCTCAAATGTAACGTCGCACTTGCTCGCAATTTTTCCTCGAGTAAAGTGATTACTCGATAGAGTAACGAGCGAGTCTACAGAGCACTGACTACTTGAATCACAAGAAGTAACGAGTACTCGATATGGCAAGACTCGATATAACCTGTTTCAAGGACTATAACTACGAGTGGTGAGCACTCTACTACAACTTGATATTCCAAGCAAATTGGTTTGCTTGCTTGCTCAACTCGACTCGAGACGACTAAGCTGTCGCTTCAGCTATTACTCGCACCTCGACTTGCAGCCACAACATAATACACTAGGAACCAATTCAGTAGTACGGTTAGCCAGTAACTTACAGTTTCAATAAGGATCTAACACGTATCATGATGATAATGACAATTTGTTTGTAAAAACGATTGATAAAAGACACTGCCGTACCTATACAAAAATCTTACCAATAGCTGATCTACTAGTATCAGTGTGCACAGAACGCCTAGATGCCATCTTCAATATGTGAGCACATGGCAAATACGCATGCGCATATACACTGATAATTTTATGAGCATGAATTCATCAGAGGTTTTTCTGAGAGGGGGTCTGAATATAGTAGATCTCTGAAGCAGGGGATCTGGGTCAGCCCCAAGTGGCCATAGGGTGTGTTATTTTGATAACACCAAAATCATCATCTATGGTGTATATACGGTACAGCTCGATTATAACTTGAAACATGCGTGTCACCTAGACGCATGTATTTTGTAACTTTACTCGAGTATTTTTAAAAAACTCGCGTGTTTGTACACAACTGCACGAGAATTTCGCGTGCAGTACACGCACGTTATCTTCGTGATTGCCACGAGTAACCTGTAAGTTGCACCACACGAGTGTACTGGGACAAAGGACACGTGCGCGTTCAGTATGCGTACGCCAGTGATTTAAAGATGGGAAGGCTAAAAAGCAAACATAACACATTGTTACCATTATTCCAATCGATCTTGTCAGTCATCGTGTCTGTCAAATAAATGCACCTGCTGACAAGCACGTGTTAATCACAAAAAATCTCGCTTAAACTTATTAGAATCACATGCGCACATGATATGCGTTTTTGTTCTTAACAAGAGATAATGGAAGAGCACGTAGCACCTTATCTTAAAGAAGTTGGGACTTGCAGGTAACCTTCCCGGCCAGTTTCAAGGTACGTACGTACATTGCTGCTCGTTTACATGCGTTTGTACTATACTCGAGCAGACTCCACGTGTGGAGTGCACGAGTTTATTTAGACTCGCGAGGAGTTTTTTAACACTCTGCAAACAGTTGAGACGTCATCAATTTCTCGTGCACTCGCAAACACGCCTCGATATTTTTGCTGTTCGTGTAGTGCATGTGTAATTGTGCACGCGAGTTTTTTTAAAGTTATAATCGAGCTGTACCGTAGCTACGATTAAGGGGGGATCTCAAGACCCTTAACCCTTAAGACATGCCCTGTATCTGCCCCTGTTGCTATGTTAGTGTTGTGCATAACATTGACCACTGTTTTAATTGGTCATTTGTTTTAATGTAACATTCAGTATGCATATTGTATAGCATTTACGTAAAGAGGGTAAACAAGTCAGTCACTGACTAAAGCACATAAGCATTAAAATATTGACCTTATCTCATGTAGCTACTTGCACAAATAAATCTCAGAATACTTGTATAGTGCTAAGCTTTCAATTTTAGAGGGGAGTCCAGTAGTCCAGTCCAGTCCAATCCAGTCCAGTGATTGTAGACAGCCCTTAGTTTGACTAAATTTTCATTGTTTACGGTATCACCAATATTATTCACACAGATGATTACGTACATATCATGATAAAAGTATGTTCATATGCTAGACAATGCATTCCTTAGTAAACAGCTAACTGTTATATGTAGCTACGTACATACGTATGTGGTTTTAAAAGAAGAAATATTACTAAGTTTAAAATTTTACACACAGACATAGTCCAACCTGCAATTGAACATCTACAAGCTGAATACAAAGAGACCAGATATGTTAGCTCAAAAGATGACTGGCCACCAGATCAACCCAAACACTTTACTTCTGTTGCTCTCATCCAGTACAAAGAGAAATCTAGCAAGCAAGATATTGAAAATTCAAATACATTAAGTAGGGAAGGAGTTAGATCTTTCATAAATTTTAAACCAGCAAATGGCAATTCTGCATCAGTTAATTTTATTAAAACTAGCAAACAAACAAAGGATGTTGCAGAAATATTCAAACCAGCTGAGTCCTCAGCATGTTCTATTCCCAAAACCATTCTTATAGAAGGTACTCCTGGTATAGGAAAAACTGTTTTGTGCAAAGAAATAGCTTACCAGTGGGCAACTAAACAACTACTGGTTGACAAATCACTACTGTTTTTACTAATGTTACGGAATCCAGGTGTTCAAAAGTTAAAATCACTTTTTGAATTAGTTGAGTATTGCTGTCAAAACCAAAGTGCTTCAAAGGCATTGGAACAATATCTGTACAATACTCAAGGCAGCAATCTCGTCATAATATTGGATGGTTATGACGAGATAAGTGAAGCTGTGAGGCAGTACTCGTTGATTGCAGATATCATAGACCGCAAAGTACTACCAAAACGTACCCTGGTCATTTCTTCTCGACCTTTATGCACAGCACAGCTCCATAAAAATATGGACTGTAGGGTAGAAATCTTGGGCTTTACAAATTCTGATAGGCAAAATTTTATTCAAGAATCACTTAGGGATACACCAGAAAAAATACCAGTACTACAGGAATACTTGAATGAGAATTCCATCATCAGTACATTCTGCTACATTCCTCTGATAATGACAATATTGTTGTGTTTGTTCAAAGCCTCAATAAAATTACCTGAAACACAAACTGAATTGTATCAAAAGTTTATCTGTCACACAATCGTACATTTTCTTAAGAAATCTGGTAGTATCACCTATCCCATTAAATCAATTAAAAGTTTATCAGACTTGGCACAGTCTTATAGGGACACAATCGAAAAGTTAGCTAAAGTTTCATTTATATTGCTAGCAGAAGACAAGATTGTTTTTACTGCTGATGATATTAGAAGGATCTGTTCAAATTTAGATATTGGCTCAAAAGATTGCATTAAATTGGGCCTATTAAGAGTAGCACAACATTTTGACATTGAAGAGGTCAATCCAGTTGTATCATACAGTTTTCTTCACTTATCAATTCAGGAGTTTCTTGCAGCTTGGCACATTTCGTCTCTCTCCTTTTTACAGCAGAAAGAGATATTACAAAGAACATTTTGGAGTCCTAGGTATTTCAATGCTTGGATCATATACATGGGTTTGACCAAAGGTAAAACTAGTGCATTTCAATTTTTTCTGGGTGGTAATAGTATCTACAACTTTGTTTACAACCGCTATGCTAGAAACTTCATCATATCCAACCGTATCTTAGTTGAAAAGGTAAAATGTCTCCATCTTTTTCAATGTTTCATGGAAGCGAAAAATGACAACATGTGTATGGTAGTGGGGAGTTTTTTTGAAGATCTTGTAATAGACCTTAGCAATCAAACTTTGCTACCCAAAGATGTCAACATACTGTGTTTTTATTTGCTAAGATCAAAGAATAGTGAATGGCATGAATTAGATTTGTCAGGATGCAGTATTGGTGACATGGGTTGTAGCGTCATGCACAAATCACTGATAATTGGTGATAAACATAATTATATTTTCTTGCAGGTTTTGGATTTAAGCAGTAACCATCTTACGCCTAATTCAGCTGCTGCAATAATCGATCTAGTCCAATCATTTAAAGTTGTTGAATTAAATATTTCAGATAACCCCCTACAAAATTTACCTTTACAGTCACTGTGCAAATGTAAGCATTTAAAATCTTTGATCACAGGAAATGAGAAGTACTCGGATGACAGAGGTACAAAGCCCACAATAAAAAACATTATTAGCCAATCTTCATTACAATTTGTTTCTATAAAAGACAGCAAAGGAAGCAGCTTGATTTTCAACAAAGGTGACTTTAAAATTATGTCGTTTTCTTCATCTTACTCGTCCGCCTATAGCAATTTTATCATGAAGAATTGTAAAATTACAAGAATAACTTCTAAAGATTTGTCTGAGTTTCTAATTTCACAGAACGCTCTGAAATATTTTTGCATATGTAACAACAATTTTGACGAATCTGCAATTTTGTCGATTTGCTCTACATTAATAGCAAAGTCTTACCTACAAGAAATCGTTATATCAGAAAGCAACCTAACTAGTATTACAATAGATAAAATGACCACTATGTTTACTAGTTTTGTAGATTGCAGTGTTATGGTATATTCTCAATATGAATTACAAGCAATAAATGTTTCATCTACTGAAATCATTGAATTATTAGCAGAACAACCAAGTTTAACCAGATTGAAAATGGTCAACTGTAAAACAAATGGTGACCTGCTAAATATCAAGAGCGTACCGAATGCCATGGAGGTTTTTAATTTTTATACAAATGAACTTGATGATATTGCATGTTTTGCTAAAGCATTTAATTACGCTTCGGTCAGAAGTTTTTACGTCAACAAGGCTAGAATCACTGATGATGCTGCGAATGATATTGTTGAAACATTATCTTGTAACAGAACTTTAACTGAGCTTGATTTATCTCACAGCAGTCTATCAACCAATGCAGCAAATAGGATAATAGGAACACTGGCAAATATATCGACTCTAGGAGTTTTTAGCATTTGTAATTGTGGAGTTTCTGATGAAGTGGCAACCAACATAGCAGCTGTCCTAAAAAGCAACTGCACTACATTAACAAAGGTAGATATTTCAAACAACAAGCTTAATGGTAGTGCAAGTGTTGAAATATTTAAAGCATTAAAAGGCAGCCACAATTTAGAAACATTCAAAATTAATGGTAATAAAATATCTGATGAGGCGGCAGAAGACGTCACAGATATTCTGCATAATAATCCTCATTTAGTTGAAGTGGACGTTACACTCAACCAGTTTACACCATTGATAGGCAGAAACATTCTTACTGCTTTAGAGGATAACACCTCCTTAAAGATATTCAACATTGGCAGCTGTAGAGTCACTGAAGAGGTAGCAAACAAAGTGGCTTCCATAATTGCTAACAATCCCGGCTTGGTAGAGCTAGATTTGTCTGGGAGCCATTTAACATCAGTGAGTGCTCATAAAATTGTTCAAGCTCTAACACACGCTAAGAAGTTGAAAATTTTTAAAGCCAGCAAGCACATGATCACCAAAAGCACAGTTAACAAGATAACAAGTATGTTGTCACACAATCCAGAATTAGTGTATGTAGACATATCATCTAGTTTATTAACATTTGGGGCCACTAAGTTTATAAGAAGTTTACAAAATAAACCATTGCAAGTCCTCAAAATGTCTAATAGTAAAATAACAAAAACAGTGGCACACGAAATAGGAGATTTATTGAAAACTGCACCACTGGTAGAACTAGATTTATCTGATAATCCTACTTTGGCTGCATTTGGAGCTACACTGATATCAAGATCAACAACATTGCAGATTCTTAACTTGAGGAATTGTGGTATCACTAAAATTGCCAGTATGGATTTTATACTAGCATTGTCCACTTTAACCAATTTAAGAGAACTGGATATATCCTATAATCAATTTACACAAGATAGTATCCTTAAAATATTTGAAGGTTTAAACAATACACAAATTCAGGTTTTAAAATTAAATGGCTGTAAAACAGTTTGGAGTAAAAAGGAACCAAGAAAAATCTTCCTTAAAACTAAATTACTTCACCTGGAGCTTTCAGGCACTAATTTTCCAATTTCTAGCATACTAAAATGCACTTCTACTCTACGAACTGTTGACATTTCCAGGTGTTCGTATGTCAATGATGAAGAAGCCAAAAGATTGTCAGATGGGATATCCAGCAATACAAGTTTAAAAAAACTGAATATTTCTTACAATGATTTGACTACAAGTGGAGTTTTTCAAATTATGAGGGCTGTACAAAACTTTAGAACATTGCAAAGTTTTTCCGTAAATAACTGTAAAATTAGAGACAACGCAAGCAGGTTTATTGCAGCTGCTATTAATCTTAACCAACAGTTGGTAGAACTAAACATATCATGGAATGCATTAACAGGAATAGGAGCCATAAGCATAATCCAATCCTTGACAAATGTTAGACATCTGCAAGTGCTCAAAGCAAAAGGATGTGGTTTAACTGAAAGAGAAGCGGAAGAACTGGCTAATATGTTATCAGGCAAAGCCAGTTTAAAAGAGCTAGATTTATCATGGAACGAACTAAAAGCGGAGGGTATAAGTGTTATTATGAAAGTCTTGTGTACCATAGTTTCTTTAAAAGTGCTAAAGATTGATAATTGTAATATCACTGATAAAGCAGCAAATGTAATAGCTATTAATTTAGCCAAACATTTTGCATTAACAGAATTAGATATTTCTCATAATGATTTTACACCCGCTGGTGTAGCAATTGTGGTGAAGAGTTTGAAAGTGCTATCAAATCTTACAGTCCTGAAAATAAGCAACTGCTTATTAGACGAAGGATCATCTAATGAAATTGCTGGTGCCATTAGTAACAATTGTAGCTTGTCACACTTTGAATTATACCACAGCCACTTTACAACAACTGGAGCTACATTGTTTTGCCAAAAGATTTCTAACAGAATCCACATATTGCAAACTTTGAAACTGGTGAATTGCAGCATCACTGATAAAGAATCGCATGAAATAGCAGCTATTTTGACATCAAATGAAACAATAGAACACTTAGACCTATCTCATAATCCTCTGGGTGAAGGTGTAGCAGACATAATCCAAATTTTGCAAACCAACAAAGTTATAGAAGAGCTAATATTACAAAGCTGTGCTATCACTGACAAAGTAGCTTTTGATATAGCAAGCATTGCTAGGAGCACTACTTTAAGAGAATTTAATATCTTACACAATCAACTAACAGACAATGGTGCATTTATCATAGCAAAAGGATTTATGGATTCTACCACATTAAAAATTTTGAAGATAAAGGATTGGAGTGAATATTTTCCACATGAAAATTACGTTTTAGCAACTTTACAGAGAAACAATGTATCACTTAATTTAGAATAAATGTAGCTACGTACCTATAGCTAGTTAGATAAAATTAGAATATTTGTGTAAAAACTGCAGTGGCTCATTATTGTAGTTTTAGATTATAATAGCTACTACTATTTTCATAAAAAACTTATAATGTAAATACACTTTGTGAGGCTGCATTGATAAAGTTATGTGTTTATTATGATTGTCTGTGCATACGTATATGCTTAATTCCCAATTTAGCTGTATGTATTAATTTTGGTACAGTTCAGTTTTTGGCAAGCTATTAATTTTGTGTCACTAAGTGTTGTACAAATTAATACACACATGATTACTTGTAAATTAAAGAGAATAGGGATCATAAAAGTACCTACGTATGTATAACAAGGGACCTGGTGTGTGTTCTTTTAGAGTGTTTTATAGAATTTCTTGATAGATATCTACTGTTGTGATTGTGTATGTAGATTTCAAATTGAAAAATGAATACATAGCACTGTGCCCCATACATGTACATGACATTATGAAATTATAATTGTATATATGTAGCTACTGCCTGATATACAAGCATGTGACATACTTTATTAGATCATGTAGAAGAACTAGAATCAAAGTTTGCACATTTTGTCAATGAGAAAGGCAAATTCATCAAAATTGCAATATGTATAGCGGAGGAATTACAATGTAATGTCATCAAGTTCTTGTAAGTGTACAATTTAGACATCTGCCACAACCGATGCATTATAAACGTAATGCATGTGGTTGTGGTAATGTCAAAATGCCTACGTATATTATCACAAGATATGCATGGTGTCCAGAGAGGCCATGCCATCTCAGCACTGAATTGATCCATCACTCCACTCCTTCATGACTTACCAGTGACGTGAGTATATCTACACTGGATAAGTCACCGGGACAACCAAATGAGTTAAAATTAATGACATATATAGAACATCTGCAAGTACATTGTTTATTATTAGACACTATGAGCCCACTTTAACAACTATGGAGAATTCAGAATACCATGGATACGATAGGGAGAAAAAATTAGCAAATTGCAAAAATTTTCATTTCCAAAATTTTCCTATGAAAATTAATAAATAGAAAGTAACTATGTGTGTGAAATGGTGTGATATGGTGTTGTTGAAGTATTCGGTTTCAGTTAAAGCCAATTTCGAAACAACCCTATTGCTACCTGGAGCATTAAAATTAATATTAATTCTTTTATTAAATGATATTGTGATAATATCAATTATCACAATAAGTACTCTCATGATACGTATATTGTGACATGAAATTTTTGTTATATCGCCCATCCCTATACCTTACGATACAAATTTTGGAGATAAAATTTTTTGGCAAAATGCGTAGCTACGTAGCTCACAACAAATATTGGTGGATAATATATTTGGTGAATGCCCCAAAATCAAGCCCAAAATGACAAAGCTCCTGATTATTTGTTGCCAGACCATCAACTTAACTATACACTTAACATATGCTAAGTTACCACAAAGTTTCACTGTGTAACTTTTGCATTAATAATATACAAGTAACTTCTCATGTCTCAGTTTCACGTATATACTGGTGCTGCATCACGTGCAATAATTATATTAATGGGTGCACATTTAGCATCAAAAATTCAAAATAATGTTTGCCGAGGTTGTCCCTGTTTCAGCGGCTCTTTCCTAATTCTGAGCTGCTGGAAGCTTGGAAGGACCTATGAAGTTACACTCACCTGAGTGTGCTCTCCATTATCAGTATACATAAGCAGTCGCCGAGTCTATAACAGTTTAGTATTGGCAGAAGAAATCACCAGCCAATGGTGACAGTACTACATGTAGTCTATATCTAAACTGATTCACCATTTATTTACAAAGTTAATATAACAGTAGCTGATGTAGTTTAAAGATACACCTACGTATGTATGTACTCAAAATTCAATGACTTCTTTCCATATGATAACTGAAGAATGTATGAACGTAGATAGCTATCACTGAACAAAAGGATTTGAATAACAATTTTAAAAGTGGCATAACCAGTGTATATAGCTATCCATGTACCAAGACACTCCGGCCGAAACTAAACAACATTAAAACTAACCGAGCATGAAAGTGATAGAGCTGAACCATAATGCATGATACAGAAATCCTTCATTCCAAAAACTTAGAATTTGTGGTCACTTAAATAATAACATACGATATCAGGGTTGAATCCAGAAAATGCAGCTAAGGGGGCAAATCAAATTTTTTCAAAATGTAGGGGGGCTTATCTTGCATGTAAGCACTAATACTATTATAGTCTATAATCTTTTAACATAGTTATATATAGAATTTCAATTTGTATTCCAAAACCTTGGGGGGGCAAGAATTAACCTAGGAGGGGCGAATGCCCCCCTTAAATGCAGCCCTGGGTATCATAATTGTTGCTGCTTGACTAGCAGCATTGATAAGAAGCTTAGTACGTATTGTGAGAAAAGTTGGTAAAAGATTTGGTCATTTGGCAGTTTTGCCAAATTTAATTCCACCAATCACATTTAATTGAACTACTGGCTTATATATTTTAATGCTCAAATTTGCCAATCCACCAAATTAATTATATGAAACATTGCCATATTTTCACACTATCTATTTTGCCTGATATATGCACGCTTGCCCTTGGACACTGTGGGCCCTTGGGCATCTTGCGTGTATTTCAGGTAATAACACTGACTACAAAGTATGTCCTGTATTGTCCCTGTACATGCTCCTAGTTAGAAGTATCTCACTCCATTGATGAAAGGATATATTACAAGTAATCTTTAGGTCTTGAAATAAAGATATAAAACTGAAATGTAAGAATGACCTGATGTCCAACTGAAAGTTCACATATGGGATGTTTGGTATGCACAAAATTTCAACACAAAATATGTTCACTGTATAGCTATTGAACCGATAAGTTTTTTGGGCAAAGCTAGATTGCTGGGATCCTGGGCCATCAAGACTCACGATAGTGAGTCACAAGGCCAAGAAGTGCAGCAATGCGACCACAGAGTGAGTTATTTACATGTAGCACCGCCCTCAACCTCGCAAACGCTCTAGCTAAGCCGCCATTAAAGCTATCGCTTAGTTATTACCGACCCACAACGTTCTTACTATATAGAATCAATAAACCGAGAATGGAGGAAATAGGCGCCACCATTACTAAGTACCAGCCATTGCGAGTTTTATGGCGCCCGTTGTGCGACTACGCACGACGAACCATCCTTTCCTGCCCAATTCGCCCGTTTACTAGACAATTAGTACCTTCATTGTTTGAAGAATCAATATCCCAAAGTTCGTAGAAATCTATTCAGCCATTCTTCTGATACAGCCTTATAAATGCCTTCCTGTGACCACAAAAATTTTTACGTGGCAGTCGTTTTTTTTTGTTTTTTTCTTTTTCTTTCTTTCTTTCATTTTCACCGCACACTTTTTTCGTGGGCTTGTGGGAGCTTTCGTGAACCCCGGAAGTTTTTTTCAAACTCCCTTTTTATACATTCACTTGTTTGTCTAATAACTTACTCGTTTCTTCATGGATTTCAGCAAAATTTGTATCAGCACTTCTCCTATGTATGCTCTACCTGTCATACTATTATCAGTCTGAAGTAAACACTTGAATGTATTTGAGAAGGGCTATTACACTGCAGGTTGATAGTTGTCATAACTTGGACCCCCTTCGAATGATTTGCATAAACTTTCAGATATACAATCTATATTGATGTATCACTCTGTAGTGAAAGTTTAAAAATATCTCTGGCTTGAGTTTTTCAAAATTAAGCTTCAAAGTTTAATTTGCAATATTGTGTGCTAGGCAAGTACAAGTTATGCCCATGCAGTACTTCTCTGCTGCTTGCTAGTAATAACATCTGTTTATACTTCCAAAAAAGTAGTGATATGCTAAACAAAAACACCCTGGGTGTAAAAAAAGTGTGAGGCCAATCAGAAGCAGCATTGCAAATAGGTATGTACGACCAAAAACTTTGATATCAGTTGAGGCCAAGAAATTACTTATCAAAAATCTACTTGAATGACACAATAGTTTATAGCATATTGTCACAACTATGATTGACTTTGTCACTTGGCCACCTTTAATAATGGGCCAAGTGACAAAGTCAATCATAGTTGTGACAATATGCTATAAACTATTGTGTTATTCAAGTAGATTTTTGATAAGTAATTTCTTGGCCTCAACTGATATCAAAGTTTTTGGTCGTACATACCTATTTGCAATGCTGCTTCTGATTGGCCTCGCACTTTTTTACACCCAGGGTGTTTTTGTTTAGCATATATACATACAAACATGTGTCTAATGTCCAGCAGGTTTTGGGAATGTGGTTAAGAATGGCGTCTAGGATAGCAAAGGTATTGTAGCAAAATATATTAAAAGAACCAAAATAAACCCATGAATATAGGTATGTAATTATAATTTAGATTGTATTTCCAGATGGTCAGTGTTAGAGGGATGCTTATTTAACACTTGGAATATTTTTAGCGATTATTGACCCTCACAATGATGCCCTTGATGTTGTTAGATTCAAAGAAACATGTCGTTCAAGAAACACACACAGGGCCGGCTCTAGTGAAACAGTGTTGGGTGGGCAAACTTTGCATGACCATCTGCAACCTAAGTCCATGTCTAGGCCTGAGTCATTCAGCCAATTATGCTCAAAGTTAATTCCTAAAACTGTTACCTATTATGCTCTTCAACTCTCCTATGCAAGTAAATGAATGCTCTATTAGAGTATTTTAATCATACCTGACTGCTTTATTAGAGTATCAACTAGTTAAAATAATCGACTGTTTTATTAGAGTATATCGTGACTGCTCTATTAGAGAGTATCGATCTACCTTATGTGCTCAATATGCTGGCATAATGATTATGCCATTTATTATCTATATATAAAAATTGTATGGTAGAAAAGTTGGGGGGGGGCTATTGCCCACTCTGCCCCCCCTCTAGAGCCGGCCTTGATGTCACATACACAAGATGTTGATATATTAGTACAATATATTTGCCATATCATTTGTATACTGCTGGTTACTTTTCTTCAATGTACGTACTTAGAAGAGAATCTGTGTAGTCAATGATTTTACCACAAATACAAATATATGGTTTTTGTTTAGAATGTCCATCTATTATTTTTTGCATATACGTACGTACGTAGATGGTAAAAAACATATAACAAGAATGGTTCTGCACTCTCCTTATTGCAGGAAATCATAGAGAACAACATGATCATAACAGGTGGAGTAACTATATACGTATCTAATTATATGTATGCAATCTAAGTAACAAGTCATACATTGTATACTTACGTTACTTGAATATCAAAACATATGCAACCAACTAACATTTAGCCTGCTGTGCAAATATGTAAGGATACTTATATAGAGAGGCAATTTTTTTGTAAAATGCAATGCTGCTATGCATATAATGTATTATATTGATGTACTGTTGCTCAGTTAAGCGGTTCTTAGCTTGTGCATCCAAAAGTGTAAAGGGAGCTTGGAAGGTTTCATTGTAGAAAAATAATATTTGATATACGTAGCTATGGAAACTGAGCCATCAGTTGTACTAGTAACTACCATTGCTTAACTAGTAGCACTACCAGTAACTGAATTGACATCATCAGAAATTGTTTGGTCCTGTGTAACGTATATAGGATTTTTTATGCACACAATGCACTCCTCGTCAGTAGAATTATCAACTCTCTCAATTTTTACACAAGAATTCAACTCTATCTTTTTTGCAGCAATGAAAGCAGGAATTTCATCTTCTACTACCTGAACCTGCTTTTTAAGGGAAGTCTTACTGTCTTTAGAAGTATTACTCATTGCTATTGTTATATATTCACTATCATCATGTGAGTGACAGTGATCAGCAAACCTTGTCAAGTCAAAATATACTTCACCACATACACAACAGCAGTGTACCTTGTCTGTGCGATGAGAAAGGGCATGAGCTGACATATAGTCACTCCTTGAAAATCGTTTCCTACAAATATAACAAGCATAAGGTTTGGCTCCTGTATGAAGACGCATGTGACGATGCAGATGAGTGGATCGTATAAATTTACTTCCACAAACAATGCACTGAAATCTTCTGCTCTTAGTTTCTGTTACATGATCCTCATCATCCTCAACATCTTGGACTTCATCATCCACAAAATTATCAATTATAGGCTTTAACTCTAATAGTTTGACAGGCTCTTGAGCAACTAGTTTACGTAGCCTAGGGGGACGTTCTTTATCACTTCTGCTATTAGAAGCTTCTGAATCAGTTGGAGATTGCAAGCTAAAGTCAAGTATATCTTCAATATTGTCAAAATCAATGATCAGCTGGGTATTTTCTGCATTAGCTATTTGGGGTGAAAAACTGGCTTCACTAAATGAAGTAGATCCTTCAGTTTCCTGGTTTTGCATCTTTTTAACTACATATGTATAAGACACATATGTAATACATAACTACAATATGAATGATTGAAACCATGCTATTTAAAAGGTCAAACAATTATGATTGTAGCTACAAGTTATTTGATGATGTTATGGTAAAGCACTTCGGATGTAAAAAGTGGGTGGCAAAGAAAAGTAGTGGTGAATAAAAATATGGAATAGGAGTGTGTCAAAATTTCAATAACAAATTTAACAAACTGATTGGCTTATCACTGGGGCACAATTTTAATGGTACTTTTAACACAAAAAAGTTCATGCCCACTTTTATAATTAAAGTGCACTACTACAGTATACAATACACCTATTACTATGAAATGAACAAATAATACAGCACTACCAAGTACTCCTTTGGCAGGCATTCGCCATGTCCTTTATTACTACAAAGTAAGGACACACCTAAGTGATCAACAAGGAAAACCAAGGCTTTTAAAAAGATACACCTGAAAAATAGTTTTGTAATCTGTAATATTATTTGTTTAACCATATTTTCACAGGTGGCTGCCTCAACTACGTATATGCCATTTGTTGTACAGCAACAAACTGAAGTTAAGGTTACGGTAAACCGCAAAATGTAGTACCAATACATATTTTTTTAAAAATAAATAACTTTTGTTTTATAAGTAACATGCTACTTTGTTTGCAACTGCTATGTGCAGTAAACGTTTGCTTATTAATATACAAAGTGGCACGCGATTTGGCTAATCCATTATACAGTAATAGTGCGATCAGCAAAGGGAATATTCATATCTCTTTACGTCAAATTTCTAGCAAACTAACTACCTACCACGAGTAACAAACGCCTCTGAAGAACCAGTACAGTTACTGCTATAGCCTGATGCCTATTCACTATAGTTGCGGAATATAAACGCTCTACATTCCACACAAATTATTCGGCAAAGATAGTTTTTCGCTCAAATCCTTCACTTACCATTTCCTTAAACCGCGAACGGCGCCCTCTTCCTTCATCAGTCCCTTCGCCCACTACTATTAAACAGATGGATGGCAAAATACTGACTTGAATCGTGAGTATACTGGAATAAACTGACGTTGAGTCTAACGCATACATTTTTCAAATAACTGAAGAAACCATGGTATCGATAATGACATCACGCGATTTGTTATAAAAACACGTGAGGTCATTTACATGCAAAAGAAAGCTTTTAGTGCTCTTACTTCTGCTGCAAATACAAAAGTAAGTTGTTTAGGACGACGCAGACATCAATATTTAATGTAGCTAGTTTGATTCGCTATACTTACCTTCGTTACATCATGCCTTATGCCCAGACCTCTCAACCTGGGAACAGACCTGGTCGTGAGAAACCCACCCCACGCAGCATGCACATACATTTTTAATACAAAATTTGTTGAAAATGCATGATTACCTAGCTAACTAGATGCAACACTGCTGTTTCTGCAGCTCATTATTTCCCTATGCTATGGTGTAGCTTATACTATGATAATTTGTATGATAAAATCCACGAGCTTCGTTTGGCACGGTTAGTCTTGGATCACGTGAGTACAGAAATTCAAAATCATCTAGGATACCCATTAATTTCAACCCATTGTTTACTTCATTGTACCGATTACCTGTTCACGCTTTTGTATCTTTTATGTAGGTACGAAGTCATGGAGTGCGACAAATTGTCAGCCTGATATTCTCCCCGGCTCTTGTCTTGTGGCCAGTGTAGTCAGCTTACAAAATAATTTGCATAAACATTTGCAATAATATTCACTGGCAACTTTACCGCATCAATCTTTTCACTCCTGAGTGGGGTTTAGGCTTTCCGCTTCGAAGTTCTTTCAATTAATTCAAATCTGAAGTCACGTGTAAGATCACGTGACACAATAAATGAGTATTTTAGCGCATATTAATAATATTTCTGTAAAATCGTGAGAAATCGTGAGATGAACAAGCAGTCGTGAGACCAATGCTGAAATCGTGTGTCTCACGACCAAATCGTGAGAGTTGAGAGGTCTGTTATGCCTCACACAGTACGTCGAGTAGAAACAACTTCCTAAAGCTTTAATTCCTTTTATTATTCTATCAAAACTTAGACAAAAACAGCAAATGATACTAGATTAGCATACAACGACTTTGCACGAGTAGCCATTTTTTACTGTACAAATAAGGAATGTAAAGTAATGATTATGCACTAACTCAATTATTCGTGGTAATATTTTAAGGCTTCGGTCATTAAACAGAAAGGTTTATTTTATTATTTGGCTTCTACGTACTTCACCGTAACCTTAACATACGCATAATAGTGCATTATTGTGATCTGTCTTTAACTCTGCGCAGTTATAAGTAAGCAGCGCATGCTGGTAAAACAAGTTTACATCCACTTTAACTTGTTATGCACGTACATCGCAGAAGCTCTAGTACAATTACAACCTGTGCTGTACTGGTGTGAACTTCACGAGAAGAACATTCAAATATTTGATTGAAGTTGCTGCTACCTAGTCCTACAACACCACAAAGCTGTTGATACAGCATTCAGCATTCCTGTTGGCAGAAATGTGCGTTGTTTCGTGCATGCTTATGTGTAAGTGCTGTGCATGTGTTCCCTTTAGCAAAAAGTAAGACACCAAAACGGAAGAGAGCAATGGTTCCCCCAACAATCAAGCATACTCAAAGTTCAACCAGTACAGCCAATGACAAATGCAATTTAATATTAACAAATGTTCTATCCTGCAACTGTCTAAACATTATTATCAAAGTACATTTTCATATTCTATGGCAGGCAACCTTCTTAACATTGAAAAATACTCTTACATACAGGGATTCAGATAGACAATTGTCTTTCTTGGAGTCCACAAGTGACTATCTGTGCATGTAAAAACAAAATACTACGATGTTAGCAACCCAAAACATAGAACTTCAATATTTTCTCTGTGCATACCATATAACTACGTATGCTAATTATTGTAGCTGTTATACTGGTAGATTTAGGGGTACTAACTAACCCTATTGTCTGCTTTGGTTAGCCCCTCTCAATATCCTATATTAAATTAATTCCTAAATCTTGCACTTCTGTACTACAAAATAAAACAACCTGGTAATAGCTTCTGGAGTTTATGTGAATACATAGTCTACTAACACATATGCAGCTAGTTAATAATCATTAATACTCACTTCTATATAATCAGATAAAGTCAAGAAGACAATAAATCACTAAGTATTTTCAACAAAAATAAGGCCGAATTATGCCGACGCTATTAGTACCATTTACTTACAGACTACCAATCAATTATGAGCAAACCAGTTACTAAACCTGTTCTTTGTACCGTTTGCCACTAATAACAATTTAATTAGTGGGAGACTAATAATCCATGTTCAACTGAGACAAAGTTATAATGAGATAATTAGTTATCATCCCATTGTGTGACCACAGCATCACGGGCATAACACATGGTGCTATAAATATGGTGCTCACATGGTGATTAGGCGTATATATGAATATATGCCCAGGCGTTTAGTTTTTATTAATTAATGTGCCTATTTAAGATAATGCAATTATAGTACTGTACCTACGGAATGGAGAATGTTGTGTATGAGTAACTGTTATATTTACAAGGTGGAATTCCTGTGGGATGCTACCAACAATGCCGGGCTGAAAGACAATAGCGCATGCTATAACTAGCTGTGATGAGAGATGAATGCATTGATGCATTGTTGGGTTTTTACAGTGTCAACTATCAATAAGTAGTTCTTTCTTTGATGTACATATCAACATAAATATAATGTAGGCTCATAATAGTAAATGCCAGTCTATATATATACGTAGATGCTAGGAGTTTCAGCATTTCAATAAGCTCATTTAAAATGCTGGTTTATTGCATTAGGCAAACATTTTCTATCTTCTATTATATAAAGCTGTCCGTCTGTCTGTCTGTCTGCATTTTTCCTCGTCACGCCAATAACTCTGTCATATCTGCATGGATTGACTCCGGACTTGGTTAGTGATAGTTTTGCTCTCAATTTACTCGGAGTTTGTATCATGGGTCCTAAGAGCTGTGGTCGATGCACATAAACGCTTTAAAGGCCATTTTTCCCATCGTTTGTAGTCGCATTAAATTTTAAAATCTGTGTAAATTTGCTTGAACATTATCTACAGTAACATGCAATGGCTCAAACGAATCAGTAATCAATAAACAATAAAATAATCCCGACATGAAGCCAGTGGGCAAACTGGTCGCACAGTTATGACCATTTTTATACAGACATGTGCGATGACTGGCTAAATTGGGCTCATGTTTTAACTGGTCACTATGTATACTTTAATTGTTATATAAGCCAAGCCTTCTTTTGCTAGAAAGGCCATAATATAAGTGGGGTAGATTCTGTTGTTGGTACTGCAACTAATCTAATTTGGTGGTAGAAGCTAAGGCTGACCACTCCAATTTGATTTCTTGTTTCTCATAACCCACCTGCATGTAATTACTATACCACATGGTTTTATTCATTATTTGTTAAAATTAAAATTTCGTTTATTATTTATCACGTGCGAGATTACGTGATGGTATTATTCAGCAGGTTTTGAGCCCACATGTGTGTGCTGTGGTGTGTACCAATCATTCACATCTTCCAGCCAATATCCTCAGTGTCAGGGGTGTTCACTACCACCTGTAAAAAATGAAAACTCAGTAGCTACCTGTAACTTTTTTGTAGTATGATACGTAGCTACTGAGCTTTGATTTTGTGAGTTTTTAATGTCATTATTAATAATGAATAATGAACTGTATTGCCCTCATGATTTTAGGATCCTGATGTGAGAAACTAGGAATCACATTGGAGTGGCC
Organism: Spongia lamella; assembly: GCA_963930835.1. Classification (NCBI taxonomy): domain Eukaryota; kingdom Metazoa; phylum Porifera; class Demospongiae; order Dictyoceratida; family Spongiidae; genus Spongia; species Spongia lamella. The sequence goes on from OZ005748.1 coordinate 11,444,410, forward strand.
TAATAGCTTCCTAAAGGCTGGTGATGCCTGGAGTAGAGATGATACTTAGAAGAGCTGGCGGCAATGGAGAATGGGATGGATCTTTCTGTGGGTTTGAAGAAAACAATGACATAATGGATGATCAGCTGAGCTGTTAGCTAACCCTGTGATGTTCTTGGCCCTAATAGCAATGTTATAGTAGGCCACAAAAAACCCACAGGCACCAAAGGAGGTGTATTACCATGACCTCTTTCGCTGAGTCTTTATTACCTACCGTATAGTGGATTTTTATAGCATCTGCATATTCTCATGAAATAAAATAATAGTGGCATCAAACATAACTTGGACATTATCAAATAGATTCCTCCTTGCTTGGAAGGAGCAACAACAGCACTTGTAAAGTAGCATCATGTGACAACTCAACAGTGCCTAACTCTGCTATTACAGATGGCTTTTTACTGACCCTGCAAAGCCATGAAAGGCCAAAAACAGAGTCTCTTGGGCCATCAATAAAGTGGCATGAGGTGTCAAACTGCTCACAACATCTACCTTGGCTTGTGCTGTTGTCTAGGACTACATTGGTTTTCTGTCACTTACTGAACACATGGAGCTCGAGTGCTGTAACAGATATAGCTATCATACACTTCAGTTTCTCCCAAACAGGCTTGGACTCCTCCTTTACAACTACTAATGGAAAGGTTACTCATTGCTCTTCATACTATACTTCAACATCCATACAACCTGGTACCCCCATGCAGGTGCTCTCCTGAATCAGTCTGGCAGTTGACTGTTGCAACTGGTGAGCTGGCCAGTGTAGCTTGTACACTGTTTATCGCTCTTTACTGGAACGATTGGTGCCTGCTCTACCAATCTATCTAGTTCTGTATTGACTAATGTCTGATAAGCATATGGCACCGTTCTGGCTTTACAGAATTTAATTTTGGGTCACTGTAGGGTCTATCTGAATCTGGGCAGTAAATCTGTGGCCCTCTTACTCATATCCTTCTGGGACACAGGTTGAACATGCTTTACAGGTGTGCTCTTAGGATTTGCTGTACAAGCTTGTTTGATATGACCAATCCTATTGCAATTGTGGCAGTGTTCTTTCTTAAAATGATGGGCTCTTGGCACGTGTTCTGATCTTGCACACCTGTACCATTGTTTGTTGTGCACTTGAGCTGATGCAGGTTGGACTCTGTGTACTTGTGGGACAGTGGGCAAAAGTTCAGTGGCATCCTTCTCATAGGATTAAGCTATTGATATAGCGTCACCCAAAGTGAGTTTGTCACCTTCCATTAATAAGCATTTCTGAATACTATCTTTGTTGATACCACAAACCAGTCTGCCGTAGATCATAGCATCCAATGTTGCATGAAAATTACAGTGATTGGCCAATGCACAGAGTTTTGCTACGTAAGACAAGACATTTTCATCTAGTTTCCTCAACCGATTATAGAATTTTGATCATCGCACAATTTGAGATTGTTTCAGACTAAAACGATCTGTTAATACTTTGACCAATTTGTCATACGATTTGTCACCTGGCTTGTCCCGAGTAATTAAGTTCCATAACAGCTAAATGTACGAGGCCCAATCACCGACAGCATTTTATTCCATTGTCAGTCGCTCAGCCATTCTTTGCTGGATCCACAATACTCCTCTATCTTGCCTAATGTAGCCATCCTATGTATTAATGATATGATTGTCAGGATACACAATACACAATCAACATACAGAGTATATTGATCTACAAAATGCCAGCATATTTCTTGACATTATGCTCAAATTATTCCAGGATATGATTCCTGCACTCCGGATCCTACTTGAGATTGAACATTTAGGTCCCATGTCACCATTACAATGCTTCTGCAACATAGCATAGTACTGTACGTATAACGGGTTATATGGGGTAGTATTTGAAGCAGAAATTTTCGTACAACAACTAGCCTAATAAATTAAATTTCAAAGGTTTTATTTTTGTACTCTTCCATTTGTCAATCAGCATGCACAGTGAATTTTTATGGTGGTGCTATAGCTAATGGTGTTGAGTGTGCCTTTATTGGAAGAGATCAAAGATGAACATTGAAGTATAGCTGCTTGGTTTCAGGCCAGTTTCAATGGCATACTTTACTATCTAGGCTTGTTGTACTGGAGCAAATTGAGGTAAGTGTGACTGCCTATGTTCAGCATGCACTTTCATTAGCTTCCTTTATCACTGTTAAGATTACCATTGAAGATACATATTGCACTCAGCTTGCAAGAACCTCCAAGGTGCGACTTTACACCCAGAAATAGTTGACGAATATAATTATTATCAAGGATGCACTTGACACGAACAGATTCTATGGGCCTTACTTAAGACACCAATACCCCACTGTGCAAATTATAGCAGATTTGGAGTAATTTCAAAGATTTACCAACCAAATAAGTGGTGCCTGATCATCGACCTATCATATCCCCAGGGGCACAGTGATACCTAAACCTCTCTGCGGCCTCTGTTACATCACAGTGGATAACGCCATCTATGCAATCATGGGATATGGCCAACACACATTATTGGCAAAGGTGGATATTAAGAGTGCCTTTAGGCTATTGCCTGTCCATCTGGCAGACAGAAATCTCCTAGCCATGGAATAGGGCAATAAAAATTTACATCAACAGCTGCCTAGTAATATAATATAATAATATAATATGAGTAGTATAATTACTATACTAACTTCAGGACATTGCAGGTCATCCCCCTAGGAAAGCTTTAGACCTACCCAAGCTCCTTAAAGCAATGAAACACTACTACTCAACAGCAACCTCACCAGCCACGTAACAATCTTACTTTACTGGCCTCAAGCATCACACCACCTTTGTTTGCAAGCCAAACTAGTATCCATACCAACTAGTGATGCTACACTGCTGCTGTTTGTTTCTCACCTTATTACTCAGAATCTCGCTTATGCAACCATAAAGATTTATCTAGCTGCTGTTCATGGCACCCATGTGGCCGCAAGAAAGCATAATACCTTTCAAAGCCAGCTGATACCTTGCCTTCATCAAGTCATGAAGGGAATCCGCAAGCTGACAGCTATCTCCAAGCCACCTAGAGTACATCTCCCAATAACCATCAACATAATGCAAGGGATTCATACTGCCCTATCCAATGAACCAGATACCCATTCCAACAAGATGATGTGGGCTGCTGGTTGCATTGTGCTCTTTGGTTTTTCTACGCTCAAGCAAGTTTACGGTACCCTCCCAACATCACTATGACCCCAGAGCCCACCTGTCCCTCTCAGATGTTACCTTGGATAGAAGACCTTCGCCCACCACAATGCGTATACACATTCAGCAGTCAAAAGAGACCCCTTTGGCAAGGAGTTCACATTTACTCGGGTAGAACTTACAAGCGGATTTACCCAGTGCAAGCAATTGTATCTTATCTTACTATATGGGGCAGGCCAAGTATTCACTCTTTCTGATGGCAGGGTGCTTACCAGACATAAATTTGGTTCAGAACTTGACTGTATCCTAGGGAGGCCTAATTTGCAAGTTCATCAGTACATCACACATAGCTTTAGAATCGATGCTTTAACATCTGCTAAACAGGCTGGCATGTCAGACATCCACATCAAGACTATGGGAAGATGACAAAGTGACACCTACCAGCGCCACATTAGAACCTCCCTCAACAACTGGCCAACCTTTTGAAATGGTTAATGCCGAAGACACTGGAACATAAATAGATATTGATTAGTACAGATTCCAGATAACCTACATCCCTATCTGTGTTAGAATTAGGAGATTCCAATTGGTAGACGGAACTCTCGCACACCTACCAACACCACCACAATCATCAGATAGTGGTGGCAAATTCCCATCAGGATCAGGCTATACATTTGTGACTATTATGTATGTTCAGGATTGGGTGCGATCTACATTAATTTCTGTATATAGTCTGATGAAAACTTCGTTGCTGCACATGGGCATAGGCAGATTTGGGGAGGGGCAAGGGGGGATGCTCCCAACCTCACTTTTTGCTCCCCCCACTATAAAAGTACAGAAATATCCTTCACAGAAACTTTAACTAATTTTTTATTGTTTTATGCTTTGTAACATAAATTACCCTATAACTTTAAGGGGGTTGTGCCCCCCTCTTAGTAGGTCCTAGATCAGGGAGCTAAAGCTACTAAATTAAAATTGGGGGTCAATCTCAGGCTATCAATATTTACTTTACTTTCTATGAAGGGAATAATGGGAAGTTGTGACACCATACGGTATGGTTATTTCTATATATACAGTCTGAAATTAATAATACATACTTTGTTTAAAATATGTACATTGTTTATTATTGGGTACTATGAGTCCACTTCAGCATTTTGTAAAATGTCAGTTGTAAGAACCCATACAAGATATACGTAGGTTCAATTACCTGTAAGGAAAGGCAGGCCCAAATTATGCTGTGGTGTTGATAAGCAATTACTATTGTAATGATGGGCTACAGTTAACACCATAAATGAATTTAAAAGATTACGTTGTATAATGAATAGAATTGTTTCTTTGCCATATGTAATTTTACTCTTCGCTTTGTCATTGCACTTAAGGGAATTTAGCAGGTCAAGTTAACTACGTAGCATTTACGTAAATCCTCCAGTGAGAAGCAATGGCTTACATATTAGCCCTTCATCAAATTAAAATATGTTATGTCAGTGCCAAAATTTGCACATTGCCATAATATGTCCAGTCCTATCCTATCTACATGTATCTATATAGTTAGAGGTATCGCACTCCTGAAGTATTGACGAAAGGATACATCTTTCAAGCAATTTAGGTCTTGAAACAAAGAATATAATATGCAAGTTTTGGGAATATGGTTAAGAAATGGTGTCCAGGATGAATTATGAATATTGTATTTTCCAGATGGTAACTGTTAGAGGGATGCTTGTTAACACCTAGACCTGTGAAAACAGCAAAGTCATTGAACAACTAAAATCATACATTTTCCAGGTGGTAACTGTTAGAGGGATGCTTGTTAACACCTGCACCTGTGATTCTTGACCCTCACTGATGCGCTGGTGTTTGCAATGATGCCATCGATATCCAATGAAAGATAAACCCAAAGAAAAATATCCTTCAAAAAACATGAATGTATAAGAGTTACAGAGCTTATGGATAGGTTACTATTTGCTGTATCATTTATATAGTTAATGTAGACTTAGGATTGGTGTAGTGAAACAAATCAATAAAATAATTAATTAATTATTAAATGTTCACCCATTATTCTTCCTAATGATAGACTATCTTAACAGATATAACAAGAATGGCTCTGCACTCTCCTTATTGCTTCACAAATAATGAAATCACAGAGGATATACTTATTATATAGTGTATTACTCTCCCTTTGATGTAACTACAGCACGTATATTTTATTGTATATAAACAGTCTTTGTCGTACAGGTGGGGTAAACAGCAGAGTACGTATATGCAATCTAAGTAACAAGTCATTCGTACATCGTATACATTACTACAGGGCGTAGCCAGGATTTTTAAAAGAGGGTTTCTGAAATAGCAGTAGATCTAAATGCAGGGGTCTGGGGCCATAGCCTCCAGATGCTGAAGCATAATAGTGTTTGAATCATTGATAAAACAGGATAATACTTCAGCTACATCATACAGAGGACGGGGCAGGAGGAACAATTGTTTGTATAACATGCAGATGCCAATATTAACTTATAATTAAAGTGTGTGTATGGCCACCACTGTCCCCTCAATGAAAAGCCACCTGAGCTATATAAAAAAACACTGGATACATGGATTACACACGGCTCTTATTGATGGAACCACCTTGTAGCTAGCTAGCACTATAATCTTAAAGACACATGCAAAACATTATTAAAAGCAACTACCTTATATCTTTGCTTAGTATATCCTCTTGCTGCTTTTCATACTTACTGGAAAACATTTCCCCACAAATACTATTGTTGAATACCATAGTGTATGTTATAGAGGCACATTTTTACTTTGTAAAATACAGTCCTGCTATAACAGATACATTTTTGACTGTATTTATACGTATGTTGTACTGATGCTTAGTTAAGTGATGAAAAATTCCTTGCACATCCAAAAGTGTAAAAGACGTCAATATTTTTCACATGATAGAATTTGAGATGTTGTTTAGAGATACGCAAATCGTGCAAGAAAAATTTGATAGCTACGCCATCAGTTGCAGTAACAGAATTGACATCATTAAAATTGTTTGGTCCTGTGATACGTACGTATATAGGATTTTTTATGCACACAATGCATTCCTTATCAGTAGAATGCTAAACAAAAACACCCTGGGTGTAAAAAAGTGTGAGGCCAATCAGAAGCAGCATTGCAAATAGGTACGTATGTGCGACCAAAAACTTTGATATCAGTTGAGGCCAAGAAGTTACTTATCAAAAATCTTTTTAACTACTTGAATGACATACAATAGTTTATAGCATATTTTCACAACTATGATTGGCTTTGTCACTTGGCCACGGTTTTTGGTCGCACATACCTATTTGCAATGCTGCTTCTGATTGGCCTCGCACTTTTTTTTACACCCAGGGTGTTTTTGTTTAGCATATCACTACTTTTTTGGAAGTATAAACACATGTTATTGCTAGCAAAGTACTGCATGGGCATAACTTGTACTTGCCTAGCACACAATATTGCAAATTAAACTTTAAAGCTTAATTTTGAAAAACTCAAGCCCGAGATTTTTTTTTAACTTTCACTACAGAGTGATACATCAATATAGATTGTATATCTGAAAGTTTATGCAAATCATTCGAAGGGGGTCCAAGTTATGACAACTATCAACCTGCAGTGTAATAGCCCTTCTCAAGTGTTTACTTCAGACTAATAATAGTATGACAGGTAGAGCATACATAGGAGAAGTGCTGATACAAATTTGGCTGAAATCCATGAAGAAATGAGTGAGTTATTAGACAAACAAGTGAATGTATAAAAAGAGAGTTTGAAAAAACTTCCGGGGTTCACGAAAACTCCCGCAAGCCCCCAAAAAAGTGTCCAATGAAAATAAAAGAAACAAAGAAGAAGAAAAACAACTGCCGCATAAAAATTTTTGTGGTGACAGGAAGGCATTTATAAGGCTGTATCGGAAGAATGGCTGAATCGATGTCTATGAACTTCGGGATATTGATTCTTCAAACAATGAAGGTACTAATTGTCTAGTAAACGGGTGAATTGGGCGGGAAAGGATGGTTCGTCGTGCGTAGTCGCACAACGGGTGCCATAAAACTTGCAATGGCTGATACTTAGGAATGGTGGCGCCTATTTCCTCCATTCTCGGTTTGTTGATTCTATATAGTAAGAACGTTGTGGGTTGGTAATAACTAAGCGATAGCTTTAATGGCGGCTTGACTAGAGCGTTTGCGAGTTTGAGGGCGGTGCTACATGTAAATAACTCACTCAGTGGTCGCGTTGATGCGCTTCTTTTTGGCCTCGCAACTCACTATCATGAGTCTTGATTATCAACCTGCTCAATTTTTATGCAAGAATTCAACTTCTTTGCAGCAATGGTAACAGGAATTTCATCAACTACTACCTGAACCTGCTTTTTAAGGGAAGTCTTACTTTCTTTAGAAGTATTACTCATTGCAATTCCAATATAATCACTATTGCCATGTGAGCGGAAACCTTGCCAAGTCAAAATATACTTCACCACATACACAACAGCAGTGTACCTTGTCTGTGCGATGAGAAAGGGCATGAGCTGACATATAGTCACTCCTTGAAAATCGTTTCCTGCAAACATAACAAGCATAAGGTTTGGCTCCGGTATGAAGACACATATGACAATGCAGATGAGTGGATCGTATAAATTTACTTCCACAAATGATGCACTTAAATCTTCTGCTCTTAGTTTCTGTTTCATGATCCGCATCATCCTTAGGATTTTTATGCTGAACTTCATCATCCACAAAATTATCAATTATCGGTTTTAACTCTAATAGTTTGACAGGCTCTTGAGCAACCATTTTACATAGCCTAGGGGGACGTTCTTTATCATTTTTGCTATTAGAAGCTTCAGTTGGAGAAAGCAAGCTAAAGTCAAGTATATCTCCAATATTGTCAAAATCAATGATCAGCTGGGCATTCTCTGCATTAGCTGTTTGAGGTACTTCATTATAAACACTGGTTTCACTAAATGAAGTAGATCCTTCAGTTTCCTGGTCTTTCATCACTTTGCACTATAATACAATATGAAGGATTGATGTTAAGTTGAGACACCTCGGGTGTAACGGGTGGTAAAGAAAAGCAATGGCAAATAAAAGTATTGATATGGGAGTGTGGCCAAAATTGAATTTGAGGAGGAACAGTTTATGTAACAATTAAACAAAATGATTGGCTTATCACTGGGCCACCACATTTCAATGGTACAATTGGCACAGAAACTTCACTGAAGTTTTATTTTTATAATTTTATGGTTAGTGCTAGAATGACGATATTAAAATTTGTACTGGCGTGAAAAACTCGTACGATAGTAATGTTGTGTTCTCTAGTTCACCCTTGCATTTGCCGCCAATAACCTTTTCAAAAAAGTGTTCCTTGTTTGTGTAATATAAGAAAGTTGAGAGTGCATCAAAATTGTCAACAATTTGCAAGCTACCCATATGTACATGGCATGCTAACTTTAATAATTAAAGCGCTTTGTCTTATCATTGATATAAAACTCATTGAAATACGTACTATGAAATGAACAAATAATACAGCATTTCTCCTTTGGCAGGTATTCACTATGCCCTTGATTACTAAGGATACACTTAAGTGCTTTTTAAAGAATCTAAAGAATTGTCCAAGGGCTCTTAAGGAACTTAGCTATAAGCAATTATTTTAGTAGACTACGCTAAGATCCATCTCATCATATAATAGTTAATATCTAATATCAAAAAATGGGATGATTAATGCCTTGTGCTTGACTGTCCTTGGAGAAGAGGGGTAAGAGATACGTAGCATAAGTTCCAGTTGCTTAAAAAGTATCATGGCTCGTTGACCAATAATACTAACTTGCCTAAAAGTATTGCACTAAGAGACCGTCACTACAGAATAACACTGATAATCCTCCCAAACAAAAAAACCTTGCAATAAGCTAAACAGCATCACGTCCAGCATGTTACGATGCATCGCATGCTCAACATCACGTTGAATGGCAGATTATCACATTAGATACTTAAAAAGCATCATGGCTCGTTGACCAATAAGCTAAAAGCATTGCACTAAGAGACCATCGCTACGGAATAACACTGATAATCCTCCCACACAAAAAATCAGTTAAAGCATTGTCTACCCATGATGTACAGGAAAATATAGCACTTGGTGTAGGTTCTCATGGGAATACAGCACTCGGTTACACCTTGTACTGTATTTGCCACTCAGTCCCACCAACCCTTGTGTTGTACACCATTTGTGCGGTGTTTTAATAAATAAAACTGTTATAGCTATAAGTACTCATTTGTTCAAGAACATTTTCATAGTAGAATAATCTACCACAACAAATTGTTCAAGATAACGTTCATTAGAAGTGATTACATTTTCTAATTTGTATAATTAGCACCTATGCCCCAGGTGGGCTCTGCTGATTAATAATAATAATAATAATCCAATGATACAACATCAACAATGACACGGATATATGTAGTAAAATAACTTTTGAAGTCAAGTTAGAGAATTTTAAAAATTGAAAATTATAACCTACTTCTAGGCTTATTAAGGCCTGTCTACACAGCAAAAATAATGCGCACTGAATGCGAATTGATCATGTCCACACGGAATTCACATTGAGCCGATCTGAATTGAAACCGAATTGAGCAAATCCACCTCCAGAGGTAGCGAATTGAAAGTGGATTGGAAAAGATGACACGATAGTTTCATCACAATTTGTTACCATGTGAGACCCTACAGCATTTTGCGCATAAAGCCAAGCGGGCTGCGAAGACCGTCACTGTATAGGCATCAACATTTCTCTATCTAGCTGAGTGTTGGCGGATATATAGCTGGAATGTAGAAAAATGAAAGCGCTACGGCTACCACCAGTGCCAATCTGAGTGCCAACTTTCAATTCAGCTGGCAGCGCTTCTTTCTAACGCCTTTCTAGTTCTAGCTTACAGAAACATCGAAAGTTATGTACGAAACCCAGCTCACCACAAACAATATCAAACACAGCAGCGCCATTTTCACATTGTACTCGCGCAATCAAAAATTATTTTCCGTTTCATTATTCGTATACTACATTAGTAATTAAAGGAGCAAGTGTAATGCGCATTACGTACGCGTGTGTGTGGATGCTTTTGAGTCGAATTGAAAGCGAATTTGCTGGATTCGCATTTAATGTGCTGTTATTCGCATCCGCATAGACAGGCCTTTATATAGATAGCTAGCTAGCTTCCATTCTTAAAGATTGTTTCAGCCTGCTCAAATGTTGTTTTGTATACTTTTATCTCCCATTAGTTGACTATTGGTCCTCGTTGATGTCACATGATAACAGCCACTGTGTCCATCATCATTAATCATGTGATACCATGAAATAAATGGAAGTTGCAACATCAAATCAATGGTAATGTTTCTTACAAGTGCATAGTAGCATCAGTAAATAGCTATACTTTGTCATATCATTGGTGACAAAGCCAGACCACGACATCACGTATGCAAACAAGTTTTTCACCAAATACTAGACCATAGATAACATATGCATACCGTATCTATGCCATGGTCAGACTAAGTTTCTAACTATACACAATACATACTTAATATATGGGTAATAAAATTACAAATTTTAAAAAAAGAGCAGGAATCAACCAATCAACCTCTACATTAAAAGTGAAACAAGAGGTAACATTGATTGCCATGATCCATCACGACTGGCCATGGGTACAGATACAGGTGCTAGTATAATTTACAAGATTTAATCTCTATTTTGACTGACAAACCAGCTAGAGATTAAGTCTCAAATTCACTCCTATCTGCTATAAAGAAATTCTGTGGATATGGAACATCACAGCAGTACCAATACATATATAGAGCACTTTAACTTTAGTCAGTAAAATATCTACCATAATAATTGCTGTCTTAATAAAATTAAGACAGCAATTATTTACTGATTAGTTATACGGATTCATGGTTAAAATACAAAGTTAATTTAATTAAACCCAGCAATCATATATTACCCTTAATGAATAATATTATTTGATGGGGTATCATTTCACAAGAGTTTTCTCTACCTGATGTTGTATTTTAACAAAATACTAAATACTATGCATGTTAGTAACCTAGATTTTCACTTACCGTGCATACCACATACGTACGTAATTATGGTGGTTATTATATGGGGGTGCTAATGAGTTGTAGCCACTTTTTGCCATTGCATTCAGGGAATACTACATACATAAAACTGCATGTATTCCTATTGTTATAAAATACATAGCATTCTGGCATGTAATAGAGACCATAGCTTCTGAAGGGTCACATTTACTAACCCCTATTTCGAATATCTACTACTTTGTTTAGCCCCCCTCTCATAACCCTAAACATAGAGTGTAGAATTCAGGATAAATCTTGCATTAGATGACACTTCTGTACCAAAAATAATAAAACATCCAGGAAATAGCTTCTAGGGCTTATGCAGACACATAGTCTACTAATACACATGGCTGGTATAGTTTTAATCATTAATACTCACTTCTGTCTAATCAGATAAATCACACAAAGAAGACAATAAATCACTAACATATCACAACTGACGCTAAAACGCTACTAGTATAAATTATAGATAGACTACCAAATAATTACGAACAAACCAGTTACTAAAACTGTGTACACTTTATTCTTTGTACTGTTTGCCACTAATAACAATTTGATTAGTGGGAGACTAATAATTCATGTTCAACTCAGACAAAGTTATAAGAGATGATTAGTAACCATCCTATAAATGTCCATTGTGTGACCACAACATCATAGGCATAACATATGGTGTTATAAGGCTACAGATTAGGTATTAATGTGTCTATTTAAGATGATGCACTGTACCTATGAAATGGAGAATGTTGTGTATGAGAGGCTGTTACGTACGTATCACTTCATAGAAATTTACTTCATTAAATAATGTGTCCTTATAGAGTAGCACGGCATGCAATTTTAAACAGCCTTGCCAAAAGCAGATTTGAAATCAAGAAATCAGAGGAACTTAGAGCTGATTTCAAATCTCATGCACAATTTTGAAGAGTGACAGACTGACCCATCGCTTTAATTAAATGGCTACCACCAGCTGCTAACTGTTGATGGTAGGTTTGGTAGGACGTACAGGGTTCAAGAGGCTAACATTTTACTCCTTCACTTGACAACCATTTAATCTAAAGGCTTGGGGGTACTTAATTTAATGGGTTTACCTTCTCTTAATATTTAATAAATCTTGAAAGTGGGCCACAAAATTATTAGGCATCCCATGGAATTCTGTACTTTTATACCACTAACTAGTCCAGCAGTGTAGAGTAGCACCTAAAAATTTTATGCCTATATATTCCCATTATACTCACACATGGAAATAACTGTCTCAGTTGAGACTGTCATCCACCGTATATTTACAAGATATGTAGTTCGTTAATGTGGAATTCCTATGAGATGCTACCAACAATGCCGGGCTGAAAGACAATAGCGCAGATGACAAGCATGCTACTACTAGCTGTGATGAGAGATGCATCGTTGGGTTTTACAGTGTTAACTATCAATAAGTAGTTTTTCTTTTAAGGTACCAACATAGCTATATAAAATGTAGGCTCACAATAATAAACGCTAGTGCCTGTATACGTATATATAGATGCTAGGAGTTTCAACACTTCAATGAGTGCTTGTACATGGTATATAACATGGCAGAAAAAGCTACAAGATAAAATGTTTCAGTAAAAAGTAAGTGACAAAGGAAAATGGTGCACTCCAGTTTTTACTATGTATAACTTGTGCTAGTAGAAACTGTCATTACAACACATGATGTTACATTACCTTATGTATAGTACAGCTTGTTCATTGTATGTATTGTCTACATAATTATGTAATCTGTATGTGTAATACAATCAACCGATCACCGTGTAACACAGCCTTTACTAAACACACACGCAGGGATCACCAGGTGGGCCCCTGCTATGATTGTGGTGCATTAGGTCAGTCTACCGGTGGGTGAAAGCCAGCCTTGTCATTAGTAACCCATGCACAAACCATACTGACAAAGCAATAGCGGGTGTTGAAACATTAACACATTAATGGATCAATTGGTCCTTCACCAGTAACTTTCCTACTATATTCAGGGGCTGTAGTCTCTGTGGTACACTTGAGTGCTCTGGTTAGCCGATTCAGAAACCAGATTACCAAAGCTGACATTGGTGCCAGTGGTTCTCCACTGGATGTTGTGGGTCAGCTTACTCTTCCAGTCATCAGCATAGGCAATTTCAGGTACGTATTTACTATTGTCAACACTCTAACTGTAGATTGTTTGTTGGGTGCTGACTACCTGGTAGCACATGAAGCAGTAATTGACAATAAACATTGTATTGTGATGATAAAACGGTGTGGCTACCATCACAGCAGGATAATCTTTCCCTTTCAGACTGTCAACATTCCCAACCATACTGTCCAACTTACTGATGTTACCTTACCTGAAGATGCAATGTCCATGAATCTATCTACTGTTCTCATTGAATCTCAAACTTCTGCTAAGCCACCAAAACACACCTTATTGGCAAGAACATTTAGTCCTGTTTCTGAAGGCACCTAAGCTTATGAATATCAGTCCAAAGACAATTTATACCACTAACAGAATTGATGCTAATAGACTCCCCGCAGCCTAGCTATCTACCTCCAGCCACATCTCAGTTTGGCTCTTACAATGTGAACTGTCTCCCACTCAACAAGAGGATCTACTTGCATTGCTACATAAATATGATGACTTGTTTGCAAGTGATGCATGCCTTTCGGCCTCACAAATGCCCCTGCAACATTTCGGTGTTTTGATAGAGTGCAATTAGCTGGTCTGTCTGGTGAACATTGCTTAATGTATTTGGATGACATCATCATATTCAGCTCAACTTTCAATCACTTAAACCATCTTGTTTCTGTCTTTGACATACTTAGAACCAACTGCCTAAAGTTAAAGGCTAAGAAATGCTAGTTTGCAAGTTACTTATGTATCTTGGTCACATTATCTCAAGCAAGAGAATTGATGGAGTAACTACACCCTAGCTTCCTCCGAGGTAACACGGTATTTACCAATCTTGCCCAAATTTCCATCTAGTGTTATAGAGATTGGAGCAAGCTAAACCCTAAGAAGGAAGTGTGTCAATTGTCAAGTGGTGAAATAGATGGTTAAAAATTCCTAATTCAAAAAGGATAAGCAGTTTTCAATTCCTTATGATGTTAAGACATCTGAGACTTGCATCATTTTATCGCAAAGTTGTGCCAAAGTTTGCCAGAATAGCCAAATCACTACATAATCTCACTAAAAAGGACAGCATGTCAAAACTCTTAACTAATTAATGGATGCATACATACATACATACTTAGCTATGTAATTCAGAGTTTTTCCTAACAGTTTACATTTTACATTCTCATTATAAACTATTGTTCTTTAAAAGAATTCACACATTTAAAGTGACTGCTCTATTAGAGTAACACAGCAGACTGTTTTGTTAGAGTATATTGATATTTTGTGTTATGTTCATGAAGATCAAATATTTACTACAAAACTCCAGGAATTATAATTGTGCTCAAAATATCCCTGCATATAACTCTGCACTCTTACTTGACATCAAATTTTTAAATCACATGTCACCATTACAATGCTGTGTCTGATCAGGCTTGCATTATTTTACAGCCAGGATACACATGTACGTATGTAACTACATACAGAGTACATGTTATACATGTGAAAAGGTACTTATTTCTATAGTGATTATGTTAGTTAAATGTTTCATCATAGTATATCAGATGAACCAAGGCTGCTTTGGGGGAGGTGTAACAGTGGTAAACTTTTGATGACTGAGGACAAGGAGCACTTTATATAAAAATTATTACATATACCACTCAGATCAACAGAAACCTTCAAATATACCATGATATATCTCCATTGCCATGGTAACCAGTCAGTAGTAAAGTTATGCATTAAAATTTATAAACTCCATATTTGGTAAATTTACATGGTAACCAAAATTGTGCTTTGATGTTTTCATTTATATATTCCATATTACATTCCTTTTGGGCAATACCCTAGTATGTATAGTTTAACTGATTTGTTACTCACATACGTAGGTTGATGTATCATATAGGCACTCGGGATTTGCATGATGTATATGCCCACACCTTTAGGCCAGTGGCTCACAACAATAAAATAGAGCCCCGCAATCACAATGAGTAGCCACAGGAGAAAACAATTATATTCACGTATCTATACGGGTTTCCGTGTAATGCTAATGCACGGTACATGGCACGTGCTGATACGGAAATGCCTGTAAACGTGTTATTACGGTTATCCGTTTCTATACGTCTTATATCGTGTGAACACGTGCTTTTGTTTTGTGGAGATCTCGGTGGTGAATAGAGCTCGAGATTGGTAACTATGGAGAGTCGCAAGCGTGGCCGCAAGTACTGTGAGCACTGCGACAGTTTGCTTGCCAAGTCTACGTATTATTTACACCGGAGCCAATTTTACGACGCTGAGTCGAATGTTTGGAGGAAGCTTAAGGATACTGAAGTGCCCGGCACATCTTCGGAGAGTGATTGCGAGATGGAAGATGATCTGGAGTATTATGATTGCGTCGGAGACAATGCAAGCGGTGGCGAACAATTCAATTTTGACTGTCACAGTGATGAATCCCCTTTGGAATCACATGGTGTTGAAGGTCATTTACGAAGTAGCTATATGGTGCATATATATATACTAATGTTTTACAAGGCCATGTAGGTTTCCGCTTTTGTGTTTTGCTAGGTATTTGTATTAAAATTTTGCTTCAGCTAATAATATGCTTAGGCTTGGCGCCATTTTTATCAGGTGCTTACATTAAGCACATGGCATCGATGCTACAGTATTCCAGTCTCCTCATGGAACTCGTGTAATTGCATATTTTTCAGCAAGTGTACAGTGTCCAATTTATTATGCTGGCGTAGTTTTGGGAATAAGACATGAAAAAAAGAATTGGAACATATAATTACAACTGAGAATTCAAATCATGCTTATTATAGAAACCGACATATCAACAATAAAATCTGGCTAATACATCTAAACTCCCAAAGTTAAAACTGTTAAAATAGCGTTTTGCTTATGCGAACCCATTAAATATAATATCATTTCTAGTGACATGTTCTTGGCAACTAGTATACTGTTATAGTATACGGGTCTACCCGTACAACTAGTATACGGGGTCTACCCCAGTCTATCGGATGCGGAACGATGGCGCAGTTAATGAGAAGCTAGACCGGCTTTTGACTAAATTCACGGAGCAGAAACAAGAAAATGCTCAGTTGCGGAATACTCTCAAAACACTAAGCAGTCAAGTTTCAATATTACAAGACCAGGTGTCTAACAATGCGTCCAGCAGCGGGACCAGCAGATACCGAGTTCCACCAGCTCTCTCTGTAAGTTGCTGCATGGTGGCGTGTTTTATACTAGCTCAATCATGTTTTAAGTGTTTTATACTAGCTCAATCATGTTTTAAAAAGGCTTCCTTATATTACAGGCAAAGGTGAAGGGTTTACATGAAAGAGCACCTACCAATCAGCAGTTTGATGGTTCAAAAAAGTATGTGTGGATATAAAGCACCTGATCCATAGATACTGGAAGTTAATACTATTTAAGCTTGATCACAGTGCTGGGACTGTGCATTATTTAGAATATTGGTAAACTTGCCAAGCAGTATGCTTACTATGGAAGATAGTGTGAAATGGCTAATTCATATTTTTTCTTAATTTAGGTATCAGAGTGTAGAAAATCAGGCAGTGAAGGAGTATTTGATTGACCAGCTGATACCTGCAGTTGATGGTGCTCATTCACCTAGAAAAATAAAAAGTAAGGTTATATTTCTTATAGTATTCAATTTGGAGCAAATTGCAGATTTGTATTAGGGAAATTTGTGCAATAGCCCATTAGGGAAATGTGTAACTGGACTAGTATGTTTGTGTTCACCTTGCTGTTCGTTTTTCTTGAATAACTTCCATTGTACATCTAGCAAAATTTTTACATCACCATGGAGCACTTCAAATGCTGGAAACTTTTAAATAAGAATTGCTTATGGAATCATAAAATAATGAGAGATGAAAATTTCTATATGGGGGTAAATGTGCAGTAAACAAATTTATTGGCATCACATGTTGCTGTACAAGAAACAATTTGTGACAATTTGTTTTTGCAGGCTTTAGTACAAGGGCAAGGTGAATACAAACATACTACAACTGTAGTCCTGTTTTAAAGGGGCTATGTGCCCATGCTTTTCTGTTATGAAGCCGTTTAAGGTCATTATAAATAAATGACGTATGCGAACTTATTATTACATAATTTCAAGAAAGATGGCGACTGGTACAATGGAAGCGTGCGTGAACCACAGAGTGATTCCTTGCGATAATCTTTGTCCGGAACAGATAGCAAAGAGGTGAACATAATGTTGTAGCAACATTCCATCAACTTTCCAAGGAGTTGATCGAATTGCAGACTTGTGCGTGCAAGTTTTTTCCTCCTTTATGCCTTTCCACTTCATGTAGGCAACTTGACTAATAAATATTCACTTAATGGACTGTTCCCATCCATACTGCTGCTGTCTTGGCCTACCGGGTAGTCCGCGAATAGGTTGCACCATGTTTATTCAATTACGTGCGTAAACAGAAATATACGCCACGTTTATGATTTCACTGGCAGTAAAACGTTAAACGGCTTCATCGAGCGCATAGCCCCTTTAATGCTTGGCAAGTTGTGTAGACTTGTATAATTTAAATGTTCAGTAAATCTAGAAGTTAAATTGTGAATTCATGTATATAGTGTTTCCAAGTTGCTTAAGTATGAATAGTTTGTTTTGTTTTATGACTCCTTTGCTACCAAGATGTCTCATCTTTTGGTGGCTACCTGCCAAGATGTCCCATCTTTAGGCAGGGGGAGTTCTTATATTTGACCTGCTCCTTTGCTACCAAGATGTCTCATCTTTCGGTGGCTACCTGCCAAGATGTCCCATCTTTAGGCAGGAGGACTTGTGTCATCTGTAAGTAATCCTTGTTTACTAATGTAAGGTCTACAATTTGTAGCGATATAATTATATATTATATTATATATTATAATAATGGTAAATATTATGTTGTTTCATAGGAGCTGTTTATCGCTACTACGAAAGTAGAAGACGGATCATTAATGATTCTAAGCCCCTCAGAGCTGAAGCTGTAAGGGCCAATAAGCAAAAAAGCCGGAAGATTGCTCTTAGAAAACAGGTACTAGCTAGATATTTTATTGCTTTATTTATAGTCTGTAACTGCTCAATTTCATATATGTAGCTGTATGAACGCAGAAAGAAATTTTTAAAGGATGCAGAAAAGGAAAATTGGGGTATGATTGATTATACTTATATGACGGAAGAAAGTGATGATGGAGAGGATGTAGTTCGTCAACACAAGCTTACTTGGCGGTCAGAAGGTATTTGATGACTTAGTGATTTAGTGATATCAATTGAACTTCAGGAGTTTATTTATATGGCCTGAAGGAATAATATACATCGTAATTGCTTTTTGTGTGGACTAAAACTAGAACATTTTGTGTAGTTGTTTTGAAGAGACCGGTCTATGAATACTAGGTATAGTTTGTACTGGCTTTCCAAACTAATCAGGGACCATATAGCACAAAATTCTGGTGGGGAAAGCTTTGGTGGATTGAAGCTAATTTGCCAATATTTTACCCTTCCAAATTTGCATTAAAATTTTCAGTTTCACATGCCTGTCCTTTAATTCAACCCCCCCGCGACAATTAGTAATGCGATGAAAAGTGTAGCACATGTTTATTTATTACTCTCCGAGACAAACTCTTCTAGTAGTTAGACCATGGTATGTGCATTTTCCTTTGATGTGTGTAGGTCTCCTATCTTCGAAGAAACCTGATATCAGGTGTCTTATCAGTAACAACCACAAAACTATTTCACGCCCCCGGCTTTGCATGGGGCAAATCGGTTTTGCGTAAACAAGTAATCGTTTAACAAAAAATGCGAGAGGCCTACATGAATATATATATAGCTGTACTGTGTCTAAAGACGATGGGTTTGATGTACCCAAAAGGTGGGTAATTCGTGTTTAAGCAGTCTTTCAATATATAAACAAATCGGCCTGTGCGACTCTGGCAAGGCCGCATAACGATCCTAACGAGCCGTTTCCAGCAAGGCTTCATGCATACACGTTTA
The DNA here is from genome assembly GCA_963930835.1 of Spongia lamella. Lineage (NCBI taxonomy): Eukaryota > Metazoa > Porifera > Demospongiae > Dictyoceratida > Spongiidae > Spongia > Spongia lamella. The sequence continues at coordinate 11,463,831 of OZ005748.1, forward strand.
AACTTGAAAAGAAGCTTATCGTGTATGGCAAGTGCCTCAGTAAAACTGTGCAATGATGGCCAATCATTGTGCCTAAGATACCTTTATAAACGAAGGTCTGACTCGAGGGGACTGGCAGTATTGTCCGCCGCATACATGCCATGGTCTAAAGCGCTAGACACTCGTAATACGGTGTCTTCTCGGATTTAAAATCCCTCGGTGACATCAATAATTACCTTGGCTGTGCCTCGATAAATATTATTGACATCACCTCGGGTTTTTAAATCCTCGAAGACACCTATTATGAGTGTCAAACTATTAGAGCTTGTCCACGAGACTTGCTATAGTATCACCGCGTAAAACTAAAGGTTGCAATCTTACCTAACAGTATCAACTAATAACATGATTTCTGAACTAGCAACATTCAAGACACTATGCTTGAGAGCAACAAGAAATGGCCTCGCGAGATCGCCCATTTTGTTGTGACAACTTGTCATTGTGGCTTTGTATATCATGTGGGTTGGCTGGATGCAGCAAAGGAGCAAATTCGCCAAAGTTTTCCTCGCCAACATGTTTTCTGTGCCAATTCATCAAAGTTTTAACCCCGCCAGAATTTTGTGCTATACGGTAGAAAATTACAATCATGCGGATATTCTTCTATGTGGACTGTGCATTTTTTACATTGTTGCTGTATGCTTGTATCAGTTGTTTGTTATGATTCATTGCATTACATTTCATTCATTGGTTGCAATTTTCCTGCAGAGTTGAATCGCTTGATTAAAAAGCTGGAGAGGCGTCGCAGGCGTAGGGAACCGCAATCAGGATTTAAGCCAAAAGAGAGAGAGTTAGCAAGTCCCTCAACTTCACCAAAGCCACGAAATTGCCCTGATTGGGCTTCACAAAACTGAATACATAATTAACGGTTATTTCAAGTATAGGTATGTGCTTATGTAGCTAAATTTTGTTTCATGTATAGTTTTTACAGGAATGTAACTTTTTTCACCAGAACATTTATGGATACAGCATAACATTAGAGTATATCTGTACAACTATGCTGCACATGTATTACTGTATAGCCGCCAATTTTTGTCGGGATTTAATGTGTAATTGGTACGTTAATATGGTTGAATTGAGTATTCTGTTTATTAGGGTGAAATTTGTTCACTTCAAAGCAGCTATGTCATCATAATTTTGTAGTTTGGTTTGTCAGTATAAGTAGCTACACTTCAAGAATATTGAATTTCTGTATTCTATATTGTATTTAATTCGTAGATTCCGTTTGTCAGATGGAAAGATTGCTTCTCAAGTGTGGCATTTGGACTTTTACGGTATCATCCCTTAAAGCTATTTCTATCACTTCACTATGCTGTGTTTCATGTAAACTGTATATTATTTATTTCAGATTTTATCATTGAGTTGTACTGTAGCATGGACTTTTATAGAAGCTACCATGCATGGAATTCATATTAGCTACTGGTTAGTGTTTTGAGATTGAGATTTTCATCACTTCATTATTATCAATGTTGCAGACTTAGCTGCTGTCATAGAAATCTGAGGAACCGAAACCTATAGCTACATCCACAAAGGGACTCGCAAAACAGCAGAACTAAAGAGTTTACATAACATTTTGGGATACTGTATTATACTGTCACCTGCATGGTTGTGTGATGTAATGTATATTGTGGTTGTGATGTAATGTTACACAGAATCAGTATTTATTTAACTACTAATTAAGAATTAGAATTCTGCGCATACAATACGCACGCGAGGAAATAGATTTGGGCAGGTGTTCAATCGGCCTTGGGCCATGCGAGTAGCTACTAGTAAGCTGGGCAGCGCGTGGTGGAATCCATGGACGGGAGCTTGGCCGTATTAGAACGAGCAGAGATACGCTACCGTACATATAGTCCCGTATTCAATGGTCCATATTCGTTTCCAGACGGCTTCCGTCACGTATTAGCAACGGTATCCGCTGTAATACCGTTACTAGCGTGCCCACGGGACCGTTTCGTGGAGAAACGAGGATCGTCTATACACTGGATTTTACATGTGAGCCACGACTATATAAAGAGACCGAAATATTAGCATCAAGTTTGGGTAGATTGTTAGAGTGCTGGAAATGTAACATATTAGTTAGTAGGCATGATCAAGTACTAATCAAAATTTAAATTCTTGGGGTCATTTAATAGTCATGTGAATTTTGTTTTTCAGTTGATAAAAAAACATGGCAGCAGATATTGAGATTGTTGAGTCAGCGAGTCTTGAAGACTGTGGGGTTACAATTATTGAAGAAAGTAGTTCCGAGAGAACAGTTAGTAAATGTCGAGGAGCAGGGATAATGTGGGCATGTGTTAAGGGACTGTGGCAATACTACTAATCTATTCAATGTAACCAAATTGTATGAAATACTACAGATCTGTTAGGAGTTTCATGAACCAAGGTACAGTGTTATTATAATGTTACCAATTCATTCTGTTGATTTTTTGGATAAAGTATATTGTGAGGAGGCGCATGAAAGTTGGAAGCCAATTTTATTGTGTTGATCCCTACTATTAAGTGTGGTACTTAATGATACAAAACAATTTATATACGTAACTACATACATAGCTATAGTCAAGTGAGATAATTGTAGACAGGAGGCATAACACTTTCTGAAAACTTAAACAAAAATACAGGTTGTTGTTGGTGGGCAAATGGACAAATTTTATTACATTTCTATGGAGAGTCCAGTGAGGCCATGACCCTGGCCCCCCACCTCTGCCACCTGTTGTTTCATTAATCAAAATATGGACCCTACCAAAGTGTTGCATAAGTTTGTACTGTTCAATGAAAATGTTTATGAAATTTTACTTATATACGGTACAGCTCAATTATAACTTTAAAAAAACTCGCGTGAGCAATTACACGCGCACTACACGAACAGCAAAAATATCGTGGGGTGTTTGCGAGTGCACGAGAAATTGATGACGTCTCAACTGCTCGCAGAGTGTTAAAAAACTCCTCGCGAGTCTAAATAAACTCGTGCACTCCACACGTGGAGTCTGCTCGAGTATAGTACAAACGCATGTAAACGAGCAGCAACGTACATGCGTACCTTGAAACTGGCCGGGAAGGTTACCTGCAAGTCCCAACTTCTTTAAGATAAGGTGCTACGTGCCCTTCCATTATCTCTTGTTAAGAACAAAAACGGATATCACATGCGCATGTGATTCTAATAAGTTTATGCGAGAGTTTTTGTGACTAACACGTGCTTGTCAGCAGGCGCATTTATTTGATAGACACGATGACTGACAAGATCGATTGGAATAACGGTAACAATGTTTTATGTTTGCTTTTTAGCCTTCCCATCTTTAAATCACTGGCGTACGCATACTGAACGCGCACGTGTCCTTTGTCCCAGTACACTCGTGTGGTGCAGCTTACAGGTTACTCGTGGCGATCACGAAGATAACGTGCGTGTACTGCACGTGAAACTCTCGTGCAGTTGTGTACAAACACGCGAGTTTTTTAAAAATACTCGAGTAGAGTTACAAAATACACACGTGTAGGTGACACGCATGTTTCAAGTTATAATCGAGCTGTACGGTACGTATTACTATGCCAAGGACCCTAGCTACATATCATGACTCTTCCTTTGAACGTTATACTGTACGGTAGTAAAATTAATTTGGTATGAAATTTAACATGGCAGTTTGGTGGAGTTTGACAAGACCACCAAAAATTTAGTTCAGCCAATCACTCACATTTGTACATGAAGCATTCGCTAACATTTTAGGCTTCCACCCACAGGTGTAGGAACCTGCTGAACCTGCTGAAAACTGGCGGGCTATTAGAGACATTATGGCTAATTCATATGGAGAAAAACTATAATCCTATGGAGTAACAGTGAAAACTAGTTATGGTTTACTAAATTAATGTATCAATTGTAGCAGGATAAGCTGAGCAGATGTGTAAATTGTACACTTATGAGAATTAGGTGACATCAATTCAATTCATGTCATATTGCATCTTCTCTGCCACAAAAATTGTTGCAGTACTAATTTTATCAAATAATAAATTGAGATAAAATTTGCTTTCTTTGTCAATATTTTGATCCTGGTTTTTCATATGACCTAATGAAATATAAATAATCTTCCATACGTACCTTCCATGTGCTAATGCTCATCTGATATACAGACATTTAATTCTAACAAAACAAGCTTCCACTTTATTGCCAGTTAATATGTTATGCTGACTCAACAAACAGCTCCTCCTGTGGTTTGGTCAAAACTATCGTGGTACTGACACCGGCCTCGGAAACTCAAGTTGAATTTCGAAACAGTGACGAGTATAGATTGATCTAGTGATTTTAAATGTTACAGCTATTTTGTGCGTAATGAAGTGTCAGTACTAAGTTGGCTAAGACAAAACAAAACTTTTTCATTCAAAATTATTTTAAGTCATGTTGCATGAGTCAGTGCTGCGTGGTAGTTTCAGTTGAGTCGGCCATAGAGTTGACAGACTGATTAATATTTGCAGATCAAAAGCCCACGTACGTATAATCCATTGAAGTTTTTACTACCCATTTTGTTCAGCTGATAATCAGCAATTGATTAGTCAAAATGGATCAATTTTTCAACTTTTAATGATCTGATTATATTTACATAAAATAAGTGTGTCACATTTTCTCAGTATTCTCATTTGGTGGATTGGTAAATTTGGGAGATTTTAATTGGTGGAAGCATAGGCGGCAGGATAGGGGGGCTGGGGGGGCTTTAGCCCCCCTTAGAACGTACGTTTGACAAATGGTTGTGGTAATGTCCAAACATATTGTTGTAGCATCAGTGTAGCTACAGTAAAGAAAATGCTACGTAGTGGGAAGAATTTTCATACATAGCAGGAAAATTTGGCATAGAATTTAATTTGACAGCTTGGTGGATTTTGATGAAACCATCAAATTTAATATCCACCAAACCTCCAATTCACCAAATTAAAACACCTCCAAATGTTCCCACTATACAGTATATACGTACAATTACGTATCACAAAATCAATGCTACAGAAATCTGAAATTAATAATACGTACATACAACAAAGGAAATTGGTTTAAAATACATTATTAGGCATTATGAGCTCATTTCAACACAACTTTGGAGAAGAAAATGTACATTTCACATTGTTGTAAGAGCCCATAAAAAGATATAAGGAAAGGCAGGCCCAGATTATATTATGCTGTCAATAGTGTTGATATAAGCAATTACTAGTGGTTTGGAGTATATTAACAGGCTACAAAAAACACCATAAACAAATTTAAAAGATAATAATTTTTATCTAGAATTCTAATGTTTCTTTGCCATATGTAATTTGCTCTTTGCTTTGCCACACACTTAGGAGGTTAAGATGACCAGTATCCCCTTCAGAAAATATTTACATAAGTTATCCAGTGAGAAGCAATGGCATAATTTTAGGCCTCCACAACACATTGCCATATTTTCCCACTATAACACTAGTATGTCTTGTCCTATCTACAATATGTACGTACCTAGTTAGAAGTATCACATCACTCCTGTAAGGATACATATTTCAAGTAATCTGTAGGTCTTGAAACAAAGATATGTAGAACACAATATCCCTGATGTCTTGGGAACATGGTATCCAGAATAACAAAGTTATTGTAGCAAAATAAACAAATAAAATTATGAATATTATTTAGATTGGTATTTTCCAGATGGTAACTGTTAGAGGGATGCTAGTTAACCTGGACCTGTGATTCTTGACCCTCGCTTTTTTATGCACAGGTGTTTGCAATGATGCCATTGATATCCAAATCCAAGAAACATGTACATAAAAGTTACAGAGCTTGTTACAGAGCTTATACGTAGGTTAATACAATGTCCTTAGAAGAGAAAATAGGTTTGGTGTAGTGAAACAAATCAATAAATTGCTTTTGCATTATATAATGTCCACCCATTCTTCATTTTATGTCTGTAATTGGTAGTCTTAACAGATATAACAAAAATGGTTCCATGCTCTCCTTATTGTAGAGAATATACTTAGTATAGCTTTAAAAATGTGAATACAGTGTGTATGTAGACAGTCTTTGTCAGTTCGGTTGAGAGAACAACATGTACAGGTGGATCTAAGTAACAAATCATACATCATATACATTTCTAAACATTGTTGAACATCATAGTGTATGTTAATAGAGACATATTTTTACTTGGTAAAATGTAGTCCTGCTGTAACACACATATTTTGACTGTATTTATATGTTGTAGCTACTGTGCTCAGTTAAGTAGTGAAAATTCCTTGTGAATCCAGATGTCACAATATTTGGGGTTGAAATGACAGGATTTGAGATGTCATTTAGAGGATTGAAGGTAGGCAAAACGTGCAAGAAAAATTAAAGTTGGACAGCTACGGCATCAATTGTACTAGTACCATTGCTTAAACTAGTAGCACTATTGGTAACTGAAGTGACATCATTATTATTGACAGAAATTGTTTGGTCATGTGATACGTATATAGGATTTTTTATGCACACAATGCACTCCTCATCAGTAGAATTATCAACTCTCTCGATTATCATGCAAGAATCAAACTCTATCTTTTTTGCAGCAATGGAAGCAGGAATTTCATCTTCTACTACCTGAACCTGCTTTCTAAAGGAAGTCTTACTTTCTTCAAGGGTATTACTCATTGCTATTGTTATATATTCACTATCATCATGTGAGCTGCAGTGATCAGCAAACCTTGTCAAGTCAAAATATACTTTACCACATACACAACAGCAGTGTAATTTGTCTGTGCGATGAGAAAGGGCATGAGCTGACATATAGTCACTCCTTGAAAATCTTTTCTTACAAACATAACAAGCATAAGGTTTGGCTCCTGTATGAAGACGCATATGACGATGCAGGTGAGTAGATCGTATAAATTTACTTCCACAAACAATGCACTGAAATCTTCTGCTCTTAGTTTCTATTTCATGATCATCATCATCCTCAACATCTTGGACTTCATCATCCACAAAATTATCAATTATCGGTTTTAACTCTAATAGTTTGACAGGCTCTTGAGCAACCATTTTACGTAGCCTCCTAGGGGGACGTTTTTTATCACTTTTACTATTAGAAGCTTCAGTTGGAGAATGCAAGCTAAAGTCAAGTATATCTTCAATACTGTCAAAATCAACGATATTCTCTGCATTAGCTGTTTGAGGTGCTTCATTATAAACACTGGTTTCACTAAATGAAGTAGATCCTTCAGTTTCCTGGTCTTGCAGCATTTTTAACTACGTATATGTACAATATAAATGATTAAAACCATGCCATTTAAAAGGTCACATAATTATGACTATACAAGATATTTGATGATGATGTTGTATCATAAACGATAAACTTATATGGGAGAAAACTTCTGCGATCTAGCTACTGGGTTCACTCAAAATGTGGTGAAAACTTTCACGGTTTTGCTAAATAAGAACAAAAATAGTGCAAATCAAGATGAGTATTGAAATTAGTAGGGAAAACTTTTGCGGCTTGTTGAAAGTCCACAAAATCCGTGAAAGTTTTCTCATGCGTAAATTTTATTGTTTACGGTAAGACACCTCAGGTGTGAGGGGTGGCAAAAAAAGCAAAAGTATTGATATGGGAGTGTGGCCAAAATTGAATTTGAGGAGGAACAATTTAATAAATTTTAGACCTATCACTGGGCCACTTTTATATATGGTATAATAAAAGAATATTTAAAATTTAAAAAACTTAAAAGGTGAGTAGGGATCGCTCTTGCAATGCTAGCTAAAAAAAGTAAGGAAATAAGGGAAAATATTTTCAAGTGGCATGACAGAACACTAAAGACTCTAGCATGAGATAATTTATAAAAGCTTAATCCCTACATTTGGCTTACGTTAATAACCTACTGAAAATGAGCCAAAAGTAGGGATCAAACTTTTATAAATTATCTCATGCTAGAATCTTTTGTGTTCTCTCATGCCACTTGAAAATCTTTTCCTTGTTTCCTTACTTTTTTAGCTAGCATTGCAAGAGCCGATCCCTACTCACCTTTTTAAATTTTTATTTTAAATATTCTAGTTTGTTTGCTTTTTATACCATACTTGCAAAAGTAATTGCCTTCCAGGTGCCAAAACATTACTTAATTGTTTTTACAGGCGCATGTTAACAATGCTGGCAGAGCAGCTGAATTGTAGTGAAATACATTTGAAAAATATCGAAAATGTGTTTGTCTAAGTTATATATCGGCACGTACTCTATAGTTCACAATGTAATAAAGTACACGCAAAACGTCGTGTCTGTTCATAGTATTTAATGGCAGGCGCATTACTAATTATGTCATGTGTGTAAGTGGCTGTTTTGGTGACGTAAAAGCAGAAGGTGCAAGTTTATTGATACCTTCTTTTATAATTTTCTTGCCTTTCTACAAACTAAATGAAGAAAAAGGAAGATAGTGAGGGATGAAAAGAAACACTAAGGCGCAGTGGATGAATCTTCAGCAGAACAGCAATTTCGTAAATCCGACACGATTTCCTTTGTTGTGTGAAAAATTTGGAACCATACTCCTAGTGCTAGTGGGTCTTATGGCAGGCCGGCCAGCGTCAGATGAAATTCTGGTAGATTTCAAAATTTTCAAATCTCTCTACAGATCGTATCGTCAGGCTTTTCACAGAGTTTAACAAAGGTATAGTTTTGTTATAGTGTTACAAACGGATTTTAGTTGGTTTTTTTGTGAAAAGTATATTGTGAGGCGTGTTATGGAGGCACGTGAAAGTTGGATGCCATGTTTTTGTGTCAATCCCTACTATTAAGTACTACCGTACTTAATGATAACATAAACATTTCAGTTTTATTGTTAGTGCAGAAAAATTAAAATTTGTGAAAACCTTATACAATAAAGTTTGTCCATAAATTCACCCTTGCATTTGCCAGTAACCTTTTCAAAGAAGTTTTCCTTCTTTGTGTAATATAAGAAACTTGAGGTGGCTTTTGAGTTCACATGTACATGACTGGCAGTGGTTTTGAAGGTAGTTTGATAACATGTATGGAGGAGTTCTAATCTAGCACATTATTGGCAGAGGTGTAATAAAAGTAGGCCATCCAAGCAACTTGTAACATTGAACTTATGCTATCTCTTACGTCTAAGAACTCTTGGGTATTCCCTAAATTCTTATACAACATTATTCATAGGTGTCCTTAGTAAATGAAGGGCATGGTGGATGCCTGCCAAAGGAGTACCTAGTAATTAGGAATGGGCGATATTGATATTTTGTTATACGATTATTGTGAAGCAAAACTATCATGATTATCATGATCATTGCCCATACTAAAAACTATCTACAAGCATGTCAAACTGTCTACAAATACTGTAAAAGTTATCACAATAAGTACCAGTTATCACAATATTACACGATTATTGCTTGTCACGATTATTGTTAGTAGTAAAAACGCACGATATTGATTATTGGCAAAGAAAATACAGTTAATGGGCAAAATCGGTTAATTGCCCATCCCTACTAGTAATGCTGTATTATTTGTTCATTTCACAGTAAGAGGCGTTTTTATATTAATGACAAGATAAAGCACTTTATAAAAATGGGCATGCCACTATAACTACATCAAGTCATGAGTTTAAGTTCCTGTACTATAAATCTATCTAACCAGATTGTTATAAGGCATTCTTTTTTCCAAGAAAGTTTTCCTGTGGAATAATCTACCACAGCAAATTTAGATATAATGATCATTAAAAGTGATTAAATTGTGTAATTATTATGCTAAAGTAATTTATTTGATATTTATGTGGCTAATTTATTTGATTTGTATATTAGCACCTATGCCCCAGTGGGCTCTGCTAATTATCCGTTGACACAATATCAACAATGGTACAGTTAGAGAATTTTAAAGATTGACCTGACCACAAGCATTAACCTACGTACGTAGCTACTTCCTAAAGAACTAGGCTTATAGCCTCCATTTTTCTTAGGTTGTTTCAGCCCGCTTAAACTGGCCTTAGTTTACCTCCCATTAGTTGGCTATTGTTCCTTGATGATGAATGATATGTCACATGACAATAGCCACTGTGTCAACCATCATTAATCATGTGACACCATGAAATAAATGCAAGTTGCATTGTTAAATTGATGGTGATGCAAGTGCATGTGTTTACATACATACGTACGTACGTACGTACGTACGTACGTACATACATACATACATACATACATACATACATACATACATACATACATACATACATACGTACGTACGTAGCTACATACTTTGTTTAATAGTGTGACAAAGCCATACAACAGCATCATGCATGCAAACAAATTTTCACCAAATAATTTAGCAAACATGTCAAATGGCTTGGCCATGCCAGACCATAGACATACCATACCTATGTTTAGACTAAGTTTCTAACTGCACAATCAAAAGTAAAAATACATACGTAGCTACATAGATTTTCAAAAAGGAGCAGGAATCGATCTCTCTATTAAAAGTGAAACAAGAGGTAACTATGATCCATCAAACTGGCCATGGAAAGAGATAAAAATACTACCTATTTTGACTGGCTTTTCTGCCAAACTAGCAGATTAAATTTCGAAGTCCCTAAGTTAAAATCAAAATAGAGAAATTCTGTGGATATGATTTTAAATACCAAACATGTGAAATGGAACATCATAACAGTACTAATGCTCCTGATATAGAGCACTTTAACTTTAAGACAGCAATTATTATAGTAGATAATTTACTGATTAGTTATATGGATTCATGGTTAAATACAAAGGTAATTTAATTACAAGATTCAAGTCAAGCAATCATATACCGTATAGCGCAAAAGTTTGTTGGGGAAAACTTTGACGAATTGATTGTAGGCTTCATAGGAAAAGAATTAACAGGGAAAAGGTTGGAAGGGAAAGCTTTGACGAATCGCTGGCCATTCGTCAAATTCATCAAAGTTTTCCCCCGTCAAACTTTTGCACTATACGGTAATATGTAGCTACCTTAATGACTATTTGGTGGGGTAACATTTCATACTACAGTTTGAATGTTGTATTTTAACAAAATACTAAATAGCTACTACGAGCAACCCAAAATACACAACTTCAAGTTTTCACTCTCCGTACATACGGTACGCTGCAAAAAAAGGTAACGTTTCGTAATTGTAATTACGAGGCTACTACAGAGCTTTGTAGTAATACTACAATACGTAGAACACAAAATTACAACTCCTACTACAGAAAATTACAATGCATACTACGCAAAACTACAGATGCTAGTACGCAACACTACGGTACATCTAGCGTAGAGCAAATTATGATTTGTACTGTGCAACCAGCATAGTACGATGACTGATGCACGAAGCCATTATACAGTGCCGCAACGTGACAGCATCTCGCCCGAGAGTGTTCTGCGTGTGTGTTACGCGATCTGAGCTACACTAAAAGGTCTGACTAGCAAATAATTTGTATGAATTTATTATTCTGCACAAAATTCTGCTGTCTTACAGGTGATTCTCTACAGTTCATCCTAAAGCCAGACAAGTATGCAGCCGGCGGCCATTCAAGATTCCTTTTGTCGATATAGCCAGCTAACTATAGCTTATTTTAAAACATTTGCAAATCATTGTATATTAAATATTGTTATGGTATAGCTATCCTACAATGCTACATCACCTGCATAGAGTTCAAGTTCAACTCATCGTCACGCGTCGCTGAAAACCGAACACAGTGACAACTTACAACAGCTGTAACGACAGAAAACAAGCTAGAAACTAACCTGTATTATTTGTAAAAGGCCTAAACTACTATAAAACTACAACTATGCTGTCTAAACATTCCATTTCTACAACTAAAAAATCCAGTAAAACTAGGCGCCTAAAATTTACTAAAAGAAGTGTGCACTAATTGGAACGGCATTGTTTTATTGTTATTGTTCAATCGTAGATGCGTGGTTTGCTTAGTTATTGTGAAGTCCATAGGTAAGCATTTTATTATTATACATTTGTGTCTTTAATGTGCAAGGCGATAATATAGTCTACTAGCATGTTTCAGTAATCAGTTGGTTTGTAAGAATAGCTCAAAGAATAGCCATAGTATGGAGTTATACTATCTATGGTACGTGCATGCAATTACAATATGAAAACTTAGTACTACGTATACAACTACGAATCGAAGCTAGCTACAATACAAAATAAATTGTACTACGCAAAATTACAAATTGTATTACAGAAAACTACTAATCGTATTACAGAAAACTACTAATCGTATTACAGAAAACTACTAATCGTATTACAGAAAAATGTAATTGTACTACAATTACATTACACTACACAACGTTACCTTTTTTTTGCAGCGTACCTTACGTACCATATACGTAACTAGGGGAAATGCACAGCATTGAGGGGCGAGCCTGGTGCTTTGATAGATGCATGTATACACTTACGTAGCTACCACTGATGACTTCACATGCAATTTGACATTGTAATAATTATAGCACAGGGAATAAAACATGTACAGTTCAGTCTCAGTGTAGCTATCTACATGATGGTCTTAAAATTTGTACCGGTACGTATTTCATGAAAACTATAGCCGGATATTAATTACAGTAAAGTAAAGTAATTACAGTGGATTGAAATAACATATGAATTGATTGCAAAAGGTATCACAAGCATGCATAATAAGCAAGTCATGGATGGTATCAGCTATTATAAAGAAAAGTAAATTCGTATAGGGTAGCAAGGCAGCTGATACTATACTTCAATGTATCTATCTGCTATATGCAATCCTAACATCAAATGATCAGCTTTATACTATTGCTTACTAGGCTTTGAGTAGAAAGTTGTATTCACACATTGTGGTTAATAAATTATGGTTAGCACTTGAATGGTATATACACGCCTATGCATGGTTAGCATTTAATGGTTCGCGTGCTATGGTTAGCACTCCACGTGTTTTATGTAATGCTTGTAATGTTTGATGTAATGTTGGTTTGCACTTAAACGGCTTTCTGCCATATACAGGTATTTTGACGGGTACAACCAAGCAACCAAGCAAGAAGACAGATTTCACTGTTGATCCCATATGGTGGGGCTCGCTAAGGCTCGCCCCAATTATATGGGGGTGCTAATGAGTTGTAGCCACTTTTTGCCATTGCATTCAGGGAATATCACGTATATAAAACTATTGTTATAAACACATAGCATTCTAGCATGCAATAGAGACCATAGCTTCTGAAGGGGTATAGATTAATGTATCTTTTATTTAAACTATGCTGTTTATTATTGGGCACTATGAAGCCACTTTAACCAACTATGGAGAATAAGAACAGTTGTGATATGTGTATTTCATTGTTGTAAGAAACCATATATAAACATTAGTAAGCAATTATTAGTGGTTTGGAGTGTAATGATGGGTTACTTAAAAGGTTCTAATGAATGGAATTATTTTTACCATAAGCAATTTGCTCTTTGCTTTGTCACACACTTGGGGGGATTTAAAGTTGACTATAGTATACCCTTTCAGAAAACATTCGAATATAAATCATCCAATGTGATGATGAGATTAGATAACGCCCTATGTACACTAATAATTTTATTCACAAATCTTAATTGAACAACCTTCGGATACAAAAACAACTGAAAGCACAAAGGTAGCGATACAGCTGAACCTAAATGAGATAATGTACATCAGTTTTCCAACTTGCTTGGTGAGAATATTAATGCTTCATCCCAAAGGCTTAGAATTTGTGGCCCTTTAATGTCTCAATATGTATAAAACTATCCATACTCTCTAAAGTATCACAACTGTTGGTGCTTGACTGACCCTGCTTGTTATATAGAATAAGATAGGACACACTCTAGCAGCATTGATAAGAAGCCTACTGTATATAGTGGGAAGACTTTGCAGATATTTAATTTGGCACTGATGATATTTTTAGACTTTGACAAAACCACAAAATTTAGTTCCACTAATCGCATCAATTTTGTACATTAAGTAATTGGCTTATGTTTTAGGCCTCCACCAAATGAAAGATGTGGCTATTATATGTAAATGTAGACCAATTTTTTCATGAACATGAATCAAGTGACTGATGACTAACTGGAAGTTTACACACAGCAAAACAAATTAGAATTGTAACAAAATTTGTTCACTGTATAGTAGTAGTATTGAGTATATACTATATAGTCCATTCAGTATTTAGGCAAACTCAAAAGCACAGCTTGCTTTGTCTGATGTCTAAGCAGGTTTTGGGAAAGTGGTTAAGCTCAGGATAGCAAAGTTATTGTAGCAAAATAAATATAATTTAGTTAGCACTTTCCAGATGGTAGCTAACTGTTAGAGGGATGCTTGTTAACACCTGGACCTGTGATACTTGTCCCTCTTGCATCAGAATCTGCCACTGACAATCCAATGAGAGTTAAGTCCAAAGCAAATGTTCCTCAAGAAACAGTCACCAGAGATTAATACAATAATACTATATCATACATATTTATATTGCTCTTAATTGTATACGTAGTTGGTAGACTATCTTAACAGATATAACAGGAATGGTTCTGCTCTTTCCTTATTGCTTCATGAATAATGAAAAGAGAATGACTTGGTAAAATACAGTCCCTCTGTAACAAACACATAACTTTTGACTATATTTATACATATTGTACTGATGCTCAGTAAACATTCTGTGTGCATCCAAAAGTGTTTGACATGATAGAATTTGAGATGTTGTTTAGGTAGTAAAATTTGTTAGGTTTTTGATAGCTATGGAGATTATTAAGCCATCAGTTGTACTAGTATCATTACCAGTTACTGAAGTGACATCATTATTATTGATAGAAATTGTTTGGTCATCTGATACGTATATAGGATTTTTTATGCACACAATGCACTCCTCATCAGTAGAATTATCAACTTTCTCAAATTTTATGCAAGACTCCAGCTCCATCTCTTTTGCAGCAGTGGTAACAGGAATTTCATCTTCTACTACCAGAACCTGCTTTCTAAAGGAAGTCTTACTTTCTTTAAGAGTATTACTCATTGCTATATATTCACTATCATCATGTGAGTGGCAGTGATCAGCAAACCTTGTCAAGTCAAAATATATTTCACCACATACACAACAGCAGTGTACCTTGTCTGTGCGATGAGAAAGGGCATGAGCTGACATATAGTCACTCCTTGAAAATCTTTTCCTGCAAACATAACAAGCATAAGGTTTGGCTCCTGTATGAAGACGCATATGACGATGCAGATGAGTGGATCGTATAAATTTACTTCCACAAACAATGCACTGAAATCTTCTGCTCTTAGTTTCTGTTACATAATCATCATCATCCTCAACATTTTGGACTTCATCATCCACAAAATTATCAATTATCGGTTTTAACTCTAATAGTTTGACAGGCTCTTGAGCAATCATTTTACGTAACCTAGGAGGACATTTTTTATCACTTTTACTTTTAGAAGCTTCAGTCGGAGAATGCAAGCTAAAGTCAAGTATATCTTCAATACTGTCAAAATCAATGATTAGCGGGATATTCTCTGTATTAGTTGCTTGAGGTGCCTCATTGTAAACACTGGTTTCGCTAAATGGAGTAGATCCTTCAGTTTCCTGGTCTTGCATCTATAATATGAATGATTAAATCATGCCATTTAAAAGGTCACACAATTATGACTGCACAAATTGATGATGTCATGTTAAGACACCTTGGGTGTAAGGGTGTAAGGGTGGAAAAATTTATTGATACGGGAGTGTGGCCAAAATTGAAGAACAGTTAACAAATTAGGCTTATATGTCAATGGGCCACTACAACTGTATGGTATAATGAATACAAAAATTTCACTGAAGTTTAGTATTATGGTTAGTGCCAGAACTACGTATGATATTAAAATTTGTTGTAAAATTTGCCATACAATAGTAAAGTGTTGTCTCCAAGTTCACCCTTGCATTTGCCGCCAGTAACCTTTTCATAAAAGTATTCCTTCTTTGTGTAATACAGGAAACTTGAGGTGATTTTTGAAATTGTCAACGATTTGCAAGCTGCCCACATGTACATGGCATGCCCACTTTTTAAACGCTTTGTCTTATCAAACACCTCTTACTATGAAATGAACAAATAATACGCATTACCAGGTACTCCTTTGGCAGGCATTTACCATGCCCTTCATTACTAAGGAATCATCTATGAATAATATAACAGTAAGTGTTGTATAAAGAATCTACAGAATTACCCAAGAGCTCTTAAGGAACTTGCATGTAGCCATAAACAATATATTTTAAGTAAGAGATAGCATAAGTTCAATGTTACAGTTGTTTGGATAGCCCACTTTTATTACAGCTCTGCCGAAAATGTGCTAGGTTACAACTCCTCCATAACATATCATCAAATTACCTCCCAAAGCCATCGCCAGTCACTATAACCACATCAAGTCATGACTTTAAGTTCCCATACTAAATCATATATACGTACGTAGCTAGATTGTTACAAGTACCAAGAACAGTTTCATGCAAAATAATCTACCGTAACAAATTGTTCAAGACAAAAATCATTAGAAGTGATAATTATGTAATTATTGTACTATTATTTAGCTAATTTATTTGATTTTTGTATTATTGGGGTGAGCCTGAGCGAGCCCCACCATATGATTTGGCGATTAGAGATGGTTCCATGGTTCATGCCCGAAACCAACATGAGAAAACATGGAATTGATCATCGCACGTGCCACTCGCTATTATGTGTGGACAATGGTTCCATGGTTCATAAATCAAACAAACACGAACGGAAACAGTAACAATCATCATGTGCCAACCCCCTACTGTTTTGCTGGACAATGGTTCTATGGTTCATGATTCGAACGAACACGAACAGAAATGGAAAGAGTGGTTCCATGGTTAATGATCCAAACAAACACAAATGGAAACAGCAACAATTATCTCACGTGCCGACCCCCTACTGTTTTGCTGGAGAATGGTTCCATGGTTCATGATTCAAACAAACGCGGACAGAAGCAAAGCGATTGTGCTGACAACCCTCTAGAGAACTGTTCTATGGCTTCGTGGATTAAACCAAACAGCAGCACTGCAAAAAGGTCAGTGAAGAAAGAGATGTTCCATCCCATATGCGTATTTTAGCCTATACGCATATGGGCTTATAGAGCGACAGCAAGAGAGACTGAAAAAGAGGTATAGCTGGCACTCAAAGAGTGGCTCAGTCACTTGGGCTCAGTACAGAAAACACTGATGAAAGAGGAGGCTAACAAAGAGGAAAACGAACGAGAACTGTCGAAGGAGTGCAAGAACTATTATAGTGCTAATCATATTACTTATGACTGATTTCTTTAGTCTCGTTTAGTTTACACCATGCATAGACTAAGCTATATATAGCTAGCTAAAAATGCACTGAAATGTTGGCATATACCTATGGCCTTGTACAAATCGGCTGATTCGGCTCGCCCCACGATGCTATAGCATCTGCCTAGTATTACCACCTATGCTCCAGGTGGGCTCTGCTAATTATCCATTAACAATAGTACATATAGACTATATTTTAAAATTGACCTGACCACAAGAATTAACCTGCTTCCTAAACAACTAGGCTATATCATCCATTGGTAAAGGTTGTTCAAACCTTGTTCTGTTTACTTTTATCTCCCATTGGTTGGCTTGTTGATGAATGATACGTATATATATATATATATATATCAAATGATAATAGCCACTGTGCCACCATCATTACTCATGTGACACCATGAAATAAATGCAAGGTTGCATTGTCAAATTAATGGTGATGTTTCTTAAAAGTGCATAGTAGCATCAGTACTACATACTGTATAGCAGGTAAATTTGGTGTCATTTTAATTCTCAGCGTTTGGTGGAGTTTATTTGGTGAAAGCCTAAAAATCAGCCATTGCTTCATAACGAACGTTGAGCGATTGGCGGAATTAAATTTGGCAGTTTTACTAAAATCTGCCAAACTGCCAAATTAAATTTCACACCTAAAAAAAAATTAAAACCCAAATTAAATTAAATTAAAATTAAAAAAATAAATTAAATTAAATTTAAAGTAAATTAAATTTAAAATTAAATTTAAAATTAAATTTCAAATTAAATTTCAAAGCAAATTAAATTTTCCTGCTATATGATAAGTACATAGCTACTTCGTTATATAATTGGCATCTAATAGTGTGACAAAGCCAGACCACGGCATCATGTATGTATGCAAACAAGTTTTTCACCAAATAATTTAGTAAGCATACCAAAGGACTTGGCTATGCCAGATCATAGACATACCGTACCTACAGTATATTCAGACTAATATAAGTTTCTAACTACACAATCAAAAAGTAAACGTATAAGAATAATAAAACTACGAATTTTAAAAAAGGAGCAGGAATCGATCTCTCTGTTAAAAGTGAAACAAAAGGTGGCTAACATCAGTTGCTATGATCCATCACAACTGGCCATGGATACAGATACAAATGCTACGTAGTATAAACACATGTTATTACTAGCAAGCAGTAGAGAAGTACTGCATGGGCATAACTTGTACTTGCCTAGCACACAATATTGCAAATTAAACTTTGAAGCTTAATTTTGAAAACTCAAGCCCGAGATTTTTTTAAACTTTCACTACAGAGTGATACATCAATATAGATTGTGTATATGAAAGTTTATGCAAATCATTTGAAGGGGGTCCAAGTTATGGCAACTATCAACCTGCAGTGTAATAACCCTTCTCAAATACATTCAAGTGTTTACTTCAAACTGATAATAGTATGACATGTAGAGCATACATAGGAGAAGTGCTGATACAAATTTGGCTGAAATCCATGAAGAAATGAGCGAGTTATTAGACAAACAAGTGGATGTATAAAAAGAGAGTTTGAAAAAAACTTCCGGGGTTCACGAAAGCTTCCGCAAGCCCACGAAAAGTGTGCGATGAAAATGAAAGAAAGAAAGAAAAAAACAACTGCTGCGTAAAAATTTTTGTGGTGACAGGAAGGTATTTATAAGGCTGTATCAGAAGAATGGCTGAATAGATTTCTAGGATATTGATTCTTCAAACAATGAAGGTACTAATTCTCTAGTAAACGGGCGAATCAGCCAGGAATGGATGGTTTGTTGTGCATAGTCGCACAACGGGCACCATAAAACTTGCAATGGCTGGTACTTAGGAATGGTGGTACCAATTTCCTCCATTCTCGGTTTATTGATTCTATATAATAAGAATGTTGTGGGTCGGTGATAAAACTAAGCGATAGCTTTAATGGCGGCTTAGCTAGAGCGTTTACGAGTTTGAGGGCGGTGCTACGTGTAAATAACTCATTCAGTGGTCGTGTTGCTGTGCTTCTTCTTGGCCTTGCGACTCACTATTGTGAGTCTTGATCCCTATTTTGGCTGGCTTTCCTGTTAAACTTGCTAGAAATAAAATTTCAAAATCCCTATATAGTTGGAAGCAAAATAGAGGATATGGTATTAAGCACTTTAACTTTAAGACAGCAATAATAATGATTTAGTTATGTGGATTCATGTAAAATACAAAGTTAATACTGAGTAAATTTCAAATCCAGCTTAAGGAATTATTTGATGGGGTATCGTTTCATGAGAGTTTTCTCTGCCTGAATATTGTATTTTACATATGTTAACACCCTAAAAATAAACTTTAACATTTTCACTCTCTGTGCATACCATATACGTAATTATGGTAGATGGGGGTGCTAACGAGTTGTACCCACTTTTGCCATTTCATTCAGCCAATTCTATAAAAACTGCATGTATTCCTATTGTTATAAAACACATAGCATTCTGAAATGTAATAGAAACCATTCTGAAGGGTTGCACCTACTGTACTAACCCATATTTCTACTTTGGTTAGCCCCTCAAATTTTATAAAGCACAGATTGAATACATTCTTTGCACTAGGTGACATTTCTGTACTAAAATAATAAAACATCCTAGCAACAGCATCTAGGGCTTATGCACAGATATACTAAATACATATTTATACCTTAAATATGTACACCCTACTACAGTACTACTACAAACAGTGATAATCACATATGTATTGTATAATGCTTATAATGGGCTTTTGTGCATTCATAACCACAATAATCATTAATACTCACTTCTATATAATCAGATAGTTCTGTACCAAGTCAAGAAGATAATAAATCACTTAATATTACAACAACAACAACAAGGCTGAACTAATACAATAAGAACTAAACTATGCCTAACACTACTTTAAAGTACAGGCAGACTATCAAATAATTACGAACAAACCAGTTACTAAAACTGTGTACACTTTGTTCTTTGTACTGTTGGCCACTAATAACAATTTAATTAGTGGGAGACTAATAATCCATGTTCAACTCAGACAGAGTTATAATGAGATAATTAGATAAACATCCACTATGTGACCACAACATCATGGGCATAACACATATGCACATTACACATTTAGCCATATGAATATATGTATCAGTACAATCAGGTTTTATTTATTAATGCACACTCACGATAGTGAGTCACAAGATCAAGAAGAAGCAGCAGTATATGACGATGAGTAAGTTATATTTACATGCATGTAGCACCGCTCAAAAATTTGTAGACGCTGTAGCTGAGCCGCCATAAAAGCTATCACTAAAGTTATCACAGACCTAGTACGTTCTTACTGTATAGAATCAATATACAGCTATTTACATTTTTCTGTGGCTTAGGGGTGACCATGAAGCCATACTTTATGTAAACACTGAGGATAACATACTGTACGTATACACTTTTTGGTCTACTTAGTCCAGCCTACTTGTATATATGTACTTATAACCAGTTACTTGATACAAGTTATGACTTGTGGGATATATCTAGCCATAAATTTAAATGATTATTCATACATTGAGTAACTGTAAATGGAATACCGGATATTTAGGTATACCGAGGTATTTTATAACAATACCGTACCGTTTTGTATTTTCTGATACCGTTCAACCCTAGGTGCAACCATTCCTGAGTACCAGCCATTACAAGTTTTATGGTACTTGATTGTGCGACTGCGCCTGACAAACTATCTTTTCGTACGTTACTCACAAATTAGTACCTTCATTTAATGTAGAATCAGTAACCCAAAATCCAGTCTTCTGATACAGCCTTATGAAGTCCTTATTCATTTAAAAAATTTACATGGCAGTCATTTTTCTTCTATATTTTCATCACACACTTTACAAGGGCTTATGTGAACCTCAGAATTTTTATTTTCAAATTTTCATTCTGTACATCCACTTGGTTGTCTAGGTACATTTGCTAGTTATATTTGTAGCTACCAATAAATTTTAGGCAGTGGCGGGCGGGTATAGGGGTTTTCATGGAAACCCCTTTTCAAAAATGGTGTTAATTTATTCATTTACTGGCTAATAGTTGTTGAAACATTTTTGCTGTTGCGCAACCATTGTTAATCAAGTAATAGTCCCTCCTAGCCTAGCCACTAGGCACTAAAGGTAAAGAAGCTGTTATTAAACCAATTATTTGTATAAGCAAAAAACACCATTTTATTAATGATGTGCACCAATTAGAATATCATGACAATCCTTTGAAAATGAAAGAGTAATTCAATCCAAAGTGACTGCTCTATTAGAGTGTGCTGACTGTTTTATTAGAGTATATCGATCTTTTTCTGTGGTATGATCAAACTTTTTAGCCAGGCTGTCTTTATTTAGCATACAAATGATACAAGTACAGTATACACACATGTAGTACATGTTATAGTTATAACATGGGCTGACTGATATAAGCCTGAGGACGAGTGCATACATCAGTTACAACTGTTATACGTATAATTATCATTTTCATTACCATGGAAACAATGTTGGCATGTTCAATACCACAATTAATTGTCACACATTATGTGAACACAAATTGCTAATGTATCATTTATGGTAAGAGTACTGCACTAAATTAGCATTTGGTATAATAGTCATAACCCATGCTACATACGTATCTCATGTGGCACTATTAGGTGTGTATTGTGAGTCATGTGAGTCAGAGTTCATAATAATATCCTATATTCCCAATGGATAGTTGCACCACATTCCAGTGGAAATACTTTGGAAGTTGTTGCGTGGTATGGAAGTGCTACATATAACATGCACACATATACATCATACATGCATACAAAACAATATTATGCCTTTATATACTTAACTAGTTATACAGTCATGAAGTAAAGTGAACAATTTCAGACAGGAGATAATTCCAATTAGTAATATTATGAAAACTTAAACAAAAATACAGTTTATTGCTGCACATGGGTGGAGGAAGCTAGTCATTCAAGGTACTGAAAGTTGGGAGCCATGCAATTTACCAATTTTCTGTTGCAACCAGTTGATGTAAAAACCAGGCACCATGTAAGTTAAACCAGTGTTATCAACTGCTATATTGTAACAGTAATTCAGTAATGACATCACAAGTAAGTCACGTGAGCAAACCGGCTCAAGTAATGTACAGCTGGTTAAACACCCTTTACTGTGAAATGAATGGCTAACACAGCATTACTATGGCATTACCTTGATGTGCACAAGTATATGCCCATCAATATGGTAGTTTGACAATTTGCCGGATTTTGACAAAATCACCAGCCAATCATTCAACATTTGTACATGAAGCATTCACTAACAGTATAACAATAGTCTTCCACCAAATTAAAGTCTGCCAATGCAAAATTTATGCTCATATTTTCCCACTATAGCCTAGCTACACTACAGTATGCTAATTTTTATGTAATATCAAATCTCATTAATCTGACATCTGGCCATGGCTTTTTTGAAAATTGATCTACTGAGGATCTACCTCATGCAGTAGCTACTTGAGCTAGCTACTAAGGTAACTATTTTGACTATTAAATGAATTGCTGCCGCTGGGCTGTGGATTATCAAAATTTTGTATGAACCTTGCTTAGTTACTTAGTACTGACACTATTCTACTAAACTAATATACTTTCACTACGCACAAGATACTCGCCGCTGGCTCAAAATTCGATTTGAGTTTCCCGGAGTTTCCGCTGAGGTTGGAGGAGTCAGTCAGTGCCACGAGAGTTTCGGCCGAACTACAGACATGAGGAGCCATTTGTTGAGTCAGCAGCACACAGTGTTATCCGATAATGAAGCGGTGGAAGTTGGTACTGGACCTATTAAATTTTTGTATCAGGCGAGCATTTTCGAGCCACACAACTCGCCACACACTGATCGGTCACAGTGGCCGACAATGAAAGCCTTTCAGGTACAGTAGCTAGCTACGTGTTATACTTTTGTATTGAATGTAAATATATATATTTGGTTTAATAATGGAGAATATGTATGAGAATTACACGTGTAACGCCACTGGTCTGGCCGAGAGTCTGGAGTAGGCTACGCCATACAGACTATAACGCGGTATAATGCGTCTATTATCTATGATCCCGTCTATGATGCCACTTCAACTACAAGATCAAGTATCACACATGCGCAAACATTACGTGATTATTTCAGACAGAAAAGGGTTTATCAAGACACTCCCATAGACCACAAGTAGCTAAGTATCATGAGTCACCTGGCCATGGAAAAAACGAAAATTTATTTAGAGGCGCTTAATAATTCCTATGCGCTTTGTTTCAGTCGTTATTATACTGAACAGGGATAGGCTACAGGATAGCCTGTGTTTGCTACGCTGCCTTTATTTACTACTGCACTGCGGTGGCCATGATCATTATTTGTTTCATTTACTTTCTATCCTTCACAAGGGAGAGTACCCCTGAAAGGGGGGCTACAGCAAACAGCTACAACAGAAAATATATAACAGGTCAATAAGTTAGTCAAAATGTAGAGAACGATTGGCATAATCAGTTAACACTCTTGCTCCAGTACAGCTCCCCGGAGACCATATGAATTAAATATAGCTAACTTGGCCCTGAGTCAATTTTGCTCAAAATGCTTTCAAGGATTTCCTTAAATTTTTATCTCGTGCTCTTCACCTTCCCCTATTATGCATAACATTGCTCTTAAAGTTGACTCAGTATTTTAGTTTATGAATGCTCTATTAGAGTATTTCAATAAATCTTGACTTATTCAAGTGCATCGATCTAGTTGACCCCACATAATGCATTTGACTAATATACTGAAACTTTACATTTCACCTAAATGCTAGCATTATGCTATGCTAGCCTATTATTGTGCCAGCATACGTATTTGATGCAGGCCTACCTGCTGTGTAGCAATAGTGGCAAGGTGAAAGTGCTATCAAATCTTACAGCCTTGAAAATAAGCAACTGCATATTAGATGAAGGGTCATCTTATGAAATTGATACAATTGTAGCTTGTCGCACTTTGAATTATACCACACCCACTTTACAACTCGATACATTTTGTCAAAAGATTATGTTATATTCTGCAAACTATGAATCTAGGGAACTGTAGCATCAGTTATAAAAATCTCATGAAATTGTGGCTATTTTGACATCAAATGAAACAATATAATATAGAAAACACCAGCCTTAGATCTATATGTATCTCATCATCCTCTGGATATGAAGGTATAACAGACCGCCATAGCTAATCCAAGTTTTGCAAATCAACATAATTTCGATCGTGCGTGTAGGTCTGTGGATCACACAACCAATACAGTACTGATTCAGCAGCGCTTTCAATCTTCAAAGATTACAACCATCTGCATGGTGCAGTTATTATTATTACTAACCTTCTGTAGCAGTGAAAGGAATGAATAGCCTAATAGCTTATTGACAATATTGTGTGGTTTGTGACATTAAACATAAAATTATGGATTCAATAGTCAAAACCATACCAGCTCGATAAGTAAAGTTTTTGGGCATAGCTACTTGAACTTAAAACTTCAATCAATATTAAAATATCTCATTCTTGTTTGTAGCTGAGGCATTCCCATCCAATCTTGATAATGAAAAACTGGAGGGACACTTGTCTTTGTTAATTTTAGCATAAAAGGCATCTGATTACTTAAACCCACAATATGAACCTGCAAGCATATTTATTAAAAATGTAATGGGCATTTGAAATCTACTCACATTTAGCTTGGTATACTCTATAAAGTATGATCGATTAGAACATATTATAAAACACCCTAAAAGAACACATGCAAAGCTCGTATGCATGTGCATGCATGGTGAATAAAGTGACAGTCATTGATGCAATATCATATCTGATGTACAAGACCATTCAGTTCATTGCATTTAGCTATGGCGACAGTAAACTGAAGTCTTGCCATGTAGCCATTTGTTTAAAATACATTGTTTATTATTGGGCACTATGAGCCCACTTTAACAAATAATGATAATATAAATGTATAAGAGCCCATATAAAAATATAAGGAAAGGCAGCTGGCCCAGATTATATTAATTTTATGCTGTGGTGTTGATAAGTAATTACCAGTGGTATTGGAGGTAATGATGGGCTACAAAATCACCATAAACAAAAGGTTCTAATGAATGGTGCAACATGTAACTTGCTCTTCCCACACACCTGGGGGAGTTTTGGCCCTTCAGAAAATATAAATCATCCAATGTGATGGCATTTGTCTAATCTCATCATCACGATGAGATTAGACAATGCCCTATGCACACTAATAAGTGGTTTGAAGATATACTTAACTTTTCCATCAATATATATGTACCACTGCAGGGTTTCTTTCAGGGGGGGGGCGGGGGGGAGCATTCGCCCCCCCTTGGGAATTTTGTTCTGACAGTGAATCAATTCAAGTGTTTTAAATCTCTCCTTTAGTAGCGCCCATGTTCTCCATGCCATAATGATGTTTATAGTTAGCGATAACCCTTGATTTCACAGTTATTTTGACTCTACATACAGTCTACAATATATAATATTTTGACTCTGAAATGCCCTCAGATTCAATCTCAGAGCATCTATTTTTCAAAATTTTCTGGGGGGGCATGCCCCCAGACCCCCCTAGCATTAGCATGCTACGCATGCTGATTGTGCTTCGCACAATAACACATACAATCACTTAGCTTGTTGTACAATAGGGCCCCACTTTAACTATTTGCTCCTGATCACAGAGTATATTCCTGGATCCCCTAGTTTGCTTCCAGGAGGATCATACCACATTGCCCCCCCCCCCGGTATCCCGTTATACCTCTTTTTGACCCCCCTTGGCTAAAATCCTGAAAGAAACCCTGCACTGTTAACCAGAGACTACATGGCTATGTACCAAAACTGATGTTTGGAAGATCAATCTGAACAACTTTCAGATTCAAAACTAACCGAAAGTACGGAGTCAAACCTACGTAAATGAGACTAACCAAGATACCGTACATTTTCCAACTTGCATTGAGAAATACTGATTTGGTGAGAATATTAATGCTTCATCCCAAAGGCTTAGAATTTGGGCCCTTCAAATAAAAAAAATACTT
Source organism: Spongia lamella (assembly GCA_963930835.1). Taxonomy (NCBI): domain Eukaryota; kingdom Metazoa; phylum Porifera; class Demospongiae; order Dictyoceratida; family Spongiidae; genus Spongia; species Spongia lamella. The sequence goes on from OZ005748.1 coordinate 11,490,225, forward strand.
ATCTCAATATGCATGTACAAAACTATCCATACGTACTTTCTAAGGTACGTATCACAATTGTTGCTGCTTGGCTGACCCTGCTGCTTAAGAAGCCTACTGTATACCCAGTGGGAAAACTTGACATGAAATTTACTTTGGCATTTTGACAAAACCACCAAATTTAGTTCCACTAATTTTGTACATGAACTATTGGCTTATATTTTAGGCTTCCATCAAATCTGCCAAATGCCCAAATTTGTTAATCCACCAAATCCAAACATTGCCAAATTTTCCACTATATGCATGGTAATAACATGCACTGACTATGAAGTATTTCCTGTCCTGTTGTTAGCACTAAAAGTATCTCACTCCTAAAGTACCAACGAAAGGATATATATTTCAAGTAACCATTAGGTCTTAATTAAAAGCTATATATGTTATACATATATGGTATGTAGCTGGACCAAATTTTTCATGAAATGTAAGATGACACTGATGACTAACTGGAAGTTTACATACGGCACAACAAATTAGAATTGTAACAAAAGTTGCTATAGTACCGTAGATCGGGATATATTCGTTAGTAAAAAAGTGCCAGAAGAATGAGTTTTAATTTCGTACAAGTAGGAGGTATACGAAATTAAAATAACGAAATTAAAATAGCTTCGTATACTTTAATTTCGTAGCACAGGAGACTTTACGAAAAATTTTTAACACCGAAAATTTCCCGATCTATGGTAGGCAGTATTGAGTATATAGTCCGTTCAGTTTTAGGTAAACTGCTTAGTTTGAAAAGCGCAGTTTGTTCTTTGTCTGATGTCTAGCAGGTTTTGGGAATGTGGTTAAGTGCAGGATAGCAAGGTTATTGTAGCAAAATAAATTTAATAAACTATAATTATATAATTTAGTTTGCATTTTCCAGATGGTAACTATTAGGGGGATACCTGTTCACACCTGGACCTGCGATTCTTGACCCTCACTTGATTTTGATCAGTGTTTGCAATGATGCCATTGATATCCCGGCAATGAAAGTTAAGTCCAAAGCAAGATGTTCTTCAAGAAACACATATACGTACGTACATAAAAGTTACAGAAGTTATGGATACATTAATACAATACATTTGCTATATGTTTGTATTGCTTTTCAATGTACTTACTAACTTAGAAGAGAATGTAGGCCTGGTAGAATGATTCTGCTCTCTCCTTACTGATTGCTTTATGAATAATGAATTCATAGAGAATATAGAGAATATAGAGTGTACCTGTAATTATATGTAATTACTGTGCCTTTCAAAATGTAGACGATTTTTTGTGTCAGTTCTGACTTGAGAATATTATGATCATAGCAGGTAGGGTAAACAGCTAATTATATGCAATTTAAGTAACAAGTCATACATTGTAGCTATACATTACTAAACTTTCTCGAATACCATAGCGTATATTATGGAGGCACATGTTTTACTTGGTAAAATATAGTCCCGCTGTAACAGAGACATATGTGACTGCATTTATACGTTAAGTGATGAAAAATTCTTTGTTTGTCCAAAAGTGTAAATATTTTTGACATGATAGAATTTGAGATGCTGCTTAGGTAACAAAACTTGTTAGGTTTGGAAGGCTTCATGTGGAAGGAACATGTTTGATGGCTATGGAGACTATTAAGCTATCGGTTGTACTAGTACCATTGCTTAAACTAGTAGCACTACTGGTAACTGAATTGACATCATTATTATTGACAGAAATTGTTTGGTCATGTGATACATATGTAGGATTTTTTATGCACACAATGCATTCCTCATCAGTAGAATTATCAACTTTCTCAATTGAATTCAAACCTTTTGCAGCAATGGCAAGAGGAATTTCATCTTCTACTACCTGAACCTGCTTTCTAAAGGAAGTCTTACTTTCTTCAAGGGTATTACTCATTGCTATTGTTATATATTCACTATCATCATGTGAGCGGCAGTGATCAGCAAACCTTGTCAAGTCAAAATATACTTCACCACATACACAACAGCAGTGTAATTTGTCTGTGCGATGAGAAAGGGCATGAGCTGACATATAGTCACTCCTTGAAAATCGTTTCCTGCAAACATAACAAGCATAATGTTTGGCTCCTGTATGAAGACGCATGTGATGATGCAGATGAGTAGATCGTATAAATTTACTTCCACAAACAATGCACTGAAATCTTCTGCTCTTAGTTTCTATTTCATGATCATCATCATCCTCAGGATTTTTATTCACAAAATTATCAATTATTGGTTTTAACTCTAATAGTTTGACAGGCTCTTGAGCAAACATTTTACGTAACCTAGGGGGATGTTCTTTATCACTTTTGCTATTAGAAGCTTCAGTTAGAGAATGCAAGCTAAAGTCAAGTATATCTTCAATATTGTCAAAATCAATGACCAGTTGTATTTTATCTGCATTAGCTGTTTGAGGTGCTTCATTGTAAACAAATGAAGTTGATCCTTCAGTTTCCTGGGCTTGCACTGTAATATACATATTTATGTACATACAGAACTATAATATATGAATGATTGAAATCATGCCATTTGAATGGTCACATGATTGTTTGTTAAGGCAAACAAAAACACCTCGGTTGTAAACAAGTGAGGTGGCAAAAAAAGCAAATAGAAGTATAATCACTTGTTTACAACCGAGGTGTTTTTGTAATTGATATGGGAGTGCATCCAAAATTGAGCAGTAGTTCACAAAATTATTGACTTACCACAATTTGAATGGTAAATTTTCATATGGGGTTAAATGTTATGGTTAGTGCCAGAACTGATTTTAAAAGCCTTTTCTTCCTTGTTGATTGATCCCTACTATTAAGTACTAGCTACTGTACAATAAAAAACAGATGAAATTACATCATGTTATATGTGACCTTTTGGTAATTTTTCAAAATACTAAATTAATTAAAATAACCTACTGCCTGTAGCTGGCCATCATCAATAAACAAAGTAATCCATTAGAGTTTGTATAGTTAACCTTGTTAATGGCTGATGGCTGGATTTCAGGGCTTTTAAGATAGAGTTTTTCTTATGTGCACTAATTTCAGTCCAGCAGAGCAAGGGGGTGGGAGGAAGGGGAGGGGAGAGAGGGGTGGGAGGAAGGGGAGGGGAGAGAGAGGTGGAAGGGGGCTCAGCCAACCATACAGCACCGTTTAGAGCAGGAAAAGCCACCAAAAGTAGCCACATTGATCCCATCCACACCACAAAGCCAAGGAGGCATCTAGCTAATAATGGGAGTACCAAGTCATGGCTGGCCCAACTGGTGCCCTCTGTAGGCGCTATTCTCTTAACTGTGACATCACAGGGTTGGCAAAACACCCTCCAGAAAAGCCCCGCTCATATTGGACAGTGGAGACACTGAGATAGTTCTTGAGTGTACATAGCTATGCTCTTGTGCAATAAAAGTGATTTTGGTTTTAGTGCGAACATGGTCGGTATTTGCAGAGACAGTCACTGGCATAGCTATTACATATGTATGTAATTGCCATTGGTCAAGCAATGAATACAAATATACATACATACCATAGAAGAGTAGACCTATAATGTAACCTTGTAATAGTACGTATTTGTTGCAAGCTATCTAGTCGAACAGTTAAAATATATATTTTTAATAAAAATTCTCAATTTTTCTACAGCTGTACCAGAATAAGAACTTATCCTACTTCCTAAATCACTACTAGGCTTATATATAGTCTCCATTCTTTTGCAAGGCACTTTCGCAAGGCAAGGGTTATTTCACCCTGTGTTGCTTACTTCTATCCATTATATGATGTTTAACATGTTAAACAATGTTAACTTGAGTGACACAGTGCTGCAACAGGTGTAACAAACTGGGATTAATAATACCCAGACAGATGCTTCATTCACCATGAATATAATTAGTTTAACTAGTCTGAGCTCCTAGTGGCCACATGTATAACTCCATGTTAGAAGGACCTATTGTAATGTCTGCAATATTCAGCCCTGGATAATGGAGTGAACCACATTGCTTGGGTGTTGGTTCTGAATGACATGTCATGTGATTACAGCCACTGCATGTGTCCACCATCATTAATCATGAAATAAATGGAAGATGTACTGTCAAATTAATGATCATGAAAGGACATTTCAGTCTTACAAATGCACGGTAGCACTAACTACATAGCCACTTTGTTATATCATTAGTGTTTAATAGACCTCAGCATTACATATACGTACAAGCATTTCACCATAATAGTTTAGCGAGCATGTTAAAGGACTTGGCTATGTCAGAGAATATATAGGTAATACACCTGTATATACGTAAGTTTCTAGCAACACAATAAAAAGTAAACATAAGTATAGTACAAGAATATAATTTTAAAGGAATAGGAATCGATCTCTCTATTAGGTATATCCATCACAACTAGCCATGGGTACAGACACAATGCTAAATTTTCTGATTAGTATAATTTATGGTTAATGTAATAAGGTGGTTAATGTAATAAGTTAATTAAATTATAATTTCTAATTCAACAATCATACTTGAATGATGGGGTATCATTTCAGTGATGTCACCAGAGTTTTCTCTATCCAAATGTTACAAAAACACTATGTTTAGTTAGCAACCCAAAACACATTTATATATGTATTACTATGTAGCAATTATGCTGGCAGAAGTAGGGGGTGCTAATATGGATTGTAGCCCTTTTACCATCATCACATACAGGAAATAAAAACTACATGTATTTCAATGGAAACACATAGCATTCTTACATGCAAATGTAGTCTACTAATACACACGACACTTTATACATTCAATATGCACACTATTAACATAAGTTCAGTAGAAAGTTGAAAGCAGTATTTTATACCCTATTACTACCAGCAGTGATAATGTATATATTTAATCATTGTATATTGGCTAATGGGCTTTTGTGTACATATCATATTTATATTGTATAATGCTTAATGGGGTTTGTACATGGCCACAATATACATCAATACTCACTTCTATATAATCAGATAACTCACACAAAGTCAGGCAATAAATCACTACATTTCAACAACAATAAGATTGGACTGACACAATAAGAGATCATAAGCTAACTTAGTATTATACTAGTCTGCTTAACTTTAAAACACAGACAGACTATCAAACAATTATGAACAAACCAGTTACTAAAACTTTGTTCTTTGTACTGTTTGCCACTAATAACAATTTAATTAGTGGGAGACTAATAATCCATGTTCAACTGAGACAAAGTTATAATGAGATAATTAGTTTCCATCCTATAAACATCTATTACGTATGTGACCACAACATCATGGGCATAAGACATACCACATTTAAGATGATACTATTAGAAGACTACATATGTATATAAAATGGATAGCATTGACCACGAGTTACAAGGTACGTAGTGTGGAATTCCTGTATTTGTGAATTCCTGTATAGCGTGGCTACTGCCAACAATGACTGAAAGACAATAATGCTGCAGCCAGGTGATCATGACGAGCATGCTAATAGCTAGCTGTGGTGGGTGATGAATGCATTGTCAGGTATTGTCAACTACTGTATATGCATTCTTGATAGCCTGTACTTTAGCATGGGTAGTGTGTGTTAGGCATTGTAGCTACGTACGTATAATTACATTTGTTTTTGCTTTTGTTGTTGCTGCCGGTTTAAGCTGTGTGTAAGTTTAAATTTGTTTGCATTGCTAGTGGTAAGTCTTTGTTTATGCAACTTCCTTGTGACATCACTGAATATTCTCGGTCAGTAGCTACATTAACAGTAATTTAACTCTAGATTTTAGATGGTAAAATGTCAATTTGTTGTACAGTACTGATTGATGTAAATAAAATTTTGTGATCACACAATCGAGTTTCGGTTATATTTTATGAGTGATGGAATCAGTGTGAAACCTGGTGACTTGATGGCACTACCGTATAGCTGGAAATTTTCGAGGCACAAAATTTTCAATGATTGCCTCTTTCTAATTTTTCGCGAATAAAATTTCGAGCTACAAGCTCTTTCACCAATAATTATTATCTTAAAACCAAATTTCAAGGGTTTTATTTTCGAGGATACGTCAAAATCCTCGAAATTTATGTCCCTCGAAAATTTCCAGCTATACGGTATATTATTACGTAGATTTTGTACACCAATGAGAGCCATGGTCTTTTGGTACCTTGGATTCAAGCACAGTATAGCCATCAGGATGTTGGTATTTCTTTTTGTCTGAGTTTTACATGCACACTACTTATCAAAGTAACTATCCCGGCCCACCGATGCTTAACAATCCTAATAAAGCATGCTAACATTTTATATATAATATAGATGACTGCATCATAAGGTAAAGATAAAGCACTTTGGTTACAAAAGTGGGTCATATATGTGACTGGATTTACAAAACTGACCTTATAGTCTAATTTTGCATTTCAAGAAATACTGATTTGAAATATTCAAGACACTGTAGTTCTCTTATGCTTGATTGTAGCAATGCTAGATTTACACCAGAAGTACTATATATAACTAGCATTATATGAATAAACGAGGGCTCTGTCACTCACTGAAATCTCGTATGCCCTTGCCTGAAATCATGAAATCAATTCATTCACAACTCATTAATTTTCCATAAACTCAGTCTTATTTTCCAGTAATTAATACCAAGCTCATAAAACGGTCGACAAATCCCACTCTTTAAAACCATTGAAATCAGATTTGAAATCAAGAAATCAAAGCAATTTAGAGCTGATTTCAAAATCTCGTACACAATTTTGAAGAGTGACAGACCCCTTGTGAACAAAATTGGCAGTTAATTAATTGAAATTGCTGGTTTTGAGAGGCTGAACACTTCCTGGAATATCACAGGTCAGTGTCATGCATAATGGGGTGGGCAGATAGGAAAGGGTGGGAAAGGTGATGGTGGGTGGGTGGGTGTTACAACTGCCAATAAACACAAGCAGCCTAGCTACGTAGCTATGTGTTCAGTAGATGATAAAAACAGACACAATGGACCTAGACCATAACACAAGCCAAGGTGGACGTTGGAAGCCGTTTAGCGCCCCATGCTGCCTTATTAATGACCCTCAGCGCCCCCACAGGGTCTGTTGTGACTTTTCATGGCTTGACAGGGTCAGCAAAAAGCCGACATCTGTAAAAGCAGACCTGGCCATTAAGGTTCTCAATCCACAAGTGTATGTATAATTGACTGTATATCACCAAATTGTTCACAACCTAATCCAACCAACTGGATTTGTTCCCTTCCTATGGTACTATTGGGAATCCGCACCATTCTCAAGTGTACAATAGCAGAACTAGTGTATGGAACTACGTTGCATTTACCCAGTGATTTTTCATCCCAGCCAAAACAAAGAACTTGATGGTCCATTTAGTTATGCCATCAAACTCAAGTCAGCCATGTAACAACTTCAAGGTGTTCCACCTCGACAACACACTGCATGAAACACACATGTAAGTAATCGTCAACTTGTACACATGTTTTTGTGAGATGTCATGCTGTTTGCAAAGCACTACAACCACCCTACAATGCTCGTATAAGATGCTACACCATGGTAATAAACATTTTACCATTGATGTCAAGGGTTGCATCGATTGAAGGCAGCTCATTTAGACACAATAGTAGTACCAGCTCATGTGAAAGCATGTACTCACCACACAACAGACAATTAACTACTGACTCTCCCAAATTTCCTGAAGGACTTGCAAGACATTAACTCATTCAGGATGCCATGTTCACTGGCCAAAACATCTTACATGACGTCCTCACTGGAGGGCGAGTACTGTAGCAGTTTGCATAATTACCAGGACTATTACGTGATATGTACAGTTAATTACTTGTGCTCATCATTGTATAAGTTAGTTGACTTATCCATATTGTACTCGTGTTTATAGTTGATGATAGTTTATTTACGGTTATTACAATCGATCAAAAATCATCTATGGTTATAAATACGTATTGCCAATCATTGTAATGAGCTAGCTGTAGTGAATGTTATGATATGAATATTGAATAAAAATTATTATGATTTAGCTACAAACCAAATAATCCATGAAGAAATCCATGTGATTTTTGCTGATTGCGGGACTGCTGTATTAACTCCTGTGGTGGTCTTTTGGGCTTTGGAGGCTGCTGTGGATTGACTTCTTCTGTAACACATGATGAATACGTGATAACTATGTACATTACTAGCAAGCGTATATAAACTTTATACTGACCATTTTGATGCTGCTTGTCATCATTTACTTCAACATGATTAGCTCTGTTACCCATCAACTTATTTTCTAGAGCTGAAGTACACAAAGGTGAAATAATTTTATAGTAGTTAGGTGTATCCACATATCATGTTCCAACCTTTTGATTGAATTCCATTATTCGGTCCTAGTTTTTCAAGCATTTTTCTTATTTGGTTTTGAAGTAAATCCCTATAATTGTATAAATTATATGCTTATTTGATATTATATGGATCTACACAGCTACACCACAAGCACAGTACACATCTAGCCTAAACTATATCACCAATTTCATAATTGTAATTGTATTAAGCTTGTGTAAGGTATGCAAAGGATTACATAACCAGAAACCATTTCAATAATCACATTAAAACAGTCCTACAGTATTCATGAGTACCATCATGCATGCAAGAAGCCATGGTAAAGTTGTTACTTTGGAGGTTTCTCAAAATAAAATACCCATATCATTACACATTATAATGCCAAAACCACATGACTCACTTGGTTTATATTCTGCATAAATACGTACCTAAAGAATCCGGTAAATCTAACAGAAGTCATGGCACAAAGTTTAAGTTGTGGCCAATAAGTGATAACTAAATGCAGTAATTGATACATCACATGCGCAAGCGTTTTACACATCACGGACATTATGATGGGTTTCTAAAGTGACAAAAGAATGGGCTATCAATTAGTGAAAACCAGGGTAATCTCTCGCTAAGATCCAACACAAGGAAATGTTGAAGGTACATAGCACACATGTTTCACCATTAGCTATAATGGATTTTAGTCACTACTCCATTCAGGCTATATAATGCATGTTAAGAGTGAAGCACACAACAGATGGCTGAAGGCTGCAGGTAGCTACGTATGTATATATGTAGCTATACTTCAGTAAACACGCATAAGAAATACTTACGTAACTAGATAGCTAGCACTTTCAAGGCCAAGAAAAGCAGCTAGCTAGTAGTGATGTACTGATGATCAGTTTAACTATTGTATATAAATCAGTTTATTGGCCTTAAAATCGGTTTTTCTTTAGCAGATTTATTTAATAATACAACATCATTATTCAATATTTGCTATTTTAGTCTTTAAAAGGATAATATGCTCAAATATTTAGCCTGATGATGCCTATTGTTGGCAGATTTGGATATTGGATCGGCTATTGGTATCAGCCAATATCAGAAAAGCAATATCGGTTAAAATATTGGCTAAATCTTGTATCGGTGCATCACTACTATAGCTATAGCTATAGATTTATTTGTGTACTGTAATAGCGGGCTAATTTCTTATAATGGATGATGGTAATGGCCCGCCCACTCATATTCCATATTTGGAAATCCCTGATGAAAACAGAAATCACTTACGTAAGTAGCTAGTGACCTGTAACATACCTATACATACGTAGCTATATCAATCACCACATTAGAGGTGTTACAGTTGTATAGATATATATACATACGTAAACGTACTTTGATTATGGATTTAAAAGTACAGTACGTAATTAAATCCAACAATCAAACACCACAAGCTTAACTATTAAGTTAATTAGCTGCATTAGCTGAAGTTACAGGAATAACAAATAAACTTACCTTTCAATTTCTATTTCTTTTAGTTTCATCTCTGTCTCCTCTTTTTCGCTTGTTACTGTGGACAACTGTTGCTTCATTGAATCACAGTTTGCTCTGAGCTCCTTAACTACAGCCTAAAAACAATACAGGAACCAGGTGCACTGAAGGCTGGTGTGCGCCTAGTTAAAAAACCCAGTGCAGGCAAAAATTGGTCACATTTTAGCTAGCAATATGTATAAGCCAAGAACAGGTGACTTTGAAACAATGTGAAAGTGACTCAATTATGAAATTAGATATGTACGTACATAGGTACATACCTCATCTGTTAACAATGGAAACTGTTTTGGTTCAACTCTGTTAGGAGTAGCTGATAGTTCCAATGCTAATTTCTCTAATTGCTGCTTCATCTCATGACACTCCTGCTTCAGCCCGTCAACCACAGCTTCATAGCTGGTTGTCAGATCGGCCAATTCCTTTGAGTGTCGCTCTTTAATTGACTCCAGTTCCTGAGAAGATCTTGTATCCTGTACGGCTAGTGAATCTGTTGAATCTTGAGACAACAACGATAAAACTCTTTCAACTTTTGGTTTACTGGATTCTGGTTCTAGTTGTTTTTCAAGTTCCCTTATTTTACGCTTGTATTCATCCCTTTGCTTCTTGACATCATCTTGCTCTAATTTATGCTTCTGTATCAATGTAGTGTTATCTTCTTGTAGTGAATCTACCTTCACCTGCAATTCAGCAATTCTTGATTTGTATTCTGCTATGGTTTTCCTAAGTTCCCCACTATCACCTTCACAAGAAACCAAGTTATCTTGTAGTTGATCTTTACTTTGCTTTAGATTGAGTAACTCTTTTTCCAATTCAGTTACTTGTCGTTTGTAATCACTGATCACCTGGACCTGTTGCTGTTCTGTTTTGTGTAGGGAACTTTCCGATTCCATGATTTTAGCCTTGTCGTATTCAAGCTGTTCATATTTCTCTTGCCAACTCTTCTCTGCTTCTTGCAAGCTTGCTACTAGTATCTTAGTTTCTTCAGATTGTTGTTCAAGTTTGCCTTTTTGTTTCTTCATTTCTTTTAACCTTGTTTCTGCATCCACACTCGATCTTTTTACTTCGTCCACTTGTTTCTTCCAATTAATGATTTCGTGTTGCAAGAACACAATTTGTTTAGAGTTTTCCTCACATTCTGCAAGTAAGTTGGTATTTTTGGTTTGCAAATCAGCTTGGTACTGTTTGGTCTCTTCAACCTATGCAAAGAAGAAAACAAAAGCTGGTACATAGCTATGTATTTGTACATTTACTTGGTAGCTAAATTACAAACTTGTCTATCTAGTGTGTTTTTCACTGATGTAAGCTCTTGAGCGTGCATTGTCTTTAAGTCAGTGATCTCCTGTCGTTTCACACTGAGCTCTTGGCGAAGTTCAGTGATTTTCTCCTTCAGTCGGCTTACCTACATACACAAAAAACACATGCAAATGCTAAGCACATGTATGAATATACATATGTAGTTATGTACGCAGATACATACACACATACAAACAAACATACACATATATATATATAATATATGTACATGACTAAATGCCATAGGGCAACTTATTTTTAAGAACACAAAATTTCGTGGATTGTCAAAAATTTACACAGAAATGTTCGTGGATAAATTTTTGAGGATGAGCAAGTGGCGGACTAGACGATCATTCAGCACATATAGCGAGGCTAAAACCAGGTGGCAAAGCACGTGAACTCTTAGCATCGGGCAATGAGTAACCACGGCACCAGTTTGAATACTCGTCAGTGATCCGTGAGCATCATGTTTACAAGGCATAACATTGAAAAGATGCTCCAGTGCCGAAGAGAATGTGGCCAACATGATCATCATGCTGTGGCGACCACTGATCGGGAACAATGCAAGAAAAGACGCTGTTGTAGGACATGTACCACAAAACATTCCTGTGGCTACCATGTGATTTGTTTTTATTGGCTCAATATCGTGTGTTATAATCTAGTCTGTCTCGTGTAGGCAGACCCTTTATTCATAGGATGCTTATTGATTCAAGATTAAGCGCCCACTTTTGGAGCGGGCACTTACGTATAATCTCCAATCAATAAGCGCCCTGCAATGAAGGAGTCTGTCTATTCGAGACTAGGGGCTTGTCAGTACCATAGATACTATACTTACAAGAGTAGTATCTACGTAGCTAACATACACAGTTACTTAGCTACCTCCATCGTACGCTGAACTTCTTAGACAAACTACTGCTAACTGGCACTAAACGATGGTAATGGAGTTTTATAGCCTCTCGTTTAAAAGTGTCATTTATTACACACATCGTTACACATGCACACATGTGATTCGTAAAATACCAGCGAATTCATGATTCTCTAATAGATTGAGTGAAATTTTTGAGAATAAACATTTTTGTAAATACCCGCGAAAAGCGGGGGAACCTATTCAGAATTGGGGGGTTATTCAAATTCTTGGGACACATTTGTATACATTCTATGGAGTAACAGTAAAAACAGGGGGTCTTCAGCTCCTAGCCCCCTTTCTGCCGCCTATGCCTTAGGATATTTATACACTATATACACATACGTACATACATGCATATGTAAGTACATATTATAAATTACCTCCGGTTGTTCAAATTGGTTATGGCCACTGCTACTTGATACAAAGGAATTATTTTGTGGTATCGTATCACTTCTTAATCCACTTTCAAGTGGTGAGATATTATCCCGTTCGTGTCTAACTGGACTCCTTCTCGTGTCATCAGTAGAGTGTACTGATATACGATCCTCATCGACTGTTGATTCTTCCAAAAATCCACCAGTTTGTGATGAACAAACACTGAGTCTATCCTGTGGTAGAGATGCCTACAACAAACAAGCTAGGCAGTAGCTAGGTAGCTATATACATGAATAAGCATATACAAAGAATTTCTGATTATTGTAACAATTTCCAACCGAAAAAAGTGTTATAGGTATGCTAACTTTTTTGCTTTATTATACTCTAGAGCTTTGTAAATATAGTCCTTAGGAGATTGCACAGAATTATTCTACGACTGAACACTTACGTAGCTATGCTATAAGCTGGTATACTACACATCTTTATGATACATGAAATTCCGTATCATAAAAAATATCGCTAGGAGGGGCAATGTAGAGGGAATTGGAGTACTATAGAGGGAGCCTTGAAGTAAATTATATTGATTTCCTAAACCTTTATGGGGCTAACTACGTAGCCTAAGAGGGGAATTCTTTCCTTGTCAAAAGCAGTCTTGCACATGTATACATATAGCTGTATGTGTGCTGTGTTACCCTTTTTCCATCCAAGCTTTTACAGGTTTCTTGCAATTCTTTTATCCATAGTAACATATCACCTTCAGTCTCAGCAGCAGTATGATAAGTTCGAAGTGTGGTCTGCATATCAAAGATAGTTGTCTATAAATTTTTTAAGTACGTATGTATGTGCATAACACTGGGAATAGCTTGGAGAAAAATGCTGTTTATAGGTTTACTAATCCATACTTTAACACACTCTAATCACATAGCCTGTATAAATTGTGCCGTTAGTAGCCGTGCAATTATTCTCTAATTGCACAGTTATGGCATAGCAACTATCAGTAATTGCACAGTAAAGTAGCCAGTCAAAATTCACAATTCAGGAAGCCGTTTAAGTGCAACAAGCAATGACATAATAAGCAGCGAATGAAATCGCGTAGCACTGGAGATTCATAGAAACCGACTTGTATGGCAACCAAGTAAAGGCTACGCGGCTGTGGAGTAGTACTCGTTAATCTCTACAAGAATTTCTCAATCCTAACCTTTTAGAATGAATCTCAACTCAATTCTGAACGCGCAGCTACTAAAACAAGCGATACGGAACGAACAAGATTTTCGAGTGTGCCTCAGATAGAAATAAGCGGCGCGCCTGAGGTTAGAGTGGGAGTGCAAGTGTCGTGCAATGTGATTAGAAGGCAATCACACACATTTTCATGCAATTCAAGAATAATTGTACACGTAACAGTCTAATTGCACTTGGCTTCGCCTCATGCAATTACTTGACTGTTACTGGTACAATTATTCTCGAATTGCACTCAAATGTGTGTGATTACCTATACTAATTATCTAAATAGCTATGTATCATTTAACAGATTTCTCAATCCACACAGTGTGATTCTTTATGTTTGCATATTATCACTATTAATTTGGTCAGTATTAATTCAAATATTTCATAGGAAAATTATCAACTAACTAGTTACATTGTACCCACACAGTCAATGCCTACAATACCAAAAATTTTAATTATCAATACCATTGCGGTATATCATAATACCAGGTGGTAATGATAGTATTGCAAGGCTCTATCACATATTTAAGTTTATATTTTGAAGAGTTTTATAAAGACTGTTTACTGTATTAACAAAGGCTAACATAATATATGTACAACAATAGTTGAATGAATGTCAGTATTATTAATAGTAGAATGGAATTCACTATGAAAATGTAATAGTGTACGTATCTATTGTTAAGTAGTTGTATAGTAGCCAGTCAAAAGTACGTAGCTAACATAACACTTCTAAAGTCAAAATCAATGATTGGTTGAAAATAATTCCATTAGCTATATACTCACCGTATAGCCTAAATATTTCGAGGATAATTTTTTTGCTGATTTGTGAATTTTGCAGCTTGCTGAATGACATTTTCGTGGATAACTGAAGTACAGCATTGAATCACAATAGAGGACAAAAATTTCAAGGTTAAACTTTTTGTGACTTCAGAAATCCGTGAAATCAGCGAAACTTTTCTCCCTCGAAATATTTAGGCTATACAGTAAGCTATCAAATGACTGTTGATAGTCAGTAGCCCTCTGTTGATAGTCAGTAGCTATCAAATATCCAAAAAAATTATATACTTATGATATTCAACCAAAAATTGGAGGCTTGATCCACTGATATCAAATAAATATAGGGGAGGTTTATATAACAGGCTTACAGTTATGTCAAATCCATGCTCTTTCTTACTACTCTTTGCCACAGTAGCACCAGCCAAATCAACAATTCCCTGAGGTGGATCTATCTGTATGTAAGAGCTATAGAAATTTCAACCACATACGTACATACATATATACCTTCTTGCTGTCTTTATAATAAATCAGTTTTCCATCTTGTAGAACAAAATATCTCTCCTTCCATGACTAATACAATAAAAATACGTATCATCTTAATACTAATGTGTAGCTGTATACAATACTATAAACACATTTGCAGTAAGATTAAAAAATGAGTGGTGCATTAATAAGAATAGCATATACATATACGTACGTATGTAACAAACCTTATTCACTTCACCCTGCTTGCACAACCATCCCTCTTTACGGTTGTATGACATCTACGGCACACACAGAAATCCACAGTGAACATTACATTGTACGTACAATATGATGAAACCACCACCCAATAACAAATACACACCTTTAGACTAGCAGAAGATATGGACATTCTATGGGCTGCAAATGGATTTGATGTGGCAACAAATGGCTCCAGAACCTACGTACACAGAATCATCACCAAACTGAATAAATTAATGTACAAATACATACGTATGTATGTACATACGTACATACGTTGCTACCAGTGTGTGAAATAATAGCCTGTGAGAAGACAGTTTACTATTTGTCTTTGAATATTTCAATATGTACGTATGTACATATATAATTTAAAAATTGATGAAACTGTAAGTGAATTTTACTACAGTATATCCAGACAAATCTACAGTATTTCCAATAGGGCTGGAACAGATATCCATAATACGTACCAGAAAGTCAGATCCAGGAAGTGAAAACATCAGGACAGTAGAAAGCGTTTTCACAAGTTTCATGGTTTTAAACTTCACATTAGTACTGTACAGTGGAGCTGAGCTTATGGCTACATACAATGTGAAAATACTACGTGGTGTAAGCACGATGTCCCTATCTGTACGATTTCTATGTGAACTTTTAAGGCTAGGATATCCGGATAGTAAATTCACTATATAGCTATTTCAGCCCTAATTACATGCATATTTTATCATCTGCTGATGGTAGGTTGATACAAATGTATTTCAGAAGTTATTTCACACACTGATCATGAGCTGTATGGCCTTCAAAGTTGAGCCCTACGTACATACGTACTATAGCAACATAATATTTTGTTTATAAATGTATTCTATACTAGACAGAAAGATGCTATGAAGTATTTAACGTCACCTCAAGCCATTTGGTAATTTCATCCTTAGTTTCAGCAGCAATGTAGTAAGTACGTTTCTCAGTGACCAACCCCAAACAATTGGTATGCACTGTTTTTGCCTGGGCATCAAATACCTCTGTACATTCTTTCATGCTGAATGAGCCCAATGACTTGCTGTTGGCCTACAGTCAATATTTAGATATTGGATAATACACAATCTTCATAGTTCTCTCAAACAGATGATAGGTGTGCTAAATAAATGTGTGCAAATATACGTATGTAGCTAACTCAAACTTGAAACGACCTAACATGTAGAAATCATCCCTAAATGCTAACATAAATGAAGCACTATTGTGTGAAACCCTCGGTGCAGTTGCGTAAACACGGCCAGGATGAACAGCAAATGTTGCCATAACTTTTGAATAAAGCGTTTGCGGCAAAATCCACATGTTTCGTTTGTTAAACTCGTCAAGAGAAGCCTAATGGCACCTTGCTTTCAACCTATAAACGAGGTACACAGCAGTTAAAATGGTAACAGACAGATCTGCACAAGACAACTACCATACCATAGCCCTCGGCGTCCCGAGGGCTAATAATCAGGTTTCTTTCACAAACAAAATCATGCGTGTGTAAATAAGACATTATATACGTAATTAATAATTTCACCAGTGCCCATTTAAAAATCCTTCAAATAACACTACTGAAACAATTAAATGGTTACTATCTAAGTGCACGAGGCATAGGTGGTAGAAGTGATGGGCCCTTCCGTTTAAGGCTTTTCATAGGAATTGAAGTTTTGCAATAAAAAATTACTTCAGTTTGAATAAGTGGCATCCATAACTTTCATTAGCTTCCTCTGCCCATGAGGCATTTACACTATGTACATATGTACGTATGTGTAAATTAGGAGTGAGGCAATATACACATGGGATTATGAGAACAATTGTGACGTGTTCATCATAATTGTGATGGTGATGTTACCTCTGTACAATCATGATTGCATAACACTATGAAGAATTCTGCTTTTAGTTGCACACTCTTTTTTGCAGTAACACAACTAGCCATGCGTACATAGCATCAACCACCATCACTATACATAGATTCGGTTAACCATTATATGGCTGGTTTTGTCCATTACCATTTGTATTGTGTGTATATGATGAACTGGCTGGTTGGCAAAAGGATACTATCAACTGTTGGTTTGGTATAATATGAACCCTAACAGTAATGACAGCTGTTTTCTGTGCAGCTAAGCGATAGCTACTATAAGAATTCTGCTTTTAGTTGCACACTTTTCTTTGAAGCCATACATAGCATCAACCACCATCACTATAATAGATTCGGTTAACCGTTATATGTATCGATAAACCAAGAATGGCGAGGTAATATGATGAACTGGCTGGTTGGCAAAAGGATACTATCAACTGTTAGTTTGGTATAATAAGAACCCTAACAGTAATGATAGCTGTTTTCTGTGCAGCTAAGCGATAGCTACTAGATGTGTGCTTCAGCCAATCAATACACTAGCTGCTTTATGTACCTTATCATTCTCATAATATGACAACTCGCCATCACTGTAAAGAATGAACCATCTTGTCTTCCATTTCTGTAAAATAGCAAAACATCATAAATTTTAAAAATGCATGATGTTGACTTAGTATGTGACCTGGCATGAGAAAACCAGGCATATGTACACATAAGACTACTTATCTCCTTTACCGTATAAGGTTTACAAAATCTGTAAACTTCATGAGATTCCCTATTAAAAATTACATAAATGGTGAAAATTGTTTATACACCAAGTTATTTAATTTTGAAATCCAAAAATGTGGTCAAATTTTATGTGTACATAAGCCCTGTTTTCTCATGCCGAGTCACATACGTACATATACGTATGCATGTACTTATATCTTGGTACGTATGTGGAAGATCAAAGAAAGTGACTGGGTGATAACTAAAATATCATTCAGTGGATGAAGCTGTCACCCATGTAGTTAAAATATATACTGTATAGCACAATTTTTTGATGGGTAAAAATTGACAGATATCATGTAAGGCCACCCGTATCAGCTAATACAGCTATACTACTGGAAACTATTGAAAGGAAAATTTTGATGGATTGCTAGCATAGCATCAAATCCATTAATATTTTACGGTAAGCAGTTACTGGTTTAGTAAAATTTATATAGTATTTATCGTACTTCAACCTAACAGTTTTTGTTCAGTTTTTGATACGTACGTATATACGTACACCCCTGTACACTTGTACAATGTCTTAGGTACTACTATAGTGGCCTCAGCTCAGACTTTAAGATACTGTAATTATACTGGTAACATGCAGTGTATTTGTGTAGCTTTTCTAGTATAGGAGCATAGCATAAATCGATCCTACGTAAGTGTGAATTCATTAATTATTTTATTTGCCATGGTATGTGTGTACATTCAGGGAGAAATCACTAATACTGCTTGCTGGTACACGCACATATGTAGAGAATATACAAATACACATCCACACGCATATACTCACAGACAGACAGACAGACAGACAGACAGACAGACAGACAGACACACACACAGGCAGACACAGACACACATACGTACATACACATAATTATAGGTACATACGTATGTACATACAGTACACATACACACAGTGCACACATATTATTAAGTTTGACCACATCCTTTTTACCTTAAAACCAGAAGTCCCTTTAGTGAGATCAGGTGCTTTTGTCAGATATCCTTCCTTTAATTTCTGCAGAAATAGATTAGTGAACACAGGCTAGTGGCTATTAAATTACATAACAAATGTATGCAAATTGTACATACCCACACCATACACATATAAATGTCAAATAGATTGACACAAGGGTCCATATTAGAGAAAGTTGTATGGGAGCTAACTTCTTGCTTCTTGACATTCCAGCTGTTCGAATAGTTCGAGTATTTACTTAGTTATATTCATTCAAACACTATAAGTCTGACATTTTGTTTCAGCCCTAATAATTACGTATATGAAACGGTGTTCATAAAAATAATGACAGTTATCACAAATCCAGCCCCTTATTATTGCAGAGTCTTAATGTGTGTAAACATGATCACAATATTTACATTAATGAAATCATTTCATCAATATTTACAAATAATTTATCCTTCCTGTTTCTATGTGCTTTAAATGGTTCAATTTACCCTTTGATCTGACCACACAAAATTTGTTACTAATTATGTAATAGTTTGGTATAATAATGTTTATTGTATTTTGCGTGGGCGGATCAAAGGGTTTAACAGTGCTATATATGCCATAAAGTGTCAGGAGGGTAGTTATAGAACTGTGGTTGGGTAGTTATAACACTGTGGTTGGGTAGTTATAGAACGATAGAGTAGTTATAGAATGGTAGCTCATTGACACTTTTCATCAAAGAAAACCATTCATTTGTGTTTTATTCACACATCAGTAGTGTAAAATACAATAAAACACTTAAAGCACTGCTGCTTGGTTTGTATGAAATATACAGCTCTTGGTGAGGGTCTCGTGACAAATATAGCACTCGGCTTTGCCTGTACTATATTTGCCACTCGACTCTCACCTCGAGCTGTATATTTCATACAAACTGGCGGCAGTGCTTTAAGTAATACGTACAGTACAACATAGGTAGGTACATACATGCACACACGTGTACATGCACACACACGTACATACACACACGTACACACACATATGCATACACAAAACATACATACATACACATATATACACACGTCCACGTACACAGAGACTACATATGACATGCACACACACAGAGACTGAGTGTATGTGCATCAGAAAATATGCTAAGACAGACTATCCAAACAACAGCCATTTTCGTAATTTGTTATGACAGTAGCATTCTGCCAGAAGCTTTAAAATTGAATCCAGTTATGTAACATTAATTAATGTGTCTGAGTATTGAACAGTGTTGAGGACTGTTGATTCCTTAACTTCGAAAGTAAGTTTGATTTTTGTAGTTTTATTAAACACACACACATGCACACACACACATGCACACACACACATGCATGCACGCACACACACGCACACACGCGCACGCACGCATACACACATACACACACAGAGGTATTTGAGAATGTAGGTATAGTCACATTTAGCAGTTATCAGTGATAAATGAAGAAGGCATACATACTGTTGTTATGCCACTATACAATAATACATCTGCAGAAATATCGTAAGCCATTTCATGATTGCTACTACATACCAATACAGGATTAGCATTGTCCAAGAAATGTTACTATTATGTCCAAGAAATACATATTGCTATATAATATAATAGTAGAGCCTCAGTGTGAATGTAACATCCTTGTTATCCAGTGATCCATTCACAGTAATATAATATAACTAGTTAAGGCGCATGAATAACATTGAAAGAATAATGCAATGTAAACTAGCACCAAATAAGCAATAATCTCTCTGCTGTGTATAGTGTATATTTTTGAATGGAATTAGCTAATGATCAATACTTTGTGTACGCTAAGCTCGACACGAGAAATCTAGTGATTTCACCGGGGGTCAGTATAATGAGGTAAAATCTTCGACCATATTTCAAAGTTAGGTGAAATTTCTCCGAATTTCAAATGTATTTCTCATCTTTCTCTTAAATTTCAAATTCCTGAATTTACTGAACGCCTCTTTGGATCAAGTCTCAGATAAAGCAAACAAGCAGCTCTAAAAGGTTGGTCGATTGTGGTTGGATTGTTCAAGGTTATTTTTAATGCAACGTATGATTCGAGACTAGTTCCAGGCTACTGTAAAACTCTACCCTTGACCACCACAAATCCGTCGCCAAATCCAGTGTGATGTTGGGGGCATTCAGACCAGTGCATTATGCCAGACTTCATCTGTATAGACCACGGTGGTGTGCATGCGGGTTCGAAACTTTGCCGGAATCCCACTAATAATGTCTGAAAACTTAATTAGCTGCATTCAGTGACCAGCTATAAGATAAATCTAGACTATAAGATAAATCTAGACTACATTTACACTGCATGACTATAGCTAGCTTATTTATGCCCTCCTTATCGGCCGTCAAGACTGGCTATACCTCTACATGTAACTATATACAGCATATTTTCAGGGATTTCATTGTCTTTCAACTGTATTTAATCATAGATAGAGATGAGTAAGGGTATATATTATCTATGACTTAAGTAAATTACTTCAAATTTCAACTTTCACATTTATAAATTTCTAGTGTCATCGACCATATTTCACCGCGTTACTGACCCCTCGGATTTCGCAGGTGGCCATGGGACTGTATCAGATACAGATACACACACACACACACACACACACACACATTTCTGACACGATCGACAAAGTTAGGATAATGAAAATCCTAAACTCTTGATAAATAATGTTATACATACAGTATTATTAAACAATTAACGAGCCCTATCTACGATGCTATCTATGCCAGACCTCGTGCCAGACAGTGTATACTCGTACATTTAACAGCTGTATTAATCATAAACCAACCTTAGTTGTCATCGAGTCTTTGATTGCTCTTGAAACAACGAAACACTATCCGCAACGAAACACTAAATGGCTTCGGCTAAGCATCACGTGACCATAACCTTAATCAGCACGTGATCTATACTCAGCACACGAGAACGCAGGTGAGGGCTTGCTATTGATACGTACCGTATATGCGCTGTAGTTTATATTATATATAGAAAACCGGTACTGGTTGTTTCTACTCGAGTAAAACGTCTGGCATTTTATCTCGCATTTTATTCATTGTGGGATTAAATTATATTATAGTGCCCACGGTATAAGTACAGACATTGTAGCTTAGTGTTAGCATTATGATAGTACACAGTCAGTCGTATATTTATGTTACTCATGTATTGGTGTCACAGAACACGTATTTATGGGTGCTGGGTATTTAGCAGTGTGCGGTATATTAGTTATATGTGTGTGTCATAAGTTGCATCACAGTAATGTACTAAAAATTACTGCCAACACGAGGTATATAATATGTCCAGTGAACGAGTACGACTACACCAGTTTTCATGGCACACATGATGTATGTACAGTGTACAATATAATAATATTTCTAAGAGTTATTTGTGCTTTCAGAAGGTAAAATATTGGCCTAATTAACTGCATTTGTTTATTGCATTATGCATGAGAAAATTTGTCATGTACAATTCATCGATATTATCCTCTGCCAACTATTTATGCAGAAAGTTTGTCAACTAGGACTTGGTAGACTTCACTAATTGTGTGCTTCTGAATTGCATAGTGTGAGTTGGTAGATAAGGCAAGGATGCCTTTATTTCATATTTGTAGGCAAAGAATTACATTACAATGGCTGCTTCTGGAAAGATAGTCAAGATGGAGGTTGATTTCAGTGATACTGTGGACAAAAAGCTCCCCGAATACCAGCAGCTTGCTCAGGTATAATATCCACACACTAAAGCTTTTGATGTAACATGTACATACATAAAGATTAATACCATACTTGTGTGTGAGAGAAATCCATTGCAATACAAAATAATGTGATGACAGTTTTTGGCATATGGAATGAAAAAGAGTTGTGTGTATGCATACCTGAGTGGATGCTTGTGTATACAACACCTTATTTCATTCCAACCTCCATTCTAACATCGCATTATTGAGTACGGTTTATAGAATTTTGCCAATCTATTATATGTGAAAGTCAGATTTTTGATTACGGGTTTGTAAAAGTGATTAATGGTATGGAAGTTCATAAGTAACTGTGGCCCAAAGCCAAGTGAGTTGTTCACATGAAGCAAAAACAATGCCTCCATTCATGTCCAGTGACGCCATGGAAATTCTCATGTTATTTCAGGATGTCATAAATACTCAGGATGAATACTCTATGTCAAAGTATCCTGGGATACCGTGGATACCCTGACATTCCAGGGATATACCATGTATCCCTCCAGCCACGGGTACCCCTATGTCAAAGTATCCTGGGATTCCGTGGCTACTCTGACATTCCAGGGATATACTAAGTATCCCTCCAGCCATGCGTACCCCTATGTCAAAGTATCCTGACATTCCAGGGATGTACCAAGTATCCCTCCAGCCACAGGTACTCCTATGTCAAAGTATCCTGGGATTCCGTGGATACTCTGACATTCCAGGGATATATTAAGTATCCCTCCAGCCATAGGTACCCCTATGTCAAAGTATCCTGAGATTCCGTGGCTACTCTGACATTCCAGGGATATACCAAGTATCCCTTCAGCCACGGGTACCCCTATGTCAAAGTATCCTGGGATTCCATGGATACTCTGACATTCCAGGGATATGCTAAGTATCCCGTATGAACATGGTCACAAAAAGATTCGTATTCAGTACCTCGGGCTGATGGTCCCCAACAAAAACTTGTCAACAAGAGAATTTTTCCAAGATAACCTCAGGAGAGTGCCTACTGGTAATTTCCCAACTCAATTGTAAAAACCACCTTCTGCCCAGGTCCTGGATATGGTCTATAGGAGTTTACGGTTATACCATGTGGCCTAACCAGAACAACCCAGACATGCCAGCAGGGTTTGGATAAGGTGATGAAAGATTGTAAGGATTGCGTGGACAACTACGTAGATGACTGCATAATCTTTTCAGAAGACATGGAAACACACATTAGAGATTTGAGCCGTGTACTTAACAGATTGCAGGAAGCTGGCTTTACACTGCGGGGATCTAAATGTTTTTTTTGGAAAATGCAGCATCAATCATCTAGGATTTGAGTACTCACAAAATAGTGTGAGCCCTACAAAAGAGAAAACACAAACCATCTTAAACTGGCCTATTCCAACCTCTTCAAAAGACGTTAGATCCTTCCTAGGCCTCACTAATTTCTACAGACAATTTATACCGAAGTTTGCAGACATAGCCACTCCTCTAAATAAGCTTACAAGAAGCAAGACCATTTTCACGTGGAATGAGAAACATCAGCAAGCTTTCAACCAAGTGAAGCAGGCACTGGTGTCACCTCCTATTAGGTCCTATCCCACAAGAGGTGACAAATTCACCCTAACAAATTCACCCTAACAACAGATGCTTCAGATATTGGCCTGGGAGCAATCCTATCAACTCACTATGGCACTGTTGTCGAGTTTGCCAGTTGAACCTTGACCTCAGCTGAAAAGAATTATGCGACAATTGAAAAGGAGTGCCTTGCAATTGTGTGGGCTGTCCGTAAGTTCAGACACTACCTCATTGGAGCATATTTTACTATACAAACAGATCACAAACCATTGGAATGGCTAGAATTCTCCAAAACCAGTAAAGCCCACTCCCAGTGTCTAGAACGCTGGTCATTAGAACTGAGGGCATACGGCTTTGATATAGTCCACCGTCCAGGTAATGTCAACCAAAATGCAGATACCTTGTCTAGACAACCCATTGTGCTTGTTGCATTTGCTCCTCCAATCAATGCAGAGCAACTCACTGCAGCTCAAAAGCAGGATGCTACATTATCTTCAGTTTATGAAACTTGTTGACAACAAATCTACTCCACCTAATACTGGCAAATGGTCACAGTTTCCCCTCAAAAGGTACAGATAGATTTGGACCCAACTTGTTATTCACCAGTCAGTCCTTTGGCGTAAACAGTCATCTCCTACCATTACTGACAGCAAGTACCTGATAGTCGTACCACAGTCACTGCAAAAAACACTCCTAAGATTAACACATGATGAATTAGGACACCAAGGAATAGACCAGACTCTTTCAAGACTACTGGATATAGCATATTGGGTTGGTATCAGCAAGAGCGTGGTTTGTCATTGTACCTTCTGTGTGAAATGCCAACTATCTAAGGCTCCTCCAAGTAAGCCAGTTCCATTATAACCTGTCATTGCCACACCGCCCTGGGAAATGGTGGCTGTCGATGTGCTTAAGGTCCCTACTTCTGCCAAGGGTAATCAGTACCTCCTTGTAGTTTAAGACTACTTTTCTAAATGGCCATTTGCCCAACCAATGGCAGACCAGAAGGTAGAGAAGATCGTGCAGATACTCAGGGAAAATGTATTTGCTGTAACAGGGCCACCACAGAAGCTGCATTCAGACCAGGGGCGGAACTTTGTAAGCCATATACTGAGTGATCTCTGCAAAGCCTTTGGAGTCAAGAAATCTCGCACAACACCATACCACCCAATGGGTGATGGTCTGGTTGAACATATTGATCGTTCATTACTGACTTTGCTTCGCACCTATATGGAGGGTGAAAATCTCTGGGGAGAACACCTGCAGTTACTGTTGTTCATCTACAGGACCACAAGACATTCCTCAACAGGATTCTCCCCTATGAGATTTTGTTTGACTCTAATCCTCCAAACTCACAGATTCCTTTGATCCAGAGTTCCTTCCACTTGGACACCAGCGACTATTGTGAGAGCCTCAAGGCAAAGCTGGTTCAACTGAGGGAGATAGTGGATACTAACATGGTCCAATCAGCACTCAACAACAATGTTCTTACAGGAGGAGTCAAACAGCCACTCCACTGAATTGTGGACAGCAAGTCTTGCTAGACAACCTCAGCTAGATCCACATTGGTCAAGGCCCTGGATTGTCAAGGAAGTGAAAGGACCATCATCAGTACTGTTATCAAAGGGGACGTCTGAGTGACTGGTACATGTAAATAGAGTGCGACCTTTACTGATGGAGGATCCTGATGACCCAGGAGTGACAAGTGGATGGTCACCCCCTTTGTTCCACTATGAGATTGATGCAGATGCTCATGATGACACTCCAGCAGAAAGTGGCTCTCCAACCCCTGAGTCCTCTTCTAGACCCTCAATCATTATGACTCGTTCTGGACGAACTGTTAAACCACCTCAAAGATACAGAACTTGAGACTTGCGTGGGTGGTGTGTAATGTATGACATTTGTAATTATTGGAACGAAATAATAATTCTGACCCGTTTCAGTTGACTTGATTGCACCATGATGTATTGTGATAGCATATAGACCTTGGCCACAATCCCATATATCAGTCCTTTTCGTCGCTGCTGCAGTTTTTCTTGGCCACGCCACTTTTTTACACCCAAGGTGTTTTTGTTTACCGTATAATATTGATGGTAGTTTCACTTGATCTGAAGTCCAAAAGTGACATTATTAATGGATTGTTGTGAATCGCCAGATTGACAGTTAAACTTCATTATACCACAAACCCCCCAACCAGCAATGCTAACAGATTTTATTTCCTTCTTTCAAGAAAGTAAACTATACAATAATAACAAGACAGTGAGCACTTCAGTTATAAAAGTGGGCGTGCCATGCGGTAGCAAAGTATTTAAAAGAAGACTCATTTCAAGTGTCACAGCAAGAATTTCGGCTTAAAATATCTTTCTATTGCCAGTGTTGGTCACATGCATAACTGCTAGGTGGGTGAATAGTTTATTATTGACCTATAGTGAGCTAGAGTATGTGTCTATCGTGTTTTAAAAACTTAATTAGATTCTAGCTGTAAGAATTCTCAGGCTATTAGGTAGGGATTAAATACTTAGGCCACTAGTTACACTACTTAGACCCCATGTTCTTGGGCGGTGCAAAACATCATGCCGAGATTCCTGTAATTTATATGTTACGACTTAATGTATAACTCCTCTAATTCTCTCTCTATGAGTTAGGGTGAGTTGGGCTACGTGTACGCCCAGGTGGCTTTCACGAATAAAATGTGGGTGCATGCTCGTTTGAAATAAATAGAAGCAGTTCGGCAGTTTGTTATCAAGAATTTGGCGTGCAATTTGTATAATTCAAATTCAGAAAGGCTACCAAGCAGAAAAACTACAATTCAAAGTAGTCAGCGTTATAATATAATGGTGAGCATTCACTATAGTCTGAATAATCGGTTAGATGTTTGTTCGGGCGCCACAGCCCCAGGATCTTTGGGTTTCTAAATCCACAGACCCCAGTTTGACATATAGCATTATGATATTTATGCCTAAACAATCATCAAATGTGTCTTAACAAATGTACATCCATTGTGTGGTGTTTTATAACATAATATACATTGTGACAATGGAAATAAAATCCCACAATCACAACAATTAGGAAGCACTACACACACACACACACACACACACTTACTTCCTGAATTATCTATATTATAAATTCCTCATTCTTTTATAGAAAGGTGAAGTAAAGCAAGCATTGGAGAAGTTATTAGCTTTAGAAAAACAGACAAGATTAGCAGCAGACGCTCAGTCTACTAAGAAAGTACTGATTGCTATCGTACAGTTGTGCTTTGATGTAGGAGATTGGCCATCACTCAATGAGCACATTATATTATTAACCAAGAGGAGAGGCCAACTGAAGATGGTATGTTATCCATGTGATATCGCTAACATGTGCCATGTTAGAGCTGACAATGGTCAGTCATCCTGGCCAGAATAGAAAAATATGTGAAATACTCAAGGCTTAGGTGCATGGTTACAAAAAAAATTTAAAAGTTGTGCTAACGACTTCTATCAGGGGATAATGACTGTTATATTAGAGTATATTAGGCTCTGGTTCCTCTTGCCCCCCTTCTGCCGAAGTGGAAGGTACGAAATATAAATACTTGATAAATGTGTTTGTTCTGCAGTAATGAACTAACACAATATAAAGCCATCATTTATTGTTGTGTTCTTTACTATATACAAACAATCAACATTATTGATTGACTGGTCTTTAATGTACGTATATTTAAATCTGAATCATGTGAGAAAATAAAATGACATTTAGTATGAGCATTCTTTACCAGCTATTAGAGTAATGGTATGTATTACCAAAGCTTTATTTTTACTTTGAAGTTTCTTCATGAAGGATAGTTTTATTGGACACTGATAGGATGGCGCCATTTAAATTTCATGGTGGTAAAATATTTTTATAGTGAAAATCTTTGCATGGGTATATATAACAATTGGTGACTGCACTATTAGAGAGTATCGGGCAAGTTCAATGGTATGATATTTTGACTGCTTTATTAGAGAGTGTAAGGTTTAATGGTTGACTAAACACATTGTTCACTGCAGGCGGTACAAGGAATGGTAGAGGAGTGCTGCAAGTATGTCCACCAGACACCTAGCATGGAGGTGAAGCTGAAGTTGATTGATACTCTAAGAGTTGCCACCGAGGGAAAGGTGAGTTTGTATAAAATGTTATGTTGTTACTAACAACAGTTAAGTGTCTAACATTTTCCAACCAGTTGGGTATTGACCTGAGCTTTGGTCTGATAAGCTGTCTGGAACAATGTGTACAGTATGTTATATGTGATCATTTTGGTAAATGCCAGAATCTGCATCAGAAATTTCTATAGACATTTGTCTGGAAACTTATTTATCATGCCCTTATATTTTATGATTTCATGCCCTTACATTATACTGTTAAGGTGTTTATGAGCCTACATGGCTGAAATGTCAAAACTTTAAATTTACAGAGGTATAAGTATTGTAATATTTGTAAAGCGTATATGTGAATGCTGAATGTCAATTCTGTCAGATTTATGTAGAAGTGGAGAGGGCAAGACTGACATTGGATTTAGCTAAGATTAAAGAGGAACAAGGTGATATTACTGGAGCTGCTACTATCCTGCAAGACCTACAGGTATAGTAATGTGTGTGTGTGTGTGTGTGTGTGTGTGTGTGTGTGTGTGTGTGTGTGTGTGTGTGTGTGTGTGTGTGTGTGTGTGTGTGTGTGTGTGTGTGTGTGTGTGTGTGTGTGTGTGTGTGTGTGTGTGTGTGCATGCTGTATGTAGTGTAGTGTAGTGTAGCTAGTCTAGTATACAGTATGTATATGGTTGACTGGTATCAGTACAGTAGAGTAAGGTACAAGGTTATGATACTAATGTAAACCATGCACATCAAGGAATCTGTAATACACAAGTTCTTCCTTCTCTATCAACCGTCGAGCTATGAGTCCTCTGAGTAAACACATCACGAACTGTGCATTCCAACCACATCAAGTTGATGATGATTGGATCAAATATGCTCGCTGAGTGAATTAATGGTTGAGTGGTTTACTCCACTGTTTACAATCTCAACTTGTACTCCTATTCATAATTGACCACTAATCAATGGCAAAGCTATTCTGGGCATATTGTGGTATCTCTCCCCACAAATAAATTTGAATGCAGGTCTTTGTGTGTAACAAACAGAGATACTGGGTGTAATTGTGTGGGGAGACCATTATCAATTCATGTAGTATGGTGGGTTTAATGGAGTTAAGTGATTTCTGTCTTAATTGAAGGCATAATATTTCAGCATTCTTAGTATTATGGGGTTTAATGGAGTTACATAAGTGATTTCTGAAGGCAACAAATCTCATAATATTTCAGTATGTGACAATTTGTCAACTCCTTAAACTTACAAATGGCTTGTATCCCACCCAGTCTATTGCACTACAGATGGAGCAGAAATCAAGTACTAAGTTTATTTGTCACCATGAATCAGTTTCCTTGAACTGCCAGAAAATTGCCATAAAGTTCTCATCAATAAAAGGATATTGAAAACCCACTGCATACCCTAGTTGGGTGTGGTGATCTTAATTTTAGTCATAAGCTATTGCATGATGATGGCTCACTTATAGAAGATTAGCATGTGTTAAATGTTGACTGCTGCACTGGCCCAGTCGGGATAGATGGCAGAAGTGAGGTGGCAGGAGTTGATTTCCTCTAGATTTATTGTTGGTAGAATAATAGAAAGTGCGATATATATGTATGTATTGGTTATTTTGTATTGAACTAAAAGATTATACAATTTCTACAATAAGAAACAATTATTTCCTCCTTGTCCAGCTGTGTGTTAGTGATCACTTCTCAAGTGTATCTGTCATCTAAACCAATTCACTTCTGTGTACGTGTTAAATAGGTACAAATTGGCAACTGTTAAACTTTTGAGTATGGAATGATACATGACGACTCCTATAAACACTTGTTGATCAATGCAGTGGATATCAGCGGAGTTAGACACAATTTAGTGCATATTATTTCACAGTGTGTGGCTATTAAACCTTCAGGGGCGCGTGTACTAATTAACTGGACCTTGATGTGAACCTATTAGGACCATACGAGCACCAGCCACAACCAGCGCCAACACAGTTTTCACAGCTGTTATATGTTACACCATATTACGATACAACAACCATTTATATCACGATATGATGTAATCACGATATGCACCTGTGGTTTGAGTTGAGCACCGAATTTGTTATTTAGGGTTAAGGTTAGGTTTGGGGAAGGTAACTACAACTATAACACTATAACTTGTAGAGGACAAATGATGCAATGAACTACAAAGTGAAACGATATAAAACTTATATCACTGTATAATTTTTTTATCCTATTGCACATCACTAGTGCCTGTGTGAGTGCTATCTCCTCTGAATAGGCATAACATCTGTTGGATGTACTATTAGAGTAATACAGAAATTGTGTGGTGGTGTGGTGGTGTGGTGGTGTGTGTGTGTGTGTGTGTGTGTGTGTGTGTGTGTGTGTGTGTGTGTGTGTGTGTGTGTGTGTGTGTGTGTGTGTGTGTGTGTGTGTGTGTGTGTGTGTGTGTGTGTGTGTGTGTGTGTGTGTGTGTGTGTGTGTGTGTGTGTGTGTGTGTGTGTGTGTGTGTGTGTGTGTGTGTGTGTGTGTGTGTGTGTGTGTGTGTGTGTGTGTGTGTGTGTAGGTAGTGTATGTGTGTGTGTGTTCATATACGTATGTATCTGATGTGTCAGTTATGTGTGTACTTACACACGTGTGGTTCACCATCATCATCATAGGAATGCAGAGCACCCATGTGTATAGTCTACACCAAGCATATAGCTTTATATATAGACATGTTTACAAGCATCAACTATTTCAAGTACACACGACTGCTCCACACATTCTACCATACGTTAGGTTAAACATTTTCATTACCGTGACATTTTAGAATAATGAATAACTAATCGGTACAATTAATACCGTGTATGTTTATTTAGCCAAATCAAGCTCACTGGTATGTTAATTATCATAGTAAGTGTTATTTTACATGATAATGTGTTATTTTAAATCAAGGATAGTGAAAACCAGGCGTTTTATACATATATTCATATTTTGTAGTTATAATGTGACAGCTGGTGCAATGGCTTTGATTCAACATGTGTGAAAAGTCTTTTGTTGTGTTTGATCTTTCACACAAAAAATACTTAAATCAAGACTCACGATAGTGAGTCGCGAGGCCAAGAAGAAGCAGCATACGCGACCACTGAGTGAGTTATTTACATGTAGCACCGCCCTCAAACTCGCAAATGCTCCAGCTAAGCCGCCATGAAAGCTATCGCTTAGTTATCACAGACCCACAACGTTCTTACTATATAGAATCAATAAACCGAGAATGGAGGAAGTCGGCGCCACCATTCCTAAGTACCGGCCATTGCGAGTTTTATGGCGCCATTCGTGCGCCCACGTACGACGAACCATCCCTTCCCGCCCGATTTGCCCGTTACTCGAGAATTAGTACCTTCATTGTTTGAAGAATCAATAACCTGAAGTTCGTCGAAATCGGTTCAGCCAGTCTTCAGATATGGCCTTGTAAAATCCTTCCTTCCACAAAAAATTTTTTGACGCGGCCGTCGTTTTTTTTTCTTCTAATTCTTCTTTCTTTCATTTTCATCGCACACTTTTTTCGTGGGCTTGCGGGTGCTTTCGTGAATCCCGGAAGTTTTTTTCAAACTCTCTTTTTGTACATTCACTTGTTTGTCTAATAACTCACTCATTTCTTCATGGATTTCAGCCAAATTTGTATCAGCACTTTTCCTATGTATGCTCTACCTGTCTTACTACTTTCAGCCTGAAGTAAACACTTGAATGTATTCGAGAAAAGCTATTACACTGCAGGTTGATAGTTGCCATAACTTGGACCCCCTTGAAATGATTTGAATAAACTTTCAGATACACAATCTATATTGATGTATCACTCTGTAGTGAAAGTTAAAAAAAAATTGTAGGCTTGAGTTTTTCAAAATTCAGCTTCAAAGTTAAATTTACAATATTGTATGCAAAGCAAGTACAAGTTATGCCCATGCAGCAGGGGCGTAGCCAGCCATTTCTTGATGGTCGGGCAACGGTTCAAGCATGCAACTAAGTATATTGTTATATATTAATGCATACATATGCCCACTTTCATGTGAGCATTTACTTCTTTTGAAAAGTGTATGCACACTATCCTAGCTATGATGTAATGTATAACAAATGCTGCTGCATGAAGCTATAGGTACTCGATCAAAAGATCCAGGAAACTATCCAGCGATGATCATGACTATACGAGCTCACGTGCCTCTGGATTACTTGCATGGGCATCTACTAGACATTGAAAATATATATTAGTTATTATAATGTTTGAAATAATAATAATTTTTGCAACCATGCACACAAAGATCGCATGTATACACAAGGCCAACAGTAAGGAGGCACCCTGTTTTTCACACAAGTGCTTAATTTTATAACCTGGCACACATTTATACATGCATTGCTTAACCTTGATATCCAGCTGTCTCAAAGCTCCAGTCTGCATGCATGTTGAAGGCTGGAGGCTTCATCAGTAATTCTTCTATATGACCCTTGTAAATGATATTACTTTTGTCACGCGACTTGTCACCAGCGTAACAACACTGCCGATACCACTCCTCTCAGTGTATTTTAACAGAAGTATCTAATGCTGTATCAGTGACGGTCGGGCAAATGCCCCACCATGCCCACCCCTAGCTACGCCTCTGCCATGCAGCACTTCTCTACTGCTTGCTAGTAATACGTAGCTAACATCTGTTTCCAAAAAAGTAGTGATATGCTAAACAAAAACACCTTGGGTGTAAAAAAAATGCGAGGCCAATCAGAAGCAGCATTGCAAACAGGTGCGACCAAAAACTTTGATATCAGTTGAGGCCAAGAAGTTACTTATCAAAATCTTTTTCACTACTTGAATGACATACAATAGTTTATAGCATATTTTCACAACTATGATTGGCTTTGTCACTTGGCCACCTTTTTCACACCATCATTATTAATAAAGGTGGCCAAGTGACAAAGCCAATCATAGTTGTGAAAATATGCTATAAACTATTGTATGTCATTCAAGTAGTGAAAAAGATTTTGATAAGTAACTTCTTGGCCTCAACTGATATCAAAGTTTTTGGTCGCACCTGTTTGCAATGCTGCTTCTGATTGGCCTCGCACTTTTTTTACACCCAAGGTGTTTTTGTTTAGCATATTATTATACGAGATTAAGAGGTAAATAATTCCAAGTATACATTGTGTCTTGATATGTGGCCCACTCGTTCATCTGTGATCATAGTTTGCCATCAGCCATGTGTGGCGATGAGGAGAATCAGCTGCTATGTGTGTTATGTGGAGAACTCAGCATGCCTTCCTTCTCTTACTTCATGTTTATGCTTCTGATAAAAATTACTATGCAATTGATGACAGCGATATTGAGAGACAAAATTCTCCTCAATAACTTGAGCTGCTTCCATACATGATTTTGTTCTCATATAATCCTATATCCATGACTGTTGTACTTGTATGCACACCTTTTGATCACTGCACAAGCAACCAGTTTACAGTTTGCCTTCTCTGTTATGCATAATAAAACACTATTTTATCATAATTCTTGTTATTAAAGCGTTACAGCACACCGGAATATTATGTGAACTGAAGACTTCTGAAGTGCCAGACAAGCAACAGGTGCTTATAGACCGAACGTGAGCTAAATGTTTTGTACAGGATGGTAGTTTGTAATATAACCTGTACTCACTTCAAAATATCACCAGGATGTTGTGCCGTACTTTTCCTGAGCAAATGCACACGTACTTGCAAAATCACACTTGTACAAGTTCATATTGCGAGGTGTCTGTATGCTTCTAAGATGACCGTCCATCCATTTGACACCTTGATCAAGACACACTTCTTTAACGTGCATTCTGATGACTCATCGACATCAACACCACTATCAATATCGTTGATGTATTAGTGAACACTGGTAGAACTGTAAAGCCTGCCAGATGCTCGCATGAGGTAACATTAGCAAGCACAAACAACAACCGATGCTGATGGAAACTCAAATATGGCTAAATTACAACTGATATTCCAGTACTTGGAAAGGAAAGTCAACAATATTTCTGTTGCGATTTAAGGGAATGTAAAGATTCGTATACAAGGTGTCAAAAATAGTCATTAAGTTTTGGTAATACTGGGAAGGCATATACTCAATTAGCAGTGACTAAAATCTTGGAAGTGTCGAGATTAATTAATAAATTTGTTTGGGTAAGTGAAATTCAATGTTTCTAACCGTAATCAACACCTATAGCCAACAACCCATTCCATAGTGATGCTCGGTAATCCTTTCTATATATAACATCCATTCATTAGTTGATACAATACCAGTCTAAAAAGTCACTGCTTCTGTTACAACTCAAACAAATTCATTACAACCTCATGGGTATATGTGCATCAGTATTTAAGCACATTCAAAATTGTAGTCATATCTATTTATTGTAGTTGTGGATTTGAGTAACCATAGTAACCATGGATGTAGGTACTGTGTATTAGTTTCCAAAAATTGACAACTGTGTCTATATAACATCATTTGATATTGCCATACATTTTCATTCTGTGATAAATTTTCCTTAAGCTTCCTTTATGGATGTCTAAGGCACATTTACCATTATGATTTAATCATGCGGTAACCTTGAGAATGCATTGAAGTTGCAATGATGCGTCTTTGGTATGCAGTCAATTTCATTCAAACGATCAGATAGCGTTACAACTTTTAGCATCAAACCTAATGTTGGTATTTGGTTACTGTGGCTGGTTGTGACTTCAGCTATGCGGTATTCTGTTGATGCATCACACAGGAATCCAGCAAACAGCCTGTGTTGTTGTGTTTGTTGTGTGCAGTTCCTGTAAACAGTTGATGCTACTGATCAGGTATCTTGTCTGGAAGGAAGTATCAAGCAGCCAAATACTTCTTTCCTTCCTGTTTTGTATTAAGTTATCTGTTGAGATGTCAGCGATGAGTGCTGTCAATCAGAAACAGTTTACACATTTTGATCATGTGTGTGACGGGAAATTTGAAGCATTAGGGAGTAGCCCAATCAGGCATGTTAATAAACATTACAGCCTCAGTGAAGTGGGTTTTGCTTTCTCACAGTTTACTAACCTCTTTGTTGAGCATGTAGAAAATGCCAAACAATTGCACCTTACATTTCATATGTAAAAAAGCAGATTTCTTTGGTATGCACAAGTTATGCAAGACTTTCAAATTTAAGTTATGCAGATGTTTCTACAGTGAGTAAGCAAGGCTTAATACTCCTATTGTGTTATATCTAAACCTTCAAGGTTTGCTTACTGGACCTTTGTTAGGAGCCAATGTGCAGATGAAACTATAAGAATATACTACAAGTATACTGTAGTGTTATTTTGAACAATGTAAGTCATCCCTGTCAACTCAACTATTTAGCATTCCATTGTCAATAGAAGTGACTGCTTGTTTTTTAGTAACTGTTTCAATAATAAATACATTCATCACAACACTAGTGCAAATATGTATGTGTGCAATTGAATTGAGTTGCATTTTCGCATTTACTGCCATGGAAACCTTCGTCATGAGTTCTACAAATCATAATAAAAACAATCAACAATTCTTCATGGATATCAAAATACTAACCTTCTCAGTTCCATGTTATGGTGATGTACTGTAGTTAAAGTCTGGGGTCCACCACACTTAAAATCTGACGATTAAACTTGTCAGATTTCAATATCTAATGCTATAGTTTATAGTTAGAAAATTGGTTATTTAACAACTTAAATACATATGTGTATTTCAAATCTCAAAATATTGTTCAAATCATGAATGGTTACCTGTGTAAGATAATATCTATGTTATCATGACATAATGGTTTATCGCAGTAGCACACAAAATGCAGAAATTTAACATTAAACAGTTATAAAGTGTCTGTCTCATTCCCACACTACCATATCATAATATTACAGTGATCTCAGTTTGTATCAGTCGGAGGTTTAAATATCTGATTTGTGTATGCCAATAATCATAAGTCATTTTATATTGTTACATTAATGGATTTCTGAAATTGATATATTGAACTATGTCGACATCATTATCCATTGCTGTGTTTATCTATGCATGTGTATTGTATCCATGGTGTGTAATTCTTTTATGGGTGTAAAACATTTTGTAAAAAGTCTAGACTTCTTGTAGCTCAATAAATTGTCGTTTGATGTTGTCAATTTTGATGTTGTCACATTAATACTTTGTTAACATCATTTATTTAACAGGTGGATACATACGGGTCCATGCAGAGAGAAGAGAAAGTCAGGTTTGTGCTGGAACAAATGCGTCTCTGTCTGGCCAAGAAGGATTTCGTGAGGGCGCAGATTGTCAGCAAAAAGATCAGTACAAAGTTCTTTACCGAGTCAGAATCAGATGAAGTACAGGCAAGCCATATATTGTGTTAGTATTTTTCCACAGGCAAAATACACCTGTTCATATGTACGTATCTCCTTGACTGAATAAGATTTTCAAAATCTGTAAGGCACATGAGATCTCCTATTGCATGAATGGTGAAAGTTGTATTAGAATTAGGGCTGAAATGATTAGGGTTCGAATAGTTTGAATGGTAAAGCCAGCGAATATCCGAACAGTTTGATTAAGTCATGTTACTATAAAAATGCTTGATTTATGCTAGAAATACATAAAAATAATTCGTTTAATTACCGAAATACCTACGTATAAATTTGTAGTTGATTACGAAGTATGCAAGAAATAATGCAGAAAAAACATTCTTTGTGCATCTGAATACTCTCTTAGTATTCGAATACATATGCAACTGAGTGAATATCAAGTGTTTGTTTTAGAAAGTTATTCACTTTTGAAATCCAGCACATAAGCCCTGTTTCCTCATGCCAGTTCACATATATTATAAATTATATAATGTACACATATTGCATTACATGTATCCCAAGATCTATATCCTAGCGGTTGATGGGTTGTCATGAAATGATATCCAGTGTAAATGTTAATTTCCATTGGATAATATTATTTAATACTAACTGAAACAGGTGGTGTGTGTATCTTGTTACAGGAAATAGGGAAGTAGGGAAAAACATTTTAAATAATATATTTGGCCTTGCACGCTTGGAGTCTATGTACGTATTATATAAATGGTTACCTGTATATATGTGTGTGTTTGTATTCTGTCTGTCTGTCTCTGTACATATGTATGTATGTACACCTGTATGTATGTGTGTGTGTGTGTGTGTGTGTGTGTGTGTGTGTGTGTGTGTGTGTGTGTGTGTGTGTGTGTGTGTGTGTGTGTGTGTGTGTGTGTGTGTGTGTGTGTGTGTGTGTGTGTGTGTGTGTGTGTGTATGTCTGTCTGTCTGTCTGTCTGTCTGTCTGTATGTCTATATGTATGTACATAGATATACTGATGTTACAGTATTAACCATGTATCATGTGTACGCTATTATTGGCTGTGTGTACACTAAACACAAGACATCATTCTACCCAACTCATTCAGCATTTCTCTTGAGAGATCTAATTTACGCAAAACTATTGGATTACAAAGTGTGATTGGCTGCTTTATTTCTTTGTGTGTAGGTGAGAAAAAGTAATTGTTACCACAAACAAAATTTTGTGCTACCAGGAAACTTGGATTGTTGGGTGATTTCTGTGAAAACTCATAATAGCCAATTCACAAGGGACATGTATAGAAGTAAAAGCTCAGTTTATCCGATATTTCAGGAATGGCGGTTTTTTTTCATTCATTCATTAGCCCACCCTGTGCTTGTATGCCTCACTGGTGAATTGCATATTAACTTGTACTTTAGTGCAGCTGTAATTAATACTGCGTATGTATTATGGCAATTCCAATCACATGAAAATGCATGAGATTATTATGCTAATCTTAGCCTGCCCTAGGGCATTTTGTGTAGGGGGGATAAAAAACATCACGATGATATGTGCTTGTGTGTATGTTCCATAAATGCATTAATTAAATGAATAATTATGCACATGTGTGCATACGGCGCATGCATACATGTGCATGTATGTGTGTGCATGCAGTATACGTACGTAAATGATGTATGCACGCGCACATACACACACACCACACACACACAACACGCGCACACACACACACACACACACGCACACACATACACACAATGAGGCTTTCTAATTCACTTACCTGTTTGTAGTTACTGGCTTAATTGTTAAGCTACTAATATATACTGGTGATGCCATGATATGAAATTATTTGTATCACGATAATCACGATATCATAAAAATTATATCACGATAGTCACGATATGCTTAAATATGCTGAACATGTTAATATTTTAACTGGATGCATCTCATTATTTGCTTCAATAACTTCACCAAGTCAACTATACTCTTTGATACAAGTACACACTCTCAAAACATGTGTAGATAATATTCTTATTTTTTTGCAATACTGAACATTTTTGCATTAATTTTTATATCGCGATATACATTTTTGCATATCATGATAATCATGAGATTTTATATCACGATATATCGTATATCACAATTATCGTGGCATCACTAATATATACATAGTTCTTCTAAGCTACATGACTCTATCTGTGTGTAGTAAAGGATTTAGTAATGGTCCTGTAGTCATCAATAATAGCTTGTGTGTGGCAGATATTCTCACACTATTGTTTTCACAATAACCTCCATTGTTTTCAGGAGTTGAAATTGAAGTTTTACAACCTGATGATCACTCTTGGTCACCACGACGATGACTACTTGGCAATTTGTCGTCACTACATGGCCATCTACCAAACACCACAGGTGATGTCTGATGAAGAAAAATGGAAAGAGGTGTGTAAGATTGACATTTATCCTACATATATATATATATTAGAATTGGTTGTGCTATTTATGTCAAGTTTCAAAACTGTAAGCTTCTCGTTTATGTATGAATGAATGTGTTTGTTATTTAAATAGCTACGTATTTTAAGATAAAAACTGATCACTCTTGATTAGTAATGTTGAAGTGGCGCTGTAATATTATATACATGTCACATTGGCACTGGCCACACACACGTGTACATACGTATACATATATACGTATACATACATATATACATACATACATATTAAATGCGTGCGCACGCACACACATACACACACACACACACACACACACACACACACACACACACACACACACACACACACACACACACACACACACACACACGTATTTGTGGTGTAATAGATATGTTGCAGATTGATACACAACCGTCTGTATTTTTATATGGTGAAATCTAGTAGTTGATCCAATTCTAATATATTTTATTTTGTTTTCTTAGAAGCGTTCTCAATTTATTCAAATATTATTTTAGTGTGTATGCTATTTCTTTCAGGCATTGAAGAAGGTAGTGTTATATTGTATCCTGGCCCCATATGGGGAAGAACAGTCAGACCTTGTTCATAGGGTTGCCAAGGATAAGAAACTAGAGAAACTCCCAACCTACAAGTACGTAATTACAACATTGCATGTGCTTG
The DNA here is from genome assembly GCA_963930835.1 of Spongia lamella. Taxonomy (NCBI): domain Eukaryota; kingdom Metazoa; phylum Porifera; class Demospongiae; order Dictyoceratida; family Spongiidae; genus Spongia; species Spongia lamella. The sequence continues at coordinate 11,529,830 of OZ005748.1, forward strand.
TGTGTGTGTGTGTGTGTGTGTGTGTGTGTGTGTGTGTGTGTGTGTGTGTGTGTGTGTGTGTGTGTGTGTGTGTGTGTATGTGTGTATACGTATGTGTATGTATATTAAGCATGTGCGTTATACACTTATGGACATATATGCGCATAGTTTTGTAGAGGTTTAATGTCCTATAACTACGTACCAATGGGAATGGTGACTGAATGATGTGAAATTAAAATTCCAGACCTTATATGTTGGTACAATTATGCTTTGATCGTAGTATGATTTTTCAGATGCATTCTTAATATGTACGTGTGTATACTTTCATCGCAAATATTTTGCTGACATGCTGTTACGTCAACATCAACGTTACTCTACCAATAATCTGGACATGCATCTTATGTTATTAAAACCATTCCTTGTGGATTCAAAACTTGCTAGGGGACATTTTACATCTTGTAGACTAGTTCTAAAGTTTTCAATGCCCCCCTAAAGTTTTCAATGCCCCCTAAAGTTTTCAATGCCCCCTCCACTAAATTTTGAAGTTGTAATTGTCTATCCTATTCAATGCTGACATACATATAAGTATCCAGCTGTAACTCATACATGATTTATAACTGCACTGGATCACTGTTACGCTGCACAAGTGATCTGCAGTGTATGTTTTTGTAATGGCGTGGAAATATAAACTGTATCCATGCACTCATGTAACCGGATATGAGAAAACCGGTAACATCTGATAGTTCAACTTTGTTGATACAGAACACCGCTTGTGAATATACGTAGCACTTGGAAATTTTGACACAAAGAATGCTTCACCCAATAATTAATGATGTGATGATGAAGTGTTAGATGTATTTATAATGGAAGTGTTTTACCAAATATATGCGTACTATGATTGTATTGTATAACAGCTAAGTCAACTACGTATACATATACCATGCAGTATTCCATCGCTATACCAACGCTATTTTTTGTTTTTTATTGTTTCTGCTTGTACGTAAGTAACATATGCCTACCTCATTATGACATCACTGTAACACATAGCAACTTAAAATATCCACATCTTGTGCATAGGTGCACCCATATAATATAATGTACTATTATTAATTGTTATGATCCATTTTATTATTTTATTGGATAATTGTATTTTGATAATTTGGCAATGGCCTTGTCTGCTATGTAATTGTATTTCCTTTTGGTACTGATAAACTGTAGTCATGTTGGTTGGTACGTGCTTATAAAACATGGGTTAAATCCCTATTTTTGCTTATTTGGGACCAACCCAGTGATACCCACCCAATGAGTAAAGATCGAATACGGCTTGCTAAAACCATATGATCTTTAATGATTGAGTGGGCTACCATTTTTGGGTGATGGTCACTATGGTAACCACAGGGATATAACCTGGTTACAAAGGAAATACAAATATAATCACAGCATACAACATATACACGCAGTTGCTTATACAGCAATTGTTTGATTATATTCCGTACATAGGCTGTTATGCTGTTATCACAGATGCTGTGGCGTTGTAAGATTTTATTGCTTCCTTGTGAAAATAACAGCACAGAATAAACATGATATTCCGCATATTATCTAACAAGAAAAGTGTTTTGTCCTATAACTAGTAGTAGAGGAAGAGATAAAAAATAAAAATCATGCTTTTAAAATATCACCATAATATATATATATAGATATGATTATAGGCTTGTCCTAAAGCATTGATACAAAAAATTACTGTGTTTAAATTTGTTGAAAGGTCAAAAAATGTCATGCTTGGGTTGAAAATTAATAGTAGCCAATATAAACAGCTAGTTGATATTTTTGTTTGACCACCAAGCTGTTTAACTGACCAGCTATTCAAATGACTGCACGTCATCTGTCAACCGTTGGATGAGGCATCTTCTCAATTTGACAACCATTAAGTTTTAGGAATTCATTATATGTGTATATCATCTTTTATTTATGTAGTATGTATGTATGTTATCATGTTCATTTTGTAGGGAAGTATTGTCGTGCTTCACTCGTGTTGAGTTGCTGGACTGGAGTAACTTCCAGTCGTCATTTAGTGACATTTTGAGGATGGGTAGTGATGAGGAGCCGGCCACTGACGTGCTGCGGCCAAACAATGATGACGGTGATAAGCATTGGGAAGAGCTGAGGAAGAGAATAGTGGAATATGTAAGACCATTAATGTGTGTGTGTGTGTATGTGTGTATGTATGTATGTATGTATGTGTGTATGTGTGTGTGTGTGTGTGTGTGTGTGTGTGTGTGTGTGTGTGTGTGTGTGTGTGTGTGTGTGTGTGTGTGTGTGTGTGTGTGTGTGTGTGTGTGTGTATGTATGTATGTATGTATGTATGTAAAGTTCTATAGTTAAGGCAACATTGTGACTGCATCATTGCATAATAGATAATAACTAGTGCAACACATTTGTAAACCTATACGTTACGCACACGGAGGAGTAAAAGGTGTCTATAGGAACACCAGCTACCAATACTGCTCACAACTTTCAAGGTAGCAGCAGTGAATAAAAATGTGTTGAGGGAAAAATTCATTCACGAGGTTTGCTGGCTTTAGATGAAAACAAAGTCTTTAGTATTTTCATTATGTGCTTGCTTTGGAATCCCTAGCATCTGTGGCAAAATATACATTATCAAGGTATTTGTCTACACATAGGGACCACACATACAAGCAAGTGCTGTATATGTATACATACGTATTAGCGTAAGTATGTGTACATATACAGTGTATTTATTTACATGTGCTACCATAAGGTAGGGTATAGGGTCTACCGTTACATCAGAATATCATGTACGTTACATCAGAATGTCATGTACATATACCCCAAATGTGGATGTCATATATGAAGATGAGTTTGTTTGCACACTTGTCTGAATCACTTCTTCCAACCTCGTCTCTTTTAGTCCTGCCTGACCTAATGCTTTTCAATAGCTCACAATAAACCCTACACACATATGTACATGCATAGCTCTATATTCATTGGCACTCATAGCCAATTGATGAGTTTTCATGGCTTACTGCATACATATATGGGATATGTTAAATTGAATAGGCTTTGTGTATGTAGGCATGAAAATGAGAATCAAAAATCTATTGAATACTAATTATAAAGTCTTAGATTTTACTTGTACTGATGCTTGGAGGTTTGTGCAAGTAAACCAGCTATTGTTAGATGCCTGTGGGACATAATTATAGCCTCGAGGTTTATTTGCAAGCTTGCTTGATATTCTATAGAATTTTAGTGCATGTAACTTAACACAGTGAGTATGACAAAATTTTGTTTTGAAATAAAGCAACCGGTTTCTCAAGAACATGAAATTTTATACTTGAAATTATAGGCACAAAAATGACTCCTGGTTGTGCGTGACTTACCAAAGGTACTTGTACTTATCAATTTACTCTTTTTTTTTTGATTTGGTAAAAATTCATATGAAAAACCTGATGTATTATTAGTCACGCACACTGCACACATTGCAGAGTGTAGCAGCATGTTAGGTAAATAAATATGTTTATTTAATAAAAGCGTAGATGGGCCATTGATATTGAGATGTAATATATTGATTAAGTTTTGCATAAACATGCATGAGGTATTCTATGGTAGATGAATGTCATTACTGGTGGGAAGCTGAATCAGGTGTTTCATTGTACATTAACCACATCATTACCACTGAATCCATTAAAGTCCTGTACATGCCATAGGGGATGATGCAGTCAACCTATAATTGCTTACTAAAAGGTTCACTCGTCATCAGCTGTCTCAAGCTCACATCCTGTCCTTGTACAGATTTGGTGTGGTATTTTGTTGTTGGCATATTAATTCTTGCCTTATCGAATTGCTTGTGGTCACCTCGGCCATGTTTTGGCCAGACGTCTATATAAGCCATTGTATGTATATCAAATTAACGTATTAATTTCTCTAATGTATTAATTTCTCTAACAGAATGTCAGAGTGGTGTCGGAGTATTACACCAGAATAAGTACCAGCAGGCTTTCAGAGTTACTAAGTTTACCGGAGCAGGTAAACATTTTATGTGTAACAGCTGATTGCATTTTAAATTTATTTATTTTGAAGGACATAGAAGATTTTGTGTCGCGGCTGGTGACAAGTAAGACGATATATGCCAAGATTGACCGTCCCGCCGGCATAGTCAGCTTCCAGCAGACCAAAGATCCCAGCGAAGTGTTGAATGAATGGTCGCACAACCTGAACTCGCTTATGACTCTAGTGACAAAAACTACACACCTCATCAACAAAGAGAGGATGGTACACGCAGTGTAATTATATATAAATATATCATCAGTATTTACTGTATTCATATTTAGTAAGTAGTGATTTTGAAATACATGTATTAAATAAATTTTATGGCTCAGCAATGTAGCAAGTATAATTATTACATAAGACAATTTCACGTTGCATTAGTCAACACATATCCTATAACTCTAATATAGACCTTTAATTTCACACTCAACATCAAAGACAATGTCAACATCCACATCCACAGACTTAGATGTAACCGTAGAAACAAATTTATAGAAATTTGTGAATGTTAGCTTTTAACAACCTATTATCACATATTATTAAAAATCAAGTTATGTTTTTAACAGAAAGCTGTTATAAAATTTTTCCGTTTACAAGTAACATGCAGTGATAAATTAAAACACGTACTTACATACAAGATTATAATTACAATTTATAATGTACACCATATCACTATAATTATTATATAAAACCTTAGATTAATTTCTTATACGCACATACATACATAAAAGTATTATATAAAGTGCTAAGTAAGTATGAAGTTCATACATGAGGTGTGGTGTGTGCAATGATAGGTTTTGGCCAATATTTTTTTTCATTTGTGGCTGTGCCAAGCACTGGTTGATCTGCCTGGTGCGTATTCCGCTGTTGCCGGGTCTCTGTCGGCCATCGGACGTGAACTGCTGCTACGCTGTGTTCGCATCTGCTGTACGGGTTTCATCCGTAAACTGCTGCTGGTCACACCGCCAGCCTGCTTGTCCATGACTGCTTGTCCAGAATGATTTCTCACCACTGCAAATACAGCAAAAACAATACGTTTACATATCATTACAGAAGGATACATTTATACAAGGAAAGACGTTGTTGAAACTATCAAACATAAACAAAAAGTATAAGGAAATGTCTTAGACTTACTTCCTGCAGGAGATGTACTGGTGATCGTTCTTCCTGGAATTGCTGAAGCTTTATGAGATGTTACACCTCCACCGGGTGTCATACTGGTGAAATGTATGCCATGAGTCTGATCTCGTGATGCCATGGTCTGTGGTAGTGCGATGTGCGAAGATACACCTCCTGGTGGGTGAGGTAGCGACGACGATTGCTGGTCACCGCCAGATTGCTGCAAAAAAGAACAACTATAAAAGTGTGCATTAATTAGATAACATTTAAAACTGCAACACTTATTTAAACCGTATACTGCATGTAAGATGGAGAAGTACATGAGCATAAAAATTACATCCACTACTAACTTATGTTGCTAGTTTAAAGTTCATCTACTGCAACAGAAAGCTGAGGACAAGTTTGCTAGATTGAACTGAAAGATGTTGAAAGTTTAAAGTACCACCAAACAATGTCAACTATTCAACTTAAATATGTAGTTGCATCATTCCTATAACCGCTGTTATTTTTACTGCCATTATATATATTCATGACTTGCCTACCAAGCAACATAGGACATTATACAAAGCCAATCAAGTATTTATTTATGATGGCAGATGAAGTTGCCCACTCAAGAGTCATGATAGAAGGAAGAGTAGCCATCACAATGAATAATAGCATGTGATCGATTGATTTGATTAGCTGACAACATCCTCTGAAGTTGCCTCTCTGTCACTGTGCCCAAACAGACCAGCTGTCAGAAGACATGGAAAATCTGGTATTATATCATTTTTAATGGACCACTACAACACTACAGATTTCATGCAAACTTCAACCCAAAATGCAAATGCAAAATGGTAATTTTACCCAGTATAGCATAATAGCACTACAATTTGCATATATCTACATAAAAATGATAATGCTTGTTCTGTCATGATAAAATTAATATGATGAAAGAGATTTCAGGGAAAAAGAAAAATTATTTGTAGCAGTAACAAGGAAGCATTAGGGATTAAAAGACACATAAATTTACTATCAGAAGCCAGTGATGTACTAATTTATCCATCACACCCATGGGAACATTATGTCTGCCTTTTATGCTAAAAATAATGCTAATACTGCAAATCATTTATTGATTGTTTGGAAACAATGGTCTTGCTTCAAAGGATAAAGTTTAATACTAAAGGTGGGCATTAATTAAGGATGTGCTTGTATTAAGTACAGACAATATATCACTGACATTATATATTGTGCCATCACAAGTTGAAATCACGAGTTTTAATGAACATGAGGCTGTAGAAATTCCCTTTGCTATACACATTAATTTGTACACACACCCACACACAATAATTATGACTTATTATGTGTAAGTGTTTTCTGTACACACTTACTGATAGTCTCGCTGTGTTCCAGTCGAAGACATAGTCATAAGTGTATCCCAACTTGTGGAAGAGATTTCTGAATAACTGTCGCAGGTATGCATAATCCGGTTTATCATCAAATCTTAGCGACCGACAGAAGTTTAGGTATGTAGCGAATTCGCCTGCAAAACAAACAAGTTTAGATCCACATGACTCTTCATGGCAGGGGAGAAATGTAAATTAAGGACACCTCATATTACCCATATCATCTGTATACAGCAATAATATCAGTATCACTAAAGAATCTGAGACCAGACTATGCATTGGAACTAGCAACATGATACCACAACATTAACAGGCCAGGAAAAGGTAATTTTGTTAACTGACTGAAATTGAAACAAGTAATTGATAATCCCAAAATATACACTGAACCTAGGCCACAATAATCAACAAAAAAGCTTTTTATATCTTGGATATTGACACTGGTACATAAAAAGGGATTAACAGGCCACAAAACCACTGTATGGTCAAATCAAGTTGTATTATTTACACAGATATGCATACATACAGAACGGTTTGAGTCATGCACAAAGCATTTCAAGATCACACTAACACACAGTTAATTACTTGGATATCCTCGACATAAAACTTCCACAGGCGTTGACATTTTCTTTTCACTGATTTTTTCGTATTTCTGTTTCTTTGTGGCAGCTTTCAGGCCTTGCCACGGTAGATTACCAAGATTAAAATACATCAGTACATATCCCAAACTTTCTAGATCATCTCTTCTACTTTGTTCTAAAGAAAACATATGATATATTGGCATTAATTAGAATCACAAGGTATGAAAGTACAAACAAGGTTACAGGTTCATGACTCAAGACTTTCACAGTGAATTTACTAAGGTTGCATGTATGCTACAGGGGACATTAAGTAAATAAATAAGCGCCTTAGGTTCTAGTCTATTCATCTCTAGAACTAACGAGCCATAACAAGTTTAGATAACTCACCTATTCCTAAGTGTGTGTTGATACTGGCATAGCGTGCGGTTCCAGTGAGGTTTTTATTTTCTCGGTAGGGGATGTGCTGGTGCGTGCGAGCGTCTCTGTATTTCTTTGCCAACCCAAAGTCAATAATGTAAACAAGGTTGCCCTTCTTGCCGAGCCCCATCAAGAAGTTGTCCGGCTTGATATCTCGATGGATGAAATTTTTCGAATGAATGAACTCAATCCGACTGATCTAAAGTACATGCACACACACAAAAATTTCATTACAATAGTAATTGACTGATGAAATGTGATTCATATTGAAAATTAAATACAATAAAATGAATTAGTGATTTAGTTTGGATACACGTGATAAATAAATACTTATTCAAGGTTGTGAATATAAATAATCAGACACCATTATCTGCTGCAATAGCTCTTGAAAATATTCATGGTCACATAATGCAACCATATCAAACTTCCTTCCATGACATTAAAAAGATCCAAGCATAATATCCAATAGTTTCTAAGTACACATGACCACAATAAGAAACCAAATGCGCACAGTATCTTTGTATGGAGCTGAGTCATTTGCTTGTACAAAATTCTACAACCCTTATAACTCCTTGTGTGACAATTATCCTTATAAAAATGAGGATCTCTCTGTGTAGTGTGGACCACCCATTGCATTATTGTAAATTTGTAAGGATTAATTGCTACATAATGTAATATATTTTATGATATCATAGTAAACAAACAAAGATGTACATTGAATCAACGGGTGTATTTAAAAACAGAAGACTTGAATTTACTGATTTACTTACCAGTTGGTCTGCCAACAGTAGAACTGTCTTGAGGCTGAACTTTCTGCCACAGAAATTGAACAGATCTTCGAGGCTTGGTCCCAGCAACTCCATGACGAGGACATTGTAGTCACCCTCGGTGCCGCACCATCTGATTTGTGGTATCCCAACTGTGAATGGGTGAGTATGCATATGTTAATGACGGCATACATGATGCACGCATGTTATGACGGGCCACAATTACACAGTTGTACACACATTGTAAATCCATTTTATGAGTCATTTGCAATCAAAACTAAAGTTTATTGTATAAAATTGGAAAACAAACAGAACAATTATGACTGTACGCCTTCGCAGTACTCTAACAGTAAAACAAACCCAGCGTACACACAGACAACACACACCTCCCGACTGCATCATTTTGTAAAATTTTGCTTCAATGTGAAGTTGTGGATGTTTTGACTTGATGCATTCCAACTTGATAGCAACTTCTTCAGTAGTAGATATGTTAGTACCTGAAGTATAAAATATGCCAACACATGAAAATTCAAATACAATATTTGTAATCAAGTGTAACTATAATTTGCACACACATGTACAGACCATAAAAAGGTACTATCAATATGAATTGCATAGAAAGATGTCTGCAGTGAGTGTACAAACATTAATACAGCATGAACACTGATTTATCAGGACAACAACTTTATAATTTGATTTTGTGGAAGTTTATTTGAATACAGTTGCAAATAACACATTAAATAAGAAACCACATGAGAATGGAATGATTGATGTGACACTAAAGAGGAATTGGCGAGGGTGATCAAAACGCAACCACATGCTGAATAGTTGGTAAGTAGGATGGTACGCAGCCACCTGCATTGACCTTCAAAGTTGCGGCATAATCAGCCACAACGATAACAAAAACAGCCGCCTTTTGAAGTGCCACAAAGTCAAAGAGGTTGGATTTCGTGATGAAAACATACGAGGCATTTTTCAGTCTCCAAGATTAAGCCATACAAGTGTTTTAAAAGGTGATAGTAAGAGATTGAACTTATCATTTCTACACAACTTCAGTGAAGAAAACAAACTGCTGGAATCCACTTTGACAAGTCCAGCACTAGGCTTCCCAGCGTTACCACTACTAACACCTAGTTGACACAATTCATCTCAAAAACACCAACTCAAAAGTACATCTTAAAAACTCCACAAGTTTAAGCAGCAGCTAATAAAAATTACAAACATATTGTTTTAAAAAGTAGTGTTTAAAACATTAGCTTCACATGGTTGGCATTATGTAAAATTTTGTCATTGATGATGTAAAAGTCCTGAACACTTCAGCTCTTAGATAACCTGGGAAAATCATTATGAACCTATCAAAATAGATCTACACCTGCCCACATTGAGTTGATCAACTTTTTAAACATTAACAGCTGAGCAAATGACAACATTAAAAATCTATCACGTCAAATCAACTACCTACATGTTCTGTAACTAAATATTATCTCCAAATTGTTAGTATACACATAGTAAATAAAAAACACATTAATCTTCAACATTTCCACAATTTCGTAGTAATGTATTTATTTGTGGAAATTTTAATGCCATACTACTTTATACTCAATAGTTTAGGATACAACCAGTCTACACTAACAGCAATCATATGTTACTCAAATTAGGTTAGTACATCAACATGAGTATGAGAAAATGGAGAGGAGGTCATTTACCACTGAACATGATAGAGACACCACCACATTGTAACTCAATGCCACTCTTAGAGAAATGAATGCTATTGTCTGGTTGTCATGGTTGGGCATTGATAAAGAAAATGGTACAATTTCATCATCAAACACGCCCAGACTGGTGAGAAACGATGGGAAAATTAAAACGCCTTCTGAGTATGCATTATATGAATGTTACTATACTTAAACCAAACTGTAACAAGAGAATGTATTCGATTTCAGGAACACTGCAATATTAGTATTTTAACAGATGGGTCACGCTACCACTGATGGCTTCAACAGAAATGCTCCATCATTTGCTATTCAAAAACTTCAAAACATTAACAACCTCAAGAAAACAACAGGGCTAGAATTTACACATGGGTTATACCAAAAAAATTCTTGAAAATAAACAAGGAACAGCTGGTGTATAGAGATGTCCTAGCAGTGTACTGAGAGACAGTGTGACAATATTGCACGAATCCTCTAAAGAATATCATTATGTCACTGCTTAAACCCCAGCAACAAGGTTACCACAAGCCGACCACTGCTGAAGACACAAGTAAAACAACTTATAAAGATGTACAAGCATGTCCTTACACAAAATAAATAGCGCTTTTTATCACATCATCATAATACATACAGAGACTTGTATTGTTATTGGTTGCTTACCGAGGTATATGTCTCCAAAGGAGCCGCTACCTATCTTTCTGCCAAGTCGATACTTTCCACCGACTCTTAACTCCATCTTCACAACACAAGGAAAATAAAAGCCCTCAATATCGGTTAGCGACAAAGGATAAAAACAACTCTACTTCTTTACAAACGTTCACTTAAAAACAACACGACACGGGATGTAGTATAAATGAAGCAGGACCCTATTTGCCACACCAAAATATACTAGCAGTGATGTATTATGTCAACGTCACACCTTTGTTTCCTTTCCCTATATCATTAGCCACAGCCGCTGACGTCAGTTACAATTCCAAGAGGAACGCCATTTAATTGCACGTGATCTACCCCTTCCTACCAAAGATTAGCGCGGGCCCGAAAGGAGTGCGAAGTCATGTGCGTCCAGCTATTTTTATCATAACGTTGATACTAAATTTAGTAACAGATCTATAATATTCAAGCACCTCCTGGACCCGTTGGAAGTTTGACAGAAAGCAAGCAAGGATTAAAGGCGTATCTAACTCGTAAGGCATGGATTTCGGTTCGTCCCATGTTTACGAATATGAAGTTTCCGATGAAGAGTACATTTCAGACGATGAACTTGAAGTTGGAATGTTCCTGAGGTATGAATTTCACTGTGTATTATATTGTGAGGTTTAAATAAAAATGCAACTATTGTAATCGTGATAGTGGTGAAGAGGATGATGATGATGATGATTTAGCAGGTAAGTTAGTTCTAGCAAAAGTGTATGCACATATCGTGTGGACATGTAATTGTGGATGGTACCTATAATTAGGGTGTTTTGATAATAACCAGTATACTGTAGTATTACTATATATGGAATGCATAATGTATTAATGTATCATTTCTAAAAATACATTTGTACATACAAAGGTCCGACGTTCTTGCAAGGTTTGTCATCATAATTTCACACACTTAGTAAAGCTGTGTATAAATCTCGAGCATGTGTCCTGCGAACCTGTAACTTTTGCTTTATTACGTATTGAAAAATCAATTCTTTGCTATATTTTATGTACAATAGTCAAATTCTAAGAAATAATAATAGAGGAAATGATAATAAAAGACAAGCTTTCATTATCTAAAGCTTTTACAATAATTATATTATTACGTTTCACTTAATCAAATTGTAAGGAATAGAGCATGTGTAATGTCGGGTATAAAGGGAGCTGAAGGTTAGCCATGTATTTTTTGTTTAGGGAGGCAACCAGTCGTCCAGCTAGCAGCAAGCAGTCAGCTACCACCAACGAGAGACGCATCTTCTGATCTCTTGGGTGAAGTTTCGAATGGTAAGTAACAAGTGCCTAATTCTTGTAACGGTAGAATAATATTGACAGCACTGTGTAGTGTATGATATTAACTATACGAAGTAATGTACGTACATGATACAGATACTTAACATTTGTGTTTTATTGATAGTTTCATCTGCAGCTCAGCAGCCTACTGTTATTTCAGAAAGTGCACTTTTACCGCTGCCGTCTACCTCAGGAGAACCGAAGCCACCTCCTCCTACAGCTGGAAATGAGTTAGCCATTCAAATTCGGCGTGAGTCTAGTTGCATGCTAGTAGCAAATGATGAACATAGATATAGTTGTTAAGTGTGTCTGTCTGCCTGTCTGTTTGTTTATGTTGTGAGTGTGTACAAAAAAATACTTGCTGTGCATGTGTATCCATACATAGTATAATATGTGAGAAAACTGTTTTACTGGTACGTAAGAAAAATTCATTGTTGGAAATTTTCACATGAAAAGTTCATGGTAATTTTCATGGTAAAATATTTTCAAAAATTTTTTAACAACACTCTTGGGTCTACAAGCTTTTCTTTTAAGCTTAAATCAGACCTCTCTATTTATTGAATGACAAAATATTTTGTGTTTAATTTTTGTCGTTGCATACCACCTCGAAAATTTTTAATGGCGTAGTGTCTTTTAGTTAAATGTACATGTGAATTGTGTAATGTATCATGTAAAATCCAGCATTTAGAATTTTGAAAAATTCACTTACAAAGATTTACTTTCCAACTTTCAAATTTTAATACCACATATTTACAAAATTATGACTCTGTGAGTGCGATTCATTTGATTCTGTATATTCTAGCATCTAAATTGCATCATATAATTCATACGATATTGTAAATTTAGAGGTGCATGTGTACAAATCTTGATTTTTATACCTAGTTATATACTGTTACCGTTAGCCTGGTAAATATCTCTTACACAGTGTTTAAGAAATGCTGTGGGTGTAACCATCTAGTTGCTATGTAGGTCAACAACATATAAACCATCCTGGCTAAGGCTTAAATGAATAGTAAAAATTTAGTATTCGAATATTCTCGAACAAATAGTCCAAATATTCTTTTTAATATCAAAAATATAATGGTAAATATTTTTCTGATAATTTCAGTTGAGATGTTTGCTATTTCTTCACTTAATGTTTTTATAATGATCATAAGCTGCCTGGCACAAGCTTCATTCACAGGTGCTCAGATTAGAGTATCTAAAAACCATATAGATAAAATATTTGAATTTTTAGGGTTTGATTAGATAACAATCAGTTGTTTGAACTTTAAATTACAATATACTATTTGTCTGTTTGTTCACATGTCATGTGTGTGTGTCTCAGCGGAATCAAAGCTATCTACCCCGCCTCCACCACCTCCTCCAGCTGGCAGTAGGACGGAACCATTTTACGTACGGCCGCAGAGACCCAATAAAAGAACCAACTGGCTCAAGAAAGGTTGGTATTCTGTATAATAATGATTGTATGCATTTATGCATGCATGATACAATAGTGAATTGTATGTATATACATAATATCTGGCATTCACTGATGTACAAGTTCCTTTTTACTATTGTGTTACATTGATCATGGAGTGTGTATTGTACATTGTAACTAATCACTGCGCATGCTGTACATGTACACATGTTAATGTGTGGAGGTTGTGTTTAAAAAATGGCAGAACTTTATGATTAACATTGGGGCGATGGTAAATATAAAATTGGTTGGTTGTAACAGGTTGTTGTATAGTATGTTGCATATCAATATAAGTGAGACCCGTGGCTATAGATAGCTTGTGACCTGATTGCACAGTATTTATTATGTCATCATATTTCGACAAGAAGCCGTCATTTTGAGAGCAATAAGACCTGGGAAATAAAAACCTGATCAAGCCATGAAATCAATTTTTGATAAAATTTCCATGTAAAAGTACCTAACACTCCTACGTAAATAGTAATGCAAAAATGTTATAATTAATGCCAAGGCTAAAATTTCTTGGCAGAACAAACCCAGAGGTACATACATATGTATACCCACACATTCAATGAAAATACAATATGCTCACTTGTGCGTACATAAACATTTACTTCAGGAATACTTTTATGCACAACACATGTACATAATGTAGTGTAATAACTGAGCCAGCACATCTGGCAATGTACCTTATCAGATTCTGCATGCCACAAATGGTTAAAGTATTTCTAAAATTTCATCATATAAATGCAGAAAAAACATTTATTTGAATTGCAACATGAGCTTAGTGTATTGTGTGTTCATTTATACATTGACACACAGAGGATTTCTTACTACATGAAATGTACGTAGGGTGATCATTATATAGTCTTGATGTAACTTGAACCAACTTGTTGAAGCTTTGTGTTGACATCATGCTTGCTTCAATGGACAATTGTAATATACCTTTAATGGTTTTATGCAAGAGATACGTGTATTAATACAAACGTCAAGAAATTTGTAAATTGTAATTCTTATAAACTGTTGAGCGTGCACAGACAGACATACAGACTACATGGGGAATTTGATACAGTGTGATTATTATTTTAAGCTGTTAATTTACTATCAATTGATTAAATATCATATTATACTGGGAATGAATGATGCTATAAATGGTATTCACTAGTGTGACAGTTTGTGGGAATGTTCGTGAATATTTTTGACCATTCGACTGTTCACACACTACACAGCTTTTTTGCATCATCTACAAACATGCTCTTAAAGCTTGTTTAACATGGCATTACGCCCTGTACTTAAAACTAGCACTGCACTAGTAAAACCGGTTATGCTTGAGGTTACCTGAGAAATGAATGGATTCAAAGGGCTTTGGGACCAGAATGCTTTTCTATTTATATACTAAAAAGCTATAAGGAAATCAGAAACCAATAAAATGTTGCATTTAGCTCTTCCTGGAGTAGTTTTCTTGTCATCAGAATGTAAATTACCTCGGTAATTATAAAGTTTTTATAACGTATTTTACTGGTGTAGTCCAACTGAAACAAAAAGAAGAGAGCTAATTTTTTAAGTGTAGGATGTAATGCCATGTTAAAAAAACTTTGAGAGCGTGGTTGTACAATGATGGATAAGGGTGTGTTGGTGTTAGGCCACATTGATAAAATGAAACTTTTCAAAGAAATTGACCCAGTCTGTTTACGTAATAGTTAGACGGATGCACCGTGGAGTACCAATTTTATGAACCCGAAGGTCGGAGGTTGTAGTGCACGAGCACAGTGGGGGTGCTGCTAAGGGCCTGAGGGTTTATATAATTCATAAACTCCATGATGTATGCGTATAACTGTTTAATACTCTACTTACAAAATATAGTTATAGCATTTATCACTTCCATGATACTTTGTGTGATAGCCTTGAGAAAAGGTTGACCATTTTTGTAAAAACAAAAGTAATACATACACCATAGCACTTTCAGCCCCCCTAAATGCATCCCTGTGTAGTACGTAAGTGCCTACACATCATTTCACATAGTATATATAATCATAACTGATGATGACGTATGTAGGTGGTATTAAGGGCCGGACCACTAGACAGGCAGACACTAATATCATTGCTGTCAAGTTTAACACACTGACCGAGCCAAGTCACATGCATACCGGAGATGCTGTTGTGTGTAGTAACAAAGATTGCACCGCCATCTTGTCTCACCTCTCTAGGCTGAAAGAGAACACAGAAACCGAAGCTAAAGTAACTTGTTGATTTCATGTATTAAATTCAAATCCATTCTGGTTGATACTGTAGACTTGGCAGTGTGAGTTTTGTGGTACGATAAATGCTGCAGAGTTGGAACCAGAAGAAGTTCCAAGCAAAGATGATACGACGTTCATGATAGCACCCGCTCCGGTCAATACTCAGCAGGGAGCTGCTGGTGGGGTCGAATCTTTGATCATCTTCTGTGTCGATATCTCTGGATCAATGTGTGTAACAACTGAGGTACGTACGTATGCATACGTGCGTACATGTGAACAACATACATGGCATCCATGCTTCTTTCCTAAACAAAACTACATACCGTACATGGATTGCCATATATGGTGTCAGGGTTTCTTTCAGGATTTTAGCCAAGGGGGGTCAAAATATGGTATAACGGGATACTGGGGGGGGGGGCAATGTGGTATGATCCTCCTGAAAGCAAACTAGGGGATCCAGGAATTTACTCCAGAGTACATAGTTAAAGTGGGGCCTTATTGTGTAACAAGCTAAGTGATTGTATGTGTTATTGTGCGAAGCACAATGTTAGGGGGTCTGGGGGCATGCCCCCCCCAGAAAATAGATGCTCTGAGATTGAATCTGAGGGCATTTCAGAGTCAAAATATTATATAATGTAGAATCAAAAATCAAGAGTCATCTAAACATCATTATGGCATGGAGAACATGGGCACTATTGTTAACATTTATTATGCATAGCGTAACTGTTAAAGATTTAAAACACTTAAATTGATTCACTGTCAAAACAAAATTCACAAGAGGGGGCAAGCCAAAGCCATGGGGGGGCGAATGCTCCCTCCGCCCCCCCTGAAAGAAACCCTGGGTCACCGTGTATATGTAGTATGTACTTGTGTGGGTTAACGTGCATTGTGTATGTATGTATGTATGTATGTATGTATGTGTGTGGTAGGTGTGGGTGTGTATGTACTGTTGTGTAGGTGGGTTGGTAGGTGTGAGTGCACATGTATCATAGTATGCATTACCTCACGTAGGTTTCTGGGAAATTTCAACTGAAGGGACACTCTAGGGTGACCGGATTACAAAACCTTAATGTCGATGGAGAGGACCAATACATGCCCGGCCAGAAGAGGGATGTAACTTATGTATCCCGACTACAGGTGAGCATTAATATTTACAGTACACATATAACTACACATCACACAATTAAAAGACTAGCCACATATTTATTGCTTACTGGTACAACATTATCAATGCTATGTATCAGTTCAAACAGCCAAAATATGCATTACAAGTCAAGTGGTCAAGTTATAGAATTTGTATAAATTTTTAATCTTTCATCACAGGTAGTCGGAACACAATCTAATGCCTAAATCACTAGGTTCATGGCCTACTTTCTTTCTCACAGAACCTTTTTATTCTTGCCTTGTTTGCTTTTGTCTAAGCTGGTTTTCTGAAGCCAGTTTTCTTTTGTCTAAGCCGATGTTCCTAATGATATATCATGTGATAACAGCCGGTGCACCCACCATCATTATTAAATTATTACTCTGTACCATGTGATCTCATTTGAAGCTCACTCTGGAACACATGGAAGTTACATCATCCAGCATGTGATTGTGAAAATACATTTGTAACAGAGTGATAGGCATGAGTGCTAACATACGTGTCTATATAAAAATTAAGTAAATGACCAAGAATATATGGTAGGGATCAGGGTTTCTTTCAGGGGGCGGGGGGTAGGCATGCGTCTATTATGCTGGAATAATCTTGGGAATAATCGGATGAAAAAAGAATTGAGAATAATTCCGGAATAATAGGATATTTTAGTTTACATTGTATTATAAACTAACACTTGTAGCTTAAAAGTACAAGAAACTTACTTTATAATCGCTGATATATTTAAAATCAAGGCGGTTGTCTTGTTTTCCAAGCCATTATACACTCACACTTATATAAATTTAAACCCACAATCAAATATTTCTCGTATCTATGGCGACATCTGAGGAAATCTTTTGCTGCTGACAGCTTTTATACTTAATTTTATTGTTGTAATATAATTTGTACTAGCAAGTTTGGTTAAAAGTACAATTTTTGTGGGAATAATTTCAGGAATAATAGGTGATTTTAAAAAGAATTTCCGGAAAGAATAATAGGTAAATTTAAAAGCATAATAGACTTAAGCCTAGCGGGGGGGAGCATTTGCCCTCCCTTGGCTTTGGCTTGCTCCCCTTGGGAAATCTCTCCTTTAGTAGTGCCCATGTTCTCCATGCCATAATGTTTATAATTAGAGATGACTCTTGATTTCACAGTTATTTTGACTCTACAATTATATAATATTTTGACTCTGAAATGCCCTCAGATTCAATCTCAGAGCATCTATTTTTCAAATTTTGTCTGGGGGGGCATGCCCCCAAACCCCCCTAGCATTAGCATGCTATGCATGCTGATTGTGCTTCGCACAATAACACATACAATCACTTAGCTTGTTATACAATAAAGCCCCACTTTAACTATGTGCTCCTGATCACAGTACATTCCTGGATCCCCTAGTTTGCTTCCAGGAGGATCATACCACATTGCCCCCCGGTATCCCGTTATACCTCTTTTTGACCCCCCTTGGCTAAAATCCTGAAAGAAACCCTGGGGATATATGTAATAGTTATACCATGGGCAAGAGGGATTTGCCTGATATATATGCCCAAGCTCGAGGGCCGCAGGCCCGAGGGCGCGGGCATATATATCAGGAAAATCCCGAGTGCCCATGTTATAACTAATATATTCCACTTCCGGCACTCTAAAAATCTGCCCAAAACTGACGTCAATAATTCGGCCTCTTTATATAGTAACGGGTACTCGTTGTGATTGTGGGGCTCGATTTTATCGTTGTCATGACGTTCTTGTATGGTAGTGATGGCGATTGTGGGTTTACCACAACTTTTTATAAAGCTGCAGCACTTATAATGGGCAAAAAATCCTGTTTAATCGCTTAAACTAATGGTGAGTGTGTAAATAGAGTAGATTAATATATATTAAGTCACGCAGTGAATATACTATTTTTATCACGTTAGAAACTCACCTCAAATGGCATCCTTTGGCTTTATCGGCTTGTACACTCAATACAAACACTTTTAGACTAGTAACAAAGTTTATTTTCAACTTCAAATAAATATATTAAATTTAGAAAACTAAAACCCACAATCGATATCGCATTCTTGCGCCTATATAAAGAGTGGTAGTTCGTTTCTACATCACTGACTGGTCACCATGGCAGCGGGATATATCATGATATATACCTGTTCCCAGGGTATATTTGAAATATATCCCTGTGGTTTCCTTTGATGTGAGGTGTCAAAGTGGTATATATATGTATATTACACAAGAGTAAAAGTTACAAGTATTAGTCAAAGATCTTGTGGCATTTGTATCTGTAGATTCTGTACCTGCGATGGTAACAATTAGATACAGTAGCCAAATAATCCTTCTTGCTTCCTTACCCCAAACTGCCCAAAGATCAATATTATCATTTGTATGTATGTATGGTGTTCTACAGTGAAGTAACCAGGTGTATGTTCTATTAGAGTGTTTTCATCTACACTACAGAGTGTTCAGGCAGCGGTGGATCACCAGTTGGGTGAATTTGCTAAATCACAGCCAAATACAAAGATTAGTTTGGTGACATTCAATAATGAAGTGACTGTATTTGGTGATGGCAAAAATGATGCTGTCATTGTCACCGGTGATAAACTGAACCACAACGATGCTTTAGTAAAGGTCGGCACTGAAGCAAGTCTACCAGCCAGCATCAAGGAAACACGAGAATCCCTTAGCTCTAAATTGTTCAGGTACAATGCACACTCATTTCACATAATGATTAAACTCTTAGCTTCAAATACCCACTGCTATTGTTTGTCTATGCTACAGTATGTAATTGTCGAATCATGTTCGGTATACTTTTATTGCAAGTTGTTGTTTTACAGTTTGGAGGAATCTGGTAGTACTGCACTTGGTCCAGCACTTATCACATCCATTGCCATGGCAGCAAGAGTGCCTGGCTCTCGGGTGAGCTCTGTGCTTACTGTGATCCTAGTCATGTGTATCTCTGCTACTGAAGGTGGTTGTGTGCACTGATGGGTTAGCCAATGTTGGACTAGGAAGCCTTGATGGTGAGCATGTGGAAGATTGCCTGCTTGCCGCATACAGCACACACACACACACACACACACACACACACACACACACACACACACACACACACACACACACACGCACACGCACCCACACACGCACACGCACCCACACGCACACACACACACACACACACACACACACACTGAGTTACATAACATACAATGATGTTTCTACAGAGTTACGTACAGAAAAGCAGGTTAAAGAGGGACAACAGTTTTATGAGAAACTTGGTACACAAGCTGTTGATAAGGGGTGAGGAATGTAATGCAATTGCCTCATTTAAAAAACAGCTAATACTGTATACTGCAAATTTTTGATAAATTGTTACCAATTTGTCAAAAGTTTACTTGTCAATTAAAATTGTTACAATGTAATTCATCAATTTTGCCTCTGGAAAAACCAATTTCTCAAAATTTTGCAATGCCAAAAAGCCTTTATTACCATCTCTTATACTAGTGTAAACTTAATGGTGATGACACTTGGTTTCTCTGTCACTTAAGGGTAATAGTATCTGTGGTCAGTATTAAGGGAACTGATTGCCGAATGATAGAACTTGGTCAGGTGGCCAATCAAACTGGAGGAGAGGTACGCCAATGAGTTAACACACAGTGACTGTACTATTAGAGAGTTTTACATGTGAACTTTGTATAGGTGATCATTGTGGATCCTCTAACACTGACACAACAGTTCAGTACTATTCTAGCCAATCCGATCATTGCTACTAATGTTGTCACCAAACTGATCCTCCATAGTGGATTGTGAGTGTGGTGTGCATTATATAGAAGCCTCAAGATCATTGGTTCTTTAGATATTTCCGTCATGAGGATTACCAGAGTGCCAGTTGTGTGACTATACGAGTTGGTAATGTCACTGCTGATACTGAGCTAACCTATGAATATGGAGTACGCTCAAAGAGTAAGAAGGATCTCTTTGTGATGGGCATTTTATAAGCCTTTGTTTAAAGCTTTTCTTTAGTGATGCATCAATATGAGATTTTGCCGATATTCCGATATTTCTTTTCCCTGTATTGGCCGATACCAATAGCCAATCTGATAAATCTAACAATAGGCATCATCATGCCATGAGATTGTGATTAAACATATTTTAGCACCATCCATAATTCCGTTTTAAGACTGAAATAGCAAATATTTTATCACCAAAATATTAATGTCATCTCATTTTTATGTTGTTACCTGAAATACCTGCTAAAGAAAAACCAACTGATATTTTAATTTTAAGGCTGATAAACCGATTTTGATAGTTGAACCGATCATCAGTGCATCACTACTTTTATTTCTCTTTTGCGGCTCAATTTTATACTTTGAGTCCTTTAAAGAAGACTCTGTTGCATACTGATATCAGTATACATGTATATATCAATGAAGCAATGCCATTATATTCACTAACGCACTGCATAGCTACAATATGTATATAGTTTACATGTGATGTGTTCTATTACATAGAGAATAAGGAAAAAACCACTGACAAAGCTGAAGCTACTGCTACCACTAAGACTGAGACAGACGAAAAAGAGCAGACAATTGGTGGTGCAGTGGGTGGGGCTGGAGCTACTGCTGCTGCTGATGAACCAAAAGACATCCCCCCACTGTTGATAGATGGAATGGAGTGCCTACCATTTCAACTACAGATATCCTATAATAATCTGGATGGAGCTCAATGCAACAGAGTTATCACACGGACTAAACCTGTAACTAAAGACAGACAGGTTGCTGAAGCAGGTAACATATGTGATAGTCTTATATGAAAGTATTTATTGTGCCTATTTTAAATAATTGTAATTCTTATCATTAAAGTACGTATGTACCAACTTTGGTAGCTCATTATTTCATGGACGTGTCACAAAAGGAATTATTATCTTTAGCAGTCAGCCTTTCAGAAATAAAAATTTTTCTCATTCGAAAGTTTATGTGGTACGTATATCAAAAGTCTAAAGTTCCAGTTTATCAGAAGAAACGTCATTTTTATTGTGCCATTTTTATTATATACAAAAACAATCCAGTGGTTATGGCACACATGCAGTATCTGGTTTAACTGCTTTGGTTGTTATATTCTACTCAACACAGGTTCTAATGTACAAGTGTTAGGTGTACATGTTGCTAAGACAACGGCCAGGATGGCATTGGAGGGTGAATATACAAAAGCAAGAACTAAAGCACTTGTTAATCAGAGGCTAGTGCAGAGAGTTGGGTAAGTGTGCATCTTTGTATGTGTGTGTGTTGTATTTATCTGTACATGTTTGTGTGTGTCTCTATGTGTATATGCATGTGTATGTACATATGTAGATGTGTGTGGCTGTGTGTGTTGTATTTACGTATCTGTGTGTATTTGTGTGGGTCTCTGTGTGTATATGTATTTGCCTGTGTGTCTGTGTATGTATGTATGTATGTATGTATGTATGTATGTATGTATGTATGTATGTATGTGTGTGTGTGTGTATGTATGTATGTATGTATGTATGTATGTATGTATGTGTGTAAGTATGCAGGGTTCAAAATAATGAATTTGTTATGCATGGCCATAGGTGCCAGACAAAACCCATTTTGTGTGGCAGTTTCAAAACTTGTACAGAAATTAGTTGTTACACATGACAAAGTATTTAGCAATTTATAAAAGCACTATTACAAATTAATATGAATGATACAAAGCTTATAAAAAGGTTACTTTTGTTCTTAAAACTGCTACTTATTTTCTCTTAGAGTTATTTTCTTAATTTCATAACAACTGCATTTGCTCTATAAAGAGTGTGCACTATATAGAATTATTACACAGCGTGAGATGAACATGTGTTACAATGTAGTTCGCTACATGGATACATCTGCAGCTACTTATAGGTTAGTTTCAGCTGCTTGTAACTTACCTTTTATGGATTTAAAGTATAATTTTCTTGTTCGGCACCTACAACCAGGCATAACTAGTATTTTTGAACGGTTAGTCGCAATTTTTGCACGGAAAATGGCCGACTGCCGGACGTTATTTTGAACCCTGATGTATGTATGTATGTATGTATGTATGTATCTATGTATGTATGTATGTGTGCATTGTGGGTGTGTCACTTATTAACAGATAACCTATTTGGCGTGTCCACATTTATTTACTCTACACAGGCATGTCTATGATCGACAGGATGAATATCGAGCATGGGTTAAAAATGTTGCTCCCATAGAGAATGTAATGAGAGTGTCACAGCAGGTGATGATAGTGTTACACAAGCATGATATTATGCTATTTGTGGATGTGTGTTTGTGCTTTTGTTTACAGAAAGAGCGGATCACTTTCGGTCGTTCACACAGTGACAATGAAGATGAAGATGATGATGACAATTATCGGTATCCCTCTAAAGCTCAAGTGAAATGTTTAGTACCAAAAGTAGTGAAGAAGGTGTGTTATGTAGCTGTGAGGATTAGGGCTGCATCAATTCCAAATTTTACCGATAGCTACTTCAAGTACCAAGTACTGCTGTTAAATGCCAGTACTGATACCGATACATGGAAGCACTCCACAGTGTGCAATCATAATTTATATCATTTAAGTAAATATGTGACAACTTGAAAGTTTTTCAAAAAGTGCATAGAAATTCATTTTAACAGTAGATATAACACACTAACAACAGAATTGGTACTTGTGTAACATACTTTACTGATCCTGATACTACCAGGTATTGGTCCTATATTGATACAGATATCAGAATTGGTGCAACCCTAGTAAGGATTAGCAAAATATCAGTATAGTTTGCCAAATTAAAAAACCAAGTGGTCAATCAAAACGTACTTTATTGATAATATGGTGCTCTCTAAATACATTCATTAACAAAGTAAAAGGGAGTTGACCTTATTTTACATGTATCTTATAAGAAGTATTGTGTGTTACTGCCTCAATAATCAGAACATTTGTAGTCTAAATTGTTTCACCTATTATCTATACGTATGACAAAATTTTTATGGTATACCTCTCCAATAGAAGATACATGCATGATGAGTCTTTGTTCACATGACTTACCCATGATGTTATCAAATATTCCTAATGGTAGCAGTTGATTAACAGTTAATGTAACACTTTCACACCTCAGATCAAAGGAAATCACTAGTATACATAAGCCATGTATACGTACCTCATTCCACTGATTCCAGGGCTACGGGCTACAACTAAATGTAAACCGGTTTATATTCAGATGTAGCCCGGGAAAGTGATTCCTTTGAACTCCTTGATCTACTCTCTGATCTACCAACCGAAGTGGAACTACACTCTTTATATAGGTGCATCAATTCCATATCGATTATGTGTTTTAGTTTTTAAAGTTTAGGCAGGTTTCTAGTCGTCATTTCTAGGCTAAAACCGTTCTAATTTATTGTCTACGTAAGTTTAGAAGTATATTTACCAAAGGGATCTCAGTTTGAGGTGAGTTACTTGCACGACAAAAACAATCTGTTACCATGTGCTCGTTATTCTATTTAAATGACACCACTAACATTAATTTATCCATCGAAGCAATTTAAAGCAAATTTTCAACCAAAATAAGTCTTTTAGTCTTGCTTGTAGCTTGTAAACTTGTTTATAAACCCACAATCATTGCGACTACATGTGCAAGAACGTCATGAAAACATCATATCTAAAACTCACAAGCCACACTATAAATACAATCACCGCAAATTGACCGAACTCTTAGCTTGAGCTGTTGAGTCAGCTTGCTAAGGAAGTGTTACATATTAGTTGTAACACAGGCACTCGTGGCCTGCCTGATATGTACACCCTCAGCCCTCGGGCTTCGGGTGTACATATCAGGCAGACTACTTGTGCCTGTGTTACAACTATTACTTATATAACATACACAGTGTCTGGTTTTTAGATTCAAGTTATTTGTGGTATAGGAATTTTTACGATTGCCTGTTAATCAGGTTGCCCTTTGAATTAAGAGTACCTTAGAAACAGGCTTTTATCATTCTTTTGTTTGTGTCACTGTAGAAAGCATACAAGAGGCGTGGTGAATCATCTGATGCTGTTTCAGAAGTTTACTATAAGAACATGGTAAGTATGATATTATTGTATTTATCATATGAAGTACTCATCATAATAGTATTTATGTGGTTCACTGTATATTAGGGCTGAGCAATAGTGAAAATTATGCTATCACGATAGCAGAAACAGTGATATTTACGATTATAAATACTATCATGATAGTTGACTTGTCATAAATACCATGAGTAAAAGCAAAGGAATATGAATTCGTCAAATTAAGTATTTTCAGTGGTCATGAACTCCAGTTACTATTTCATCAAATTTATAATCAGTCAAACTGGCTATATTCCTATAAAGTTATTATTCAAATGGTCAGGGAGTACTATCACGATAATCGCTCAGTTTTACTGTACTACATACTGTAGCCCTCTAGACATTTCATGGTATGCATGTGTATTGTGCATTGTTTGATCTTTTACAGCATAGTAAACGTTCAGATTTTCAGTGAAGATTGATAACTACTTAAACTGATTAGCTATACATGTATAGACTTTTGATAATCATACTTCAATTTTAGTGTGAAGAAGTATTTATAATTAATATTTTTGTAATACTGTATGTATGTACGTATGTCTATGTATTTTGAAATGTTTAGTGTTATAAATTTTTAAATAATCTCTTGTGGAACTCTACTTGTGGCTACCAGCAAGTTGTGTGTACATATGAACAAAATAAGAGGAACAGAAGTGAGTCATCTAAAGGGGGGGGGGGGTGAGAAGGAAAGCCTTCAGAAGCAGGTGACAGGTGAGAGGATCAAGTCCATAAACTGTCTTGTCTGCAGTCAGGGTTGAGACTATCAGATCAATCCACATATCTACAGTCTTGCATGTATAGCCAGACTACTTTTTCCATTTTTATTTGTGGTGTCAGAAATAAAAATGGAAAAAGCAATCTGACTACACGAGACTACCGCCAAATTTGTAATACTCTCTAATACAGCAATCAGATAATATGATGACTGTCCTGTTAGGAGTATCAATCTATTGCTGTGAGTAAATCTCTTATATAGTGTTCCGTAGGTTTAAATTTTAATCCGGGTCATCATACAGATCACCGGGTAGACCAATGCCCTTGACGGTGGCCTGCAGTAACCAAGCCAATTCAACAACCCTATACCTAGTGTCACCTGAATCCGACAACCATCAGTGTTACAAGGTAGCTATAGCTATATATGAATAAAGTATAAAAAGATAACCTGACTTACAGCCATTATGATTAGTTGAAAGAAACATGACATTGAATAATTGTGTCTTCGAAATAACTCCTGTGGTATATCATTACATTGCTCAAGGACATGAAAGAAGTATGTAAGGAATTGTGTAACTAGTCACACGACTTGCATCCTTATTAACTTAATGCCATTAGACTGCTAGTAATGAAGACAAATTGGGAAGTTAGTTATGTGGGAAATACTTTTTCTTGTCCTGATTCAAATTCCCTTGACTGTTTAGTTATTATTTATTCAAGCATTTGTGAGTCTGATTCAGAAGCCAGCTGGTTTTTGTGTGTTCTTTTGAAAGGGGAGTTAGATGTGGAGTTTTTATGTAGCTATTCATGTGCCTGTACACATGCATGATGCCTGCACTTACACCACATCATTATTCAGTATCAAGAGTGGCTCAGAAGGTGGGGCTGGTGTGGCCAGAGCCCCACCACATTTTTACTGGTGCATTATAAAGTTCATTTAATTTGTCATTGATTAATATACTCTAATAAAATAGTCAAAATCTAATACAGCATAGTGAATAGATAAAGCTTGCATAAAATGTCTTCTACTACCAATAACAGTTAGCTTCATCTGCCTCTGCAATACTATTATGATGTAGTATGTAGCTATAGCTATATATATGTATAAGTCAGCTGTATGTTTAAATATAAGGTTACAGCTTGGAATTTTTACACTTGAAATCATGCTCAGAGTCAATCTCATTATGTTACAACTTTTTTTCTGGGGGCATGCCCAGACCCCCTAGGGTTGGTCTGCTATGCCTACCTGTACTTTGTACAGTTCCAAGTGCTACCACTCACAGAGAGCTTCAGCCGCCCCTGTTCAGTATAGCATAAGAGTGATGATTCTTTAGCTGATAGAACTCAACAGGTGATTTTGGATGGGTGCATGTATGCTACAACAATATTCCCATACTAGTAATGCCACAGTCTGGTATACCTCCAGGGAACAGTACTTAACTGCTTGGTCCATTGCTGTTTCTTTGTAAATAGCAAACATAGTAAATTGGTAGACTGTAGGGCTGCGCCTATCAGTTATGCTTTCATTTTTACCTATTATTCTTTTGAGAATTTCTTTTAAACTTTACCCTATTATTCCAAAATTATTCCCAATAAAAATCACATTTAACCTTAAACAACTACTTATTAAGTACACAACATAATATTTATTACCTTAAATGTGCAAGAATAGGCCCTCTACAGCATTTGAAGTTGTCATGGATACGAAAAATATTTGATTGCGGGTTTAAGTTTCCATTAGTCTAACTCACATGTTAAAGATTTTGCAGCAGCATATTTAACTTTGATTTTCAGAGATACTAGATAGTTTACAAGTGAGTGTTTTGTATTTATGGTGGATTTATAGTGTAGCATAATTTAAATTTGCCCTATTATTCCATAATTCTTTTCACTTCCTATTATTCCCAAAATTATGCTGGCATGTTAGGCTATGGTTAGGCGCAGCCTTAGTAGACTATGACCTTGAACATATATAGCTACGTATATATAATTATTTAATAGATTTTCAAATAAATCTAATTACCAGACTGATCAGTTCACAACAAAAGTCCAAAAGAAGTCACCAACTATCTTGGTAGTGTTGTCATTGACCCATACGGAGACTGTTACATGATTGACCGCAACCATGCTGCAACAGACCCTACTCACTGGCATGTATAATGTCAATCAATTGTGTAGATCTTCTTTTGATGTTTCTCCATTGTCCATATCTTCCCTCTAGGCTTCAGTGGGACACAGCATTGGGATCTTGAACTGAAACTGTTCTTCCGGCTTTGCAGGAGGCACACAAAGAGGGCCCCGCAACAAGCCATAAATCTCGTAGGCGGCGGTATAAATCTTTGTAAATCTTAAATCTTGAAGTTCAGCGTTTCCGTAAATTTATCGTATAACACCGTAAATTCCTTTAAATTAGTTCTGTAAAATTCCAGTTCCGTAAATTCTAGTTCTAGTTCCGTAAATTTATCTATTCAGCTGCATGTGAATCATAAAAAATTAAAAATCTCTATAAATCTTCCAAAATCTGTAAATCTTGTAAATCTCTATAAATCCCAAGATTTTAAATCTCATATATGTGACTGACTGCAAAAAACCCTCCATGTTAGCGTATTTTACATAGCTTCACAAAAATGGCCATAAAATCTTGATGGTTATATCAATTTTTAATTGCTTTGTATTGAAATGTAACTGAATCATTTGTCAACAAGTATGGCAAATTTTCCAACATTATGAGGAACGGTTAAAGAGTTATGCAATTATAAAGTTCTAAAAATGTGTCAAAATTTGCACGCTAACATGGAGGGTTTTCGCAGAGCCAGTCACATATAGGCAATTTCTCTTTGTTGCTGGCCCCCCAGCATACAACGCACTGCAAACATCGATCCTATATAGTCTGGCGTAGCCGACCCTTTTATATCTCCAATCTACTTTCGTAGCGGGCGCTTATAATCTCCAATCGATAAGCGCCCTGCGGAGAAATAGGGTCTGGTTCACGAGACTATGTATAGTCTACATACACAAAATAGCAATATCGTGACGATTATACCATTGACACTGTAATAATCTAGCTAGCTCAGTAGGATTCTTGAGATGAAATAGAAAATTCTTTTCTCACAGATCCGCACAATTTCCTTGTAAGGTGCGCGCCTCACCGTGCCAACTATTTACCCCCGAGCCAGTATTCTTAGCTTGGACTCCAGATCTCATCTACTAGCTATTGGAATTAACACAACGAAGCATATTATGTGTAAAGTATGGATTTTGGTTCGTCCCATGTTTACGAATATGAAAATTCCGACGAAGAGTACATTTCAGACGAAGAACTTAGTGTTGGAATGTTCTTGAGGTACGGATTCCAGTGATGCACACAGCTATAGACCTCTTACCAGTGAAATAAATTCGAGTAAATTATTATAAATGCAACTGTTTTAATAGCGATGACGATGATAGCGATGTGGATCTTGATCATCTAGAAGGTAAATACAAGCATAGACAATCCATATAGACCCCTAGCTGCGTTTATGAATCTATGATATAAATAACACAAGGCATCCTCTCGTGCTTTTTCTCACATGTACAGTCAAGAGTTCATAATATACGTAATAGCTAAGTAGGGATTTATTTGCTATCTCATGCCAGAATCCTGTTTCCTGTTTCCTTACTTTTCAATTCTGGCAGGGGAAACTTGGTAGCTAGGCGGGTGTCATTATTCTACGAAACAGAACAGCCGGAATGTTCCGTGGCATTATTTTCCGGAACGGAACAATTTGCCAAACAGCTTTTCATAGCAATAGCTATAGCTATATTCGAGGCTATATTACACAGGTAAGCTTGAATTGCGATGCAAGGTTAATCTAGGATAATTGAGCTCGGCCAGTTACTGTGCAGTCACATGATTTTAAAATCTTGTCTCGACTGACAAACATCTTCTAGTATAGTCATTAGACTTGTTTATACTTATATAGCTACTGGCGAAGCTACTAACTTGAAAGAGGTTTATAAATTTAGTGCCATATATAGCTATCTTTATATAGCTAGCTAAGTACACGTGGGATTGAATTGAAGCCGTCTTGTATGTCTCCCAAAAACCCTCAGGGTAGCTACATCGATAGAAATACGTAGTTCAAGCTTGTAGTTTTTATCATAATTTTCCATCCTAACTTGAAGAAATAGCTACCAGGTAATTGCTTTTAATAAGGTAGGCAGCTCAGTGTTTGCATAAGGTATGGCTTCCTGGCTACCTCTAAGTGACAAAAATTTAATTAAAGAATCTCAGTAAACACACTAATGTACCATATAGCCTAAATTTTTTGAGGGGGAATATTTTCGTGGATTTATGAATTTTGGTGTTTTCTGTATAAAAATTTCGTGGATAACCGAAGTATTGTATTGAATTGCAATGGAGGACAAAACTTTCAAGGTTAAAATTTTCATGGTTTGACAAAAATCCATGAAATCAGTGAAAATTTTCTCCCTCAAAAAATTTAGGCTATACGGTATATTGTGATAGTATCGATATGTTATCTGCCATTATCCTTATCAAGATAATATTTAGATATCGATAATTATCGTTTAATCGTTATTATCGCACAGCCCTAGAAGGAACCTATTCAGAACTGGGGGGGGGGGGCTATTTACATTCTCTGGACACATTTATATGGAGAAAATTACAATCTTATGGAGTGACACTAATAAAAATAGGGGAGTTTCAGCCCCCTAGCCCCGCCCTTTCTGCCACCTTTGGTTACATGTACTGTCACATTATAAAGACACTGAAAAGCAACCTCCAAAGTAGCAACTTCACCATGCATGGATTATTAATTGATATTCATGAATTAAATCCGTGTAGCTACTTGATCCTTTAAATCAAGCTAGGAGAGGCTCTGTATACAAGCTGTTCCACAGGCTGAGCTGTACATGCAACAGAACCTCCCCTCGAAACAGTGCCTAAAAATTTGATTTAATTAAAATGATATGATGTGATAGATCGTTTGCAGTTCCTTTGATAAGGTATTGTTATAGACATTATTAATGACTACGTTATTGTTTTAAATATTTTTTCTTTTGTTCAATCAGTTA
Source organism: Spongia lamella (assembly GCA_963930835.1). Taxonomy (NCBI): domain Eukaryota; kingdom Metazoa; phylum Porifera; class Demospongiae; order Dictyoceratida; family Spongiidae; genus Spongia; species Spongia lamella. The sequence goes on from OZ005748.1 coordinate 11,560,544, forward strand.
GTATGATTAATGTTCATCACAAGTAGGGAAAACTTGCATGTATTCTATTTAACTATACAGATGCTATAGCATCCTAGCGAATTTATGCAAAGCCATATGCATAATTACCAAAAATAGTTTTCAGTGCATTAGTAGTGGCTAGCTATATATATGCATAATGCAAACTAATCAAATTAAGGTAGTGAGACTAGTACAGTTATTTAGCAATATAATAATTCTTGCATTCCTTTGCTAGTTATTATTCATTCTCCTCAGCCTCCTCTCCCATCATGCAGTGTTCTCTCTAGCCATTCTTTGTGTTACCTCCTTATTCTCCCTTGCTGTCGCTCTAGCCTTTAGGCATGCTGTTGTGATGCTTCTGCGGGTCTATTTGTTTTGAGTTTCGTGTCATTTCTTTGCCTTTTGCAGTACAGTGTTGCTGTCATTTTGTGTTTGGTTTAATTCATGAAGCCATAGAACAATTGTCGCCAGCGTGATCACTTCGTACTCTTTGTTTCTGTCCGTGTTTGTTTGAATCATGAACCATGGAACCATTCTCTAGCAAAACAATATGTATGTATGTATGTATGTACGTATGTACGTATGTACATACGTATGTACGTATGTACGTATGTATGTATATGTATGTATAATTATTATGTATGTATAATGGTATTGGTTCTATTTGCTGTTTTAACAACACTGTTAATATACATAAACCATTTTTGTACATAAAACCACTAATTACATTGCATGTGGGCATGATAATAGCTACCCAGTAAAATTCACTTGCCAGGTAACAGTAATAGCATGTAGAGCTTGTGATAAGTGGTATACAGAAACCTAAGCATGCAAAACCATACAAGTGGTTTTTCTTTTAGATTACTCAGATAACCACACACATTCCCAGAGTCACATAGTAAGAAGCCATTTAAGTAGTTGTTTTAGTGAGCTTGACAATAACTGATGTATCGAAATGTATGGAAAGGTGATACAAGATGTTGGGTAATGATAATAGATTTAGTGCGGGTAACTTTCTTGAGAATGCTTATATGGAATCACCAAAATTATATGTTATGGTTGATAAAGAGGTCATCTAAAGTAACTAATCAGATTGCAAAAATGTGATTAGTGCCAATTTAGCAGGGTAATGAATACCAGGAAATGACAACAAAACTTAGTCACATATATAACTAATCATAGCAAATCTCATACAATAACACCCTTGTTTAAAACTGAGGCATGCATGCATGTGCATGCATGCATGCGCGTGTGTGTAAAGAATAGACGGCTGACCACTGTATACACAATGTAACGTTAATTATAAAGGAAAACTATGGAGGAGACCAATTTTTAGAGTTTGCCTTTATTGTTTAGGGAGAAAAGGGACCAATTCACTGCCACCAACATCTGGCAGTGATGACACATCTTATGATTTCTTGAGGGAAATTTCAAATGGTAAGTCACATGATATTCTGTATGCATAATAATACAGTATAGCTCTATTCTAAGTAAGTATATATATATGTACGAAATGAACATTACATTGCAATGTATTTGGGCTTGTAGCTACGTAGCTACATATACGTAGTTATGCATGTCTGGTCTAAATTTTGTAGCTACGTAGGTAGCAAATTGTGTTGTATTGTGTAGCATTGAAGTCTGCTATTTATTGCGGTACTATTACTGTCTGCTTACCAACTTTAGTCTCATCTTGATCTTTTTTCCTGTTTTACACCTTGGGTCACCATGTTTTGATTCACATTTTTACATCATTTAGCCAATAAAAACTTTGATCTTTGCACTCCACCTGCTTGGTTGTTTGTTGGGGAATGTTATGATCACTATTAGGATATGCAATAATTTAGCTACTAGTATCACAAACATTTAAGTATAATAGTACTTAATAGTAGGGATTGCTATGAAAATATATGGCTTCCAAAAATATGCACCTTTAAAAACATCCTTTTAAAAATTATAACATTTAAAATCAGAATGCGGAAAACCAACTACAGCTCTATTGGTATAATTATTATATGACACTAACAACGCTATAACTTCATTCAAAGTAGCTTATTAAGGAGAGGCAAAGTTGATTTACAGTTTATCGTCAGAATTTTTTCAGAAAACATGCAAGCGGGAGGTCATTTTCATTTTTCATTATGGAACAACACCTCAATTATATATAATATGTACTGAAGAAAGTCAATTTAAAAACATACAGAAAATTTCCTTACTTACTTCTAGAAACCATGCATTCTGCAAATTTACTGTTGGTTCTACACAGATATAGCAAACCAAGAAATGAGTGTTCTGTTAGATTCAGTAACCTACTATATAAAGCTGAAAAGCCGTCTGTCCGTCTGACTGTTCCGGTGATAACTCAGTCGTGCCAGCATAGATTGATGCTGGACTTGCATGACGCGATAGCTATGTCTTCAGGCATCACCAAGTTCATTTCTAAAAGTTTCTAAGTGCTATAGTCCATCTACATGAATGCTTAATAGGCTGCTTAACAGGCCATTTTGCCATCATTTTCGGTCGCGTAAATTTTAAAATCAGTGTAGACTTGCTTAAACGCTATCCACGATAACATGCTACAATAGATCAAGTTTTTACAAGCTGGTACAGCCTACTACAAGGTGCTATTAAACAAAGAAACCTCAGTGTAAACAGACAAGCCCTACACTGCAAAATGCAAAGTATGAAATTCATACAAAATTACCACAATGAGCATACCAAAATTGAATTTGGTTAACATAATTTTGTATGAATTTCATACTTTGCATTTTGCAGTGTAGGGGTATAGAATTTTACAAGGTGTTATAAGTAAACAATGCTGGCTATGTCAGGTGGTAACTACACATACATAGCCAACAGGTAAAAGAGACTAGCTTAGGCGGTACAGTCATGGACTACAGAGGCGTAGGAAGCTGTTCAGAGCCGGGGGTGCTATATCAGATCTAGGGGTGCTATAGGCGATCATTAAGTCAAAATTGTATGGAGAAAATAACATTCCTATAGAGTGACAGTAAAAACAGAGGGTGCTCCAGCACCCGGAGCACCCCTGCTTCCTACATCTATGGACTAGAGAGACTAGGCGGCAAGGGTGAGCAGACTAGGTAGAAGCCTACTACAACTCTACAAGGTGTAAAGAAACCTCAGTGTAAACAGACAATCAATTTAGAAGTAAACATTGCTATAGACAGACATAGCCAAAGAGACTAGCTATATAGGTATAGGCTGGCATAGGAGACTGAGTAGGCAATAGGAGATTAGGTATAGCTCAGTATAGGTAATAGGAGACTACGTAGTAATAGGAGACTATAGGTAGCTATAGGTAATAGGAGACTATAGGTAAGTTTTACAAGGTGTTAAAAATTAAACATTATATGTGCATGCATGGTTGAAGGCATAAGCCAATATGCATAAGCCAATATGCATGAGAGACTATCTATATGGGAGACTGAGACTGTAGGTAGGTTTAGGATACTATAGGTAGATTATATACGTAAGTACGTAATAGACTACAGGTATAGCTATAGGTATATAGGTATAGTAGCTATAGGAGGCAAGGTATAGGTTTAGGAGACTATAGGTAAGTTCAGGAGTCTATAGTAGGCATTAGGAGTCTAGGTAGGTATAGGAGGTATGTACAGGAGACTAGGTAGGTATAGGAGACTAGGTAGGCATAAGAGTCTAGGTAGCTTATAACTGACGGCCAAGCAAGTCCTGTTAAATAACCTATAGCCATACCGCATATAGTATGCATTTAACTACACCTGCATGACAGGGCAGACATAGCCAATAGGCATAACAGACTAGGGAGAAAGGCTGAGTAGACTACGTAGATTGACATAATTATTATACATAAGACTGAGACTACTAGAGAGACATTATGTGTAGGACACAGCATGCATTGCTGACAATGTACGTATGTCTTGGCTTAGGAAAAGGCTCAAGATACTAAGTAGCAGCTAAGCTGTAGGCCATGCAGGCTAAGTAGACTAGACACACAGGACATCAGATATAAGTAGGCATTGAAGACTTAGTACTTTTATCATATGTACGTACTTATAAAATTGACAGACTTAAGGCATCAGGGAATCCTGCATGTCATCTGCTATATAGCTGCCTTGCACAGCATGCATTTAGCTACACCTGCACGATAGGGCAGGTACATTTGCTAGTTCTCCATAACAGTGAAACGTGTTCAGCACATGATTTATAACACAGATCATGTGATAAATAATGAAAAATGAAATTATTGCTGGATTCTACAAATACTATGAGGTGCATTGACGATAAATTGTAAATCAACTCTGCCTGGCTTAATGTTGCTATAACATGGCCCACTAGCAAAGTTAAAAAATTTTGAAATAGATTTTCATCTGTCAGCCTGTCAACAGGAAATGACCTAGCGCATAAACTGTAAGGTGTATAGTCTTCAATCTTTTTGAAAAAAACATTAATTTTGTCAGCATGAAAGTTCCATCATAGGACGATTTTTTTAAAGATAAATTTTTTCAGAACTCAAAATATTTATCCTCAACATTTTTCACAGAAATCATGCAGTTGCTGGTAATTATAAATACAAATGCATGCATATATAACCAGGTGTGTAATTAAGTTGAAAATGGCACTTTTAAATGTAAAGCTAAAACTCTGTTACCATCGCTTAGCAGTGTAGTTTGTCTAAGAAGTTCAGGGCATGATGAAGGTAGCTAAGTAATTGTATATGAGCTTAGCTAGCTAGCTACTACTCATGCAAGTATAGTATCTATGGTACTGACGAGCCCCTAGTCTAGAGTAGACGAACTCTTTCATTGCAGGGTGCTTATTGATTGGAGATTATAAGTGTCGCTTTGAAAGTGGGAAAATTGATAAGTACGTACCCTGCAAATAAAGAGTCTGGCTACGCGAGACAGACTGGCATGATATTGAGCCTATAGAAACAAATCATATGATAGCTAGCTACAGGAATAGTCCATAGTACATGTCCAACAACAGCATCTTTACTTGAATCACCACAGCTTGACAATCATGTTGACCATTTTCTCTTCTGCACTGGAGCATCTTTCCAATTTTAAGCATAAAAATATCTTTGTAATACCAATGAGTATTCAAACTGATGGTCAATGCTGAAAGCCCATGTGCCTCACCATCCTTGCTATAATTATTATGCTGAATAATTGGCTAGGCCATAAAATTTCACCACTTGCTTATCCTCAAAAATTTATCCAGAAAACTTCTGTCTAAACAGGTTTTTAATAATCCATGAAATTTTATATCCTTGAATATTAGCCATTTATTTCACAGTAAACAATGTTCTACGTATATTATGTAGTATGAAGTTGGGCATGACATGCAAGTATCATTTTAAAACACTGGTCTTAAGTTACTTAAAACAACTAGCTAGCTATGCACTGTAAAAATATTTTATAATAAGACACTGAAGTATAAAGCTGGTGAACTTTTTATTTATTTACATAACTTTCCTAAGTGAGAAGTCTTGTTCATGTAATTTCCTCATGATGTCATTATTTAAATAGGGCACTCTAGTGACGACTAACAATCAATTAGTAGATTTTTCAGATGGTAGCTGCTATTCTAGTACTGTTAATATGTAGATGAGACACCATCAATGAAGGACATTGATAATCATGTGGTGGAAAAGTGGGCCACAAAATGGAAAAAGTTGGGTAGTCAACTGAATATTGGGGAATATGTGATCAGAAACATTGAATATGATCATCCTAATGACTGTGAGAGGTGTTGTAGGAAAATGTTAAGTAAGTGGTTAGACCAGACAGCCCATCCTACATGGGGAATGCTAAAAACTGCTCTTGATGAAATATCCAATGATATTACAGGTTTGCATAATAGTATAACTTAACAATGATAAATTTATTGTGTAACTCGAATAACATAATTTAGAAGTACATAGTAGGAATCGATCCTTTGGAAAATTAAGGGTATTTAGATCCTCTTTCTGGTGCCAGTTAAATTTATTTAGTTCCTACCTTTGAGATAAGTACACATGTAAGTGTTAATATAAGATGAGAGAATCTGATAGTTTATGGCACGAACTTTATGCAGTGTGTTTGTACAGGCTATTATGAGAGTATAAGAGTTGAATACTCTCCCTTCCATAAACTCTTAACTATGTAGGCATCATTCACAACATCAAATCAAAAAACATGATGTCTAAATTTCACATGCCTTACAGTATGAGTTGATGTTTTACTATCTAAAATCCAGGCACTATAAGGCCACACCCATAATAATATTGTAAGCATCTGGTTGCTGTTCGGAGGACTTGCATGAAATATATTCAATTTAGACATAATTAAGCTTTCTTCACAAGTGCTCACACTAGAATTAAGGATAAAGTGTGAATCTGCTCTTTCAACAACCTTATAGTTTTAAATGTTAAAATTTTGGGCTTCTATAGACAGCACAATCAGATTTTATGTATAGTTCAAAAATTTAATGGGATGAAATTTCCTTTATGTAACAAATCAAGTAGACTTTTTTACATGGTAAGTACACTATTCACCAGTGTACATTATGTATATGTACATAATATGTATACAAAGAAAAAAATTTTCATGAAATTTGCAAATATTTTATCCCACAAAAATTGTACTATATGGTTTTATGTATCAATTTATTTATTTGTAGGAGAATCAAAGCTGTCTGGATATGTTAGATCTGTTTCTCCTCCAGCCCATAGGATGGCACAGAAACGTCATCGACATAAAAAAAGAACTAACTGGTTTAAGACAGGTTGGCATATTTGTATTTACGTACTTATCCTAGCACCTTGAGTGCTAAAAAAGTGTGTCATATCCAAAAGGCGTTAAATTGTTGCCAACAAAGAGAGAACCACTCTCACTCACTTCACGTTTGGCATTGCACACTTGTGATTGGTGCATTGACCATCCCATCATTATTCATATGAAATGTTTTTCATATTTAAAGCTGATTGGGAGAGTTCTCACACACAGTGACCAGTACCTGGAAATCAGAATCTGCAGCTTGAGAACAGACCAACAGCACTGGCTGTCGATACCTTATCAATCTCTTAGAAAGGACACTACCCTTACATGTTCCTTCCACCCATAAAAGGAATATAATAATATAAGTTGCATTTTTTCTACTACAAACATGTCAGGATAAATCAAATTTTGTCCTGACATGTTAGATTATATACAGTTGCTGGATTTTATTTCCTGCTCATACATTTTGCTAGGTGATATTAAGGGCCGGACCACCAGGCAGGCAGATACTAATATCATTGCCGTCAAGTTTAACACACTGACCGAGCCAAGTCACATGCATACCGGAGATGCTGTTGTGTGTAGTAACAAAGATTGCACCGCCATCTTGTCTCACCTCTCTAAGCTGAAAGAGAACCCAGAAACCGGAGCTAAAGTAACTTTATGTACTACGTACGTGCATATATACATACATACATACATACATACATACATACATACATACATACATACATACATACTTACATACATACATACATACATACATACATACATACATACATACATGTGCATGTGCATGTGTACATGCATGCACGCACGTGCACACACTGTAGTGTATTCAATACAAGGAGAACAGCGTGGTCGATCACGTGAATGATTAGAAAAACGGACGCGCATGCGTACAGGCCTAGTGTACAATATAGTGCTATGTGTACAACATATACATACAATATGTGCATACAACATTCCTCCCCTTTTAGCAATATAGTATCAGTTAATGTCAAATGAAAAATGTTGGGGAGGACATCTAGTGCGGTTAGAACGTCTTAGTTCAGAATCCTCACTTACTCTTAGAGAAGCATCCTCTGGAGGTGGCTCAGTAGTTGGAGAATTCGACGTGGGAATCGAAAGATCATCATTTGTTTCAGTTTTAGTGGAGAGTTCTCAATAACAGTTGCAGAAGTGTTCTTCCTTAACTGGTTTAAATGCCTTCTTACTCTCCTCCCATCCATAAGGTCTACAGTAAATGAAGAGGGACCAGTCTGAGAGTAGATGACACCAGGGAGCCATGCCTCGCCAGCCCCAAATTTTTTAACTAAAACAGAATCTTTTTCTACTATCACACGGTCTCTGGCATGGAAATCATGTAACTCTTTCTGTCAGCACTGGTTTTGACGAACTGGTGTCATCTACTCTCAGACTGGTCCCTCTTCATTTACTGTAGACCTTACGGATGGGAGGATAGTGAGAAGGCATTTAGACCAGTTAAGGAAGAACACTTCTTAGTAGTCGGAAGGTTGAAGGGCCACAACAACTCAGGAGCACTACTCGTTGCTTCGCAGCATCCGTGATCCCATTTGCCGAAAAATAAAACTCTAGTCGTTCTATATATTCAGTCCACTCTTCCGCAGCGGAGTCAAATGCGGCCAAGGAACTTCAAACAAACAGCAGTCATCCTCGTCGCCAAAATGTAGTGTATTCAACACAAGGAGAATAGTGTGGTCGATCACGTGAATGATTAGAAAAACGGATGCGCATGCGTACAGGCCTAGTGTACAATATAGTGCTATGTGTACAACATATACATACAATATGTGCATACAACACACACACACACTGAACTTGCAGAAACCATTCCAAATTACCCAGTCCATTTAAGCTAAACAAAAACACCCTGGGTGTAATAAAAGTGCTAGGCCAATCAGAAGCAGCATTGCAAACAGGTACGACCAAAAACTTTGATATCAGTTGAGGCCAAGAAGTTACTTATCAAAAATCTTTTTAACTACTTGAATGACTCATACAGTAGTTTATAGCATATTTTCACAAATATGATTGGCTTTGTCACTTGGCCACCTTTATTAATGATGGTGTGAAAAAGGTGGCCAAGTGACAAAGCCAATCATAGTTGTGAAAATATGCTATAAACTATTGTATGAGTCATTCAAGTAGTTAAAAAGATTTTTGATAAGTAACTTCTTGGCCTCAACTGATATCAAAGTTTTTGGTCACACCTGTTTGCAATGCTGCTTCTGATTGGCCTTGCACTTTTTTTACACCCAGGGTGTTTTTGTTTAGCATATCACCACTTTTTGGAAGTATAAACAGATGTTATTACTAGCAAGCAGCAGAGAAGTACTGCATGTGCATAACTTGTACTTGCCTAGCACACAATATTGTAAATTAAACTTTGAAGCTTAATTTTGAAAAACTCAGGCCTGAGATTATTTTTAACTTTCACTACAGAGTGATGCATCAATATAGATTGTGTATCTGAAAGTTTATGCAAATCATTTGAAGGAAATCCAAGTTATGGCAACTATCAATCTGCAGTGTAATAGCCCTTTTCAAATACATTCAAGTGTTTACTTCAGACTGATAATAGTATGACAGGTAGAGCATACATAGGAGAAGTACTGATACAAATTTGGCCGAAATCCATGAAGAAATGAGTGAGTTATTAGACAAACAAGTGAATGTATAAAAAGAGAGTTTGAAAAAAACCTTTGGGGTTCACGAAAGCTCCTGCAAGCCCCCGAAAAAAGTTTGCAATGAAAATGAAAGAAAGAAAAATACGACTGCCGCGTAAAAATTTTTGTGGTGACAGGAAGGCACTTATAAGGCTGTATCAGAAGAATGGCTGAACCGGCTTCTATCAACTTCAGGATATTGATTCTTCAAACAATGAAGGTACTAATTCTCTAGTAAATGGGCGAATTTGGCGGGAAGGGATGGTTCGTCATGCGTAGTCGCACAACGGGCACCATAAAACTCGCAATGGCTGGTACTTAGGAATGGTGGCGCCTATTTCCTCCATTCTCGGTTTGTTAATTCTATATAGTAAGAATGTTGTGGGTCGGTAATAACTAAGCAATAGCTTTAATGGTGGCTTAGCTAGAGCATTTGCGAGTTTGAGGGTGGTACTACATGTAAATAACTCACTCGGTGGTCGTGTTGCTGTGCTTCTTCTTGGCCTCACGACTCACTATTGTGAGTCTTGATATAGCCACATTCAAACACTGTCCAGATATGGGTGTATCTAATCAGTGGAATGGAATGGTGGAGTGCAATGGAATGGAATGTGGAGTGGAATAGAATGTGGAGTGGAATGGAATGTGGAGTGGAATGGTGGCATAGGCGTAGCAATAGGGGGCTAGGGGGCTATAACCCCCCACTTTTCTGGAGGAAAGGGCTAAGCCCCTGCACTTTTTATAAAACAGCACAAACTTAAAAACATAGTGTAGTAACCTAGAATTCACTTCACTCATACTTACGTATATTGATTCAGAGTGTAGCAGCAGTTCAACTTCAGCAAATTGCCAGTACTAAAATATATTACCGTATAGCGGGTATATATTACGAGTCCAAATTTTTGCGAACCTGGAAAACCAGCTTCAGAAGAAATGTTTGCTATTTAAATATTTGAGAATAGTCTACTTGAAATGTATGAAGAGTATTAAATGAAAATATAAGAATTCTTTGTGAATGGCATGCTAATAAATTTTGCAAAAAATTGGACCTCGCACATAAAACCCGCTATACGGTAATTCAAAATAGTCATTAATTAGAGTAAACGTGATTTTGGGTTTATTCTTGGATTTACAATTACACTTTTAATATTGCATATGTTTTATGGCAAAGGGTTAATGAGACATTCAAAAGGTATTGACATTCCTAGCAAGCAAGGAAGTTAGTATTTAGTTTATATAATGTAGTTATACGTTGCAAAATGTCACCGACTTTCTTTTATATGGTAATGGTAAAGAATTTTTTCTTTCACTAACAAAAGTGCTAGCTAAAGGCCACAACAAACCACACCCTCTTCACCTCCCTTCCACTGCTCAGCCCATTATACACAGCATTCACAATATTCCAGGAAGTGTACAAAACGTCCACAATTATTTTTGTTTATGTGTTTGCTGATATAATTATGTAGGTCAAGTCTGAAGTTAGCATGCATGGCCAAACACAGTTAAGCATACAATATAACCATTAAGAACTTTTCCAAATCCAGTCACATAAACACACACACACACACACAAACACACACACACATGCGCACACCCAACACACATCTAAACTATATTAATATTTTATTTGAACAATCCGTACTGGTCAATACTGTAGACTTGGCAGTGTGAGTTTTGTGGTACAATAAATGCTACAAAGTTGGAATTAGATGAACTTCCATCTATGAATGATACCATGTTCATGATTACACCTATTCCAGTCAACACACAACAAGGAGGGGGTGAATCTCTGATCATCTTTTGTGTGGATATCTCTGGATCAATGTGTGTCACAACAGAGGTACATGTGTAATATACATACTAGAATTGGGACAATACTGTGATGCATCAATGTGTTGGAATACATAATGGTTCAACATGCTGCAATTTGAGTATTGATGCGTCGATATATCACTGTGTATCAATCAATAAAATTAATGATGTGTGTAATACATAAAGATTTTAAAATGACATTTTTGTTGAAAATGATATGAGAAAAAGCCTTGTATATTATGGTACTATTTTTTGGATTTATCTTTTTGGATTTATCCTTGAAAAGATTATACGTATTATTGTTTTCAGGTACGTATTACCATAGAGAAAGCTCAAGTGTATTCTAATGCTTTAAAAAGCAGTGATGTATGTATAATCGTGGTATTGTGATACTTTCAGCATGATGCATCGATAATCCTGTACTCTGTATCGTCCCATCTCTAATACATACATAAGTGAATGGGTTACAATGGTATATCTGTGTGTATGCATGTATGGATGGGTTGGTAGGTGTGTGTCAGGTAAACATATCAGTTATTACTTCAGGTGTCTGGAAAGTTTCAACTGAAGGGTCGTTCCACTGACACAAAGATAGATGGATTAGATGACCTTGATGTCAATGGAGAGGATCAATACATACCTGGCCAAAAACGGGATGTAACTTATGTGTCCCGACTACAGGTGATTGTTGATACATATTTACATTTCAGTAGGTACCTTTCTAAGGTAGCGTCACACTCGCTCGTGAATTTTTGTCGAGTAAACAGCATTACTCGATCGAGTTTCGTGTACTGAAGCACTCGCAGCGTGTGAAGTGATGAGTACTTGAAGTAAACGAGTGCATGATTTAGCATAAAGCTACGTAAGTACTGCATGTACGTGACAGGCCTTATAGTGACAAAGCGCAAGTAGACAACGAGTACTCAAGTGTGAAGAGTAACATCACGAGTCAACTTTAGTTTTAGATATACTATGTAACGTGCGGTAAAAGTCTAACACGCATAAAAAATTAATCTATCAAGCTCTATTGCCATATAGATAATAATTTTATATTGCTTGAAAATATTAAGATACACCTATGTGCATTGTTCTTTTGTTGTGTTGCCTTCTTTGCCAGTCACAAACAATAAAATGATGAAACTAATCCTATTTTAATCACTAACAAATTAAAGAACGAGCAAAATTGATGCACTGAGACCGGTACAGCGACTACATTGTAAAACGTGTCACTGTTTATGTGCATGCCCAGTATTATTCTATTTAAAGCATAGCGTACGGTTCTAATAATAAATTTTGAGCAAACATCCCTAGTGATTCGAGCTTTGTGTGAACGCAAGTATCTTCAAGTTAGTAAACCCTCGAATGTTTTATCCCTCGACAGTCACTCGAGAGTGATCGAGTTCAGCGTATCAAGCATTCGAGTGGTGAGTGTGTAAGTTGTGAGCGAGTGCAACGTTACCTTAGAGCGGTACCATATGTATGTACGTACGTATGTATGTATGTATGTATGTATGTATGTATGTATGTATGTATGTATGTATGTATGTATGTATGTATGTATGTATGTATGTATGTATGTATGTATGTGTGTGTGTGTGTATGTATGTACGTACATTATGTATGTATATACGTAAGTACGTACATACGTACGTACGTATGTATGTATGTATGTGTAGTGTTTGCATATGTATGTGGTGTTTCATAATAGTGACCAATTGTATGTTCTATTAGAGTGTTTTCATCTACATTACAGAGTGTTCAAGTAGCAGTGGATCACCAGTTAGGTGAATTTGCTAAATCACAGCCAAATACAAAGATTAGTTTGGTGACATTCAATAATGAAGTCACTGTGTTTGGTGATAACAAAAGTGATACTGTTGTTGTCACCGGTGATAAACTGAATGACAACGATGCTTTAGTAAAGGTTGGCACTGAAGTGACTCTACCAGCCAACATCAAGAAAACACGAAAAGCCTTAAGTTCTATATTGTTCAGGTACGTTAATAGTTTAATACACATCATTGTATTTTGCATAGGTAGATTAAAGGGTACAGCAGTACTTTACTCCATAAAGTGTCAAGAGGGTAGTAAATTATAGAACTGTCAACTGTGGTGGGTAGTTATAGAATGCTAGAGTAGTTATAGAACAATATATGTGACCGGATTTGGGAAAACATGCATAGTTCACACATCCGATTTTGCACGTTTAAAGATCTATAAAACCTAATAGGAACAGCATACGGATCTGAAATTTGCAGGGATGATAGAGGAATAATAGATGTATAAACTCTGTAAGTTTCAGGTAAATCTATCATTTGTAACAGATTTTATGAATCTTCAAAGTTCAAAAAGTGGATGTGTGAACTATGCACGTTTTCGCAAATCCGGTCACATATGTACGTAGTACTATTGACACAATTTTAGTAAAACACGTACAATAAAACACTTAAAACACCTACAGTGAGAGTCTCATGACACATTTATACATAGCACTCAGTGGTATATTGACTTGACTCTCACCACGTGTTGTAGCTACGTATAATCCATACAAACAGGCGGCAGTGCTTTAAGTATAATTACTAATGCACTTATTTCACACATAGATTATTAAGTACCGCTGTTTTCATAATTGTTACGTATGTGTGAACGTATTGGTCAAACCATGCAAAGTATACCACATATATGTAGCTTGTATTACAAGTTGTTGTCTTATAGTTTGGAGGAATCTGGTAGTACTGCACTTGGTCCAGCACTTATCATATCCATTGCCATGGCAGCAAGAGTGTCTGGCTCCAGAGTAAGCTCTGTATTTACCAGACTTAATCCTGGTCTACGTATGTATATTTCTACCAAAGGTTGTTGTGTGCACTGATGGGTTAGCTAATGTTGGACTAGGAGACCTTGATGGTAAGTTTATAACAAGATTACGCATACTGTATGTGCATACATACATACATACGTACGTACGTACGTACATACATACATACATACATACATACATACATACATACATACATACATACGTACATACACACACACATACATACACACACACGTACACACATACATACCCACATGCACACATACACACATGCATACATACACACATACGTACATACACACATGCATACATACACACATACGTACATACACACATGCATACATACACACATGCATGTATACATACATACATACATACATACATACATACATACATACATACATACCTACCTACATACATACATACATACATACATACATACATATGTACATACGTACGTACGTACATACATACATACATACATACATACATACATACATACATACATACATACATACATACATACATATGTACATACGTACGTACGTACATACATACATACATGCATACATGCATACATACATACATGCATACATGCATAAATACATACATACATACATACATACATACATACATACATACATACATACATACATACATACATACATACATACATACGTACATACATACATACATACACACATACGTACACACATGCATACATATGTACGTACATACATTCATACATAGTTACATAATACGTACACATTATATACATACGGACATCACACACATATGTATACGTACCTGTACATTAACATTACTTCTATAGAATTACATACAGAGGAGCAAGTTATAAAAGGACAACAATTTTATGAGAAACTTGGTATACAAGCTGTTGCTAAGGGGTGAGGAATGTATAATGCAGTCATCCCATGTAATGATTGAATAAAATAGCTAATAATAAGCCACCTCAATATAGACTAGAATAATTTAACTAAAGTAGTGTATATTAGAGCTGGGCGGTACACAAATTCTTAAGACAGCATGGTATTTTATAAAATATACAACTATCACGGTATTTAGTTAACACAAACAAACACCGTCACACATCCAGTTAAATATACGTAGTAGTATAAGTCATGCTTATTTGTCTCAAGTGTATACAAACAGTACCAAGAATCAGATATAAGTAATCATTTTTACAGTACACTGAGTACAGCTATCAGACCTTCTACAAGTTCTTAGATATAGGTATGTTAGCATATTGATTTTAGTAGGTTTCAAACATGTATGTACGTTTACTTGTAACAATATTACCAGCCTTCCTTCTCTACTGTATAGATCAGCATCATATCTTTTGCTATACAGTACGACACGGCGACGCTGTCAGTCAGTTCTTGCCATTTTTTACTTCTACAACCATATTTCGCTACTGATTGGTCAACAACTTTGAGTTTGCTTGTCCTTGAGACGTTTTCAAACTCTTCTCCTTTGATTTTTCTCCTCCTGTGCTTTTATCAGCTCTGTGTACTGCTTCAGGTGGTGTCTCCTGAGATTCATCAAGAGATTAGACGTGTTCCCGCCCTTTGCTAACATTGGCTTCTTCCTACCTCCACTCGCGATACAACAGACAGCTTTCTCAGAGTTAATCAGCTTCCCATTTCACCTGCTTCAAAACCGAAATAATTCCACACTAACGATGTCGCTTTCTCTTTCGAAACAAACTTACACATTGTGAAAACAAAATGGTGAATTGGCACGCATGTGTTGATATGTATACCGGTATTTTACGATATAGCGGTTTCCCGGTATAAAAATATTAGCTCGATATTGATACCAGTGCAAATAAAATACTGTAATGACAATTTAATACCGGTATACCGCCCAGCTCTTGCATATATCTAAAGTAGGGGGTGTGATGGGTGCACCCCCTCAGAGGGTAACTATAGGCTGTTCTGTAGAGTACTGAAATGACAAGAAATAGTATGTACATTTAGTGTGTTTTATACCAATGCATCCTGTCTTTTTTATCCCCAGAGTGGAGAGGCCTTCAGACCCCTCCTAGGTTCTATTCCTATGTGTATAGTCACTGTGTACCTTTATAACTAAAGCATTCTGTCTCAGTATTAATACAAAACATATCTTACTGTAATAAAAGGACCAATAACTGTTAGTCATGATATGCTTTGTTTTATATAGAAGTCATGCCCTATCAGCAGGTCGTCGGAAGCAGTGAGGCTGGTGAGGCTCTGGCCTCATCAGTTTTAGGCCTAATTCTAATATTTCCATACTGACCTTTTTTTTAATTTTCCAGTCATAAATATCTAACGGTAGCTAAATAGTATAACTTACATAAAACATTCAGCTAATACATAAATTCACAGCGCCGTTATTAACTATAGGAGATCCAAGAGATCACTAGCGCACTCATCCATCATTGTAAATCACGTGAATATTAAGACGATCTCATGATTACCCTGTAACCTACATGTGTATTATTATTATTATTATTATTACACGTGTGGTACGTTAGCTGTGTAACATGTCTTTATCTAAGTTTTTCTCCGTTCGGCTACCAACACCCTCACTGGGAGAAGTACCCAATCATTGAACTGCGATTGCTAAAGTTTCCTCAGCGTGAGTTCAGCCAGAAAACAGCTGTGCAATGATCGTTTCAGTTTCATTTCAGCCACACGCAAGAGTGCTAGTTATTATTGTTTAATAATCACATAAGTAGTATGATTTGTATGTACTCTATTGTTAAGTTTAGAATTCTAATACTTTGGTGCTGTCCTTTTTTTGGGCCGCACCATAATTGAATTGCTTCCGACGGGCCTGATCAGTATCATCTATTCTGAACATGTACAGATATGGCATTAATCAGGCACATCGTTCATATGCAGGCATTCAAGACATTCATTACAGGTTGTAAGCCATATGGTGGTCAGAAGATACGAAAGACTTGTACCAATCCTTAATCTCCAAAGGCAAATTAGATGCTACAGGTTGGATCCTGTTGATAGGCAGGCAGGGGACAAGATTTTGTTAGTGGGTCAAGTTAGTAGTATTTGGCTACATAATGAAGATATTGCGTTGTCAGAGTTGTACCAATAAAGTGGTAGTTGGTTTATCGTGTTTTGATTTTATAAAGATTGCACATATTTTTGGAAGCTATATACGTACATTTTATATAGCTAGATCCATTCCCTATTAATATTTTAATGATACTACTAGTAAGGACTTGATTATGATGATACTTAATTTCTATGTCACTGTAGAGTAACAGTATCTGTGGTCAGTATTAAAGGAACTGATTGCCGAATAATAGAACTTGGTCAGGTGGCCAATCAAACTGGAGGAGAGGTATGCATGAATAATAAGCTAATGCACACATGAGATACATAAATTGACCTATGTATGTGTATAGGTGACTATTGTGGATCCTCTAACACTGACACAACAGTTCAGTTCTATTCTAGCCAATCCGATCATTGCTACTAATGTTGTTGCCAAACTGATCCTCCATAGCAGATTGTGAGTGTAGTGTGCATTATATGGAAACCACAACATTAATGCTTTTCTCCTAACACATAATATAATTATTTTTAGATACTTACGTCATGAGAATTATCAGAACGCCAGTTGTGTAACTATACAAGTTGGTAATGTCACTGCTGATACTGAGCTGACCTATGAGTATGGAGTACGATCAAAGAGTAAGAAGAATGTTTTTGTAGTGGAAATGCTATTAGCTAATTTCTCCTTTTAAGGCACCCGCCAATTATGAACATAATAGGTACGTAGCTAAAAGTATCAAACATGATGCCAGAATAATAAGAAATGTTTTAGCTAAGTATTTATAAATATCTGGACTGTGAAGCTGGAAATTTTTGATGAAAGTAATTTTTTACAATTTTGAAATCCAGGCGACTTTCTAAAATATAATTTTCAAAATTTCAGATGCTTTCAGTCTTTAAACAAAATTGAATCATTGCATGGTCAGTCATATTAATTATCTTTTCAAAATGTAACTATAGGGCAAGCTGATTTTTGAAAATTTTCACATTCAAAACCAGGCTTATGTATGTTTATTTACGATTTGCTTGTATAAACTAGAGACTTACGTAGCTTGTGTAGCAAACCAATGGAAGAGGTCAGTGTTATTTACTGATGTGTCACTACCAAAAGTTTTAGCGATACATATATAATCTATAGTTTTTATGAACCTCCAGTTTACATACAGAAAATTATATGATTTTGCATTTATGCATAAGGCCTACTTTGTATACCATATAGTTAAAAAAATTGGTAGGACCAAATTTTGACAAATTTTCTCCCAGCAGGTATTTGGAAGATGAAAATTTTGAATTGACTCAGTTGTAAAATTTTAATGCAACCCAATGTTTGTTATAACATACAACGAAAACTAGTGTGCTTATCATCTCCTCTAATTGATAAGTGTCTGCATTTGGCCATATACGTACATGTAGTCATGTAGTGCAAACAAAAATCTTCCAGAATAATATCTAAAGGCTGCATTTTTGTCTCATGTAGTCAGATCACTTTTTAGTGCTTGCTTGCAATATACATAGCTAAATACCCATAACTGAAAACGATAATAAAAATTGTCTAGCTACATGAGACTAGTTGCAGTTAACCATGCTCGGCATATCCATCACTTAGCTTACAGCCTTACACAATTGCATGTAGCTATCCCATATCTGTATGATTCCAGATTCATGCTGCTCAATTATCAGTGTGTTGCTATAGAGCTATAGTGTTGGGTTTCTTGATAGCTAATGGTGCATATGGCATCTCTCAATGATCCACGTGGATCAGTTAACTTCTTAAGCCTTATCAGTAGTCTATTTTGTGGCTCAATGAAAGTATTTTACAATTGATTAATGTCTGACTGTCGAACATGTGAACCTGGTCAAAACATTGGTTGGCAAATCATGAAAATTTTACCAAATTTGCCACCAAAGTTTGACCCCACTAATTTTAAATATATTGTGACCGTTTCTGTATTATACAGAAAAAAATAAGAAAAACAACATCTCTGACAAAAAGGATATTCTCACCAACACTGAAACTGATGAGAAGGAGCAGGAGCCTGATGGTGGAGTAGGTGGGGCTGGAGCAGTTGCTGCTAAAACAAAAGACACACCCTCATTATTGACAGATGAAATGGAAAACCTGCCATTTCAACTACAAATATTCCACAAAAACCTGGATGGAGCCCAGTGTAATAGAGTCATCACACAAACCAAACCTGTAACCAAGGACAGACAAGTCGCTGAAGCAGGTAATACAGCTGTCAACCTATAGCTATGTAGCTATGTACCTGAATAAAAGCATCTTGGGTATAAAAAAAGCCAAGTAAAATAAAATTATATCAGAATGCAGTTGAAAGTGATTGTCGACAGCAAGGATATGTTCTCTTCACTTATGATTAAACTGTACAGTTGCCTATTTTGTATTTATATTGATTGGCAAGAAGTCACATTTATTTTCCATTACTGTACATGTAAACATTTATTCATTATTTGTTGACAAAGTCAACTAAAACAAAGTTGGTAGAGCTACATACGTAAAATATTATATCATGAATTACATGAAATATTTGAAAGAGTACTTCCAAAATCACTAGCTTTCATCTGGATTCTGATACATACGTATGATACTATCATTCTACTTAATTGACTTGGCTGCACTTTCTTTTACACCCTAGTTATACCAATTACATGCATAAAATCCCAATATATGTACGTACGTAACTTGTGTGTAGTGTGACTAACTATATGTAACTACATTAGTACACTGCCTATGTTCATAGTGCTTGTGTAATGCTAAATATACACAGTAGCTACATTCGTAGCTAGCTACACCACATTGTTCTGTTGGTGTAATTGGTGTACACACAATGAAACCTTCATAGCCACTGGGTGAGCTGCTAATGTAGTATTATATACGACATATCATACGTATATTGCATGACATGCACTCCATAGTATTAGTGTATATGATGGAGTGTGCGTATGTATGCTATGACCATATATACAACTTAAAGGACTGTGAGTGTGCTAGTTGCTACAGTGTGCACTATAGCAGTCAAATCAAGATTATAATGATTTAAATTCATCAATGTCTGTTAAACATTTGTGCTATATGGTATAAATGATTGATATAAACACTGACACAACAAGTTGATGTATTACCATCTAAAAACCAGGCGCTGTGTAAGTTATAACCACTGTTAATCAATTGCTATTCAATGCATTGTAGGCTTCATTTCACGTGAATGGCTTTTAATAGCCTGGGGGCAGACACACACACACACATGCATACTGACTTCACGGATGAAAACAATTTCAAGAAGGGAGACACTATTTTCACTTGATCTGAGGTCCGGAAGTGATATTTGAATAGATTTGTTGTAATACGTCATCAGAATTATTTCATGCGCATCTATAATTCATTTGAAGTTTGATAAAAATCCGATTGATATGTATGTCATTGTAATGTTATTTCAGCTATCTGTAGAGTAGGTATCACATCATATATAATTAAAATCTTGGCAGTAGTGTGCATTATATAAAATTGTTCATATTAGATCATAGATTATTATTATTATTATTATTATGTGCTTAACTATTATATAGTGTGGAAGTGCTGTACTTACGTACATATGCACTGTACATTTGTTATCCAATCAGGATTTCATGTATACATAAGTATGTCTAGCTACAGGCTTGGGAAACCAGGCCTCCCACAACATATAACACATGCACTACGCTGCTACTACTACTACTACTACTACTACTACTGCTATAGGCCACTTATAACACCCCATTGGGTTGTGCCACCACAGTCAGTTGGCTATTATTAGTACTTAGAGTAGCACACACACACACACACACACACACACACACACACACACACACACACACACACACACACACACACACACACACACACACACACACACACACACACACACACACACACACACACACACACACACACACACACACACACACACACACACACACACACACACACACACACACACACACACACACACACACACACACACACACACACACACACACACACACACACACACACACACACACACACACACACACACACACACACACACACACACACACACACACACACACACACACACACACACCAGTACGGACAGTACCAAAGAAAAACAAGCATGGGTGGTAGAGTGGGGACTAGCACAAAATGATAACAAGACCAATAAAAAATTCTGGACTGCCCAGCCCAAAGCAGCCCAAGGGAAAACCTGGTGGTGATATATAATTGTTATTTTTTTATCACACAGGAAAAAACCTAAAAAAGGCTCCACTCTGCTATGTATGCACTTGTCACAAAAACAAAGCCAATAAAGTCAGTGTCCAGTTGGTGCAGGTCTTGGTGCTCTGGCCATCCACCTAACTAGGACTCAGTCAAGGAAAACTCGGGCGGGTGGGAGGGATCCAACCGTCGTTGTACACGTGGCCTAGAATGAATTAGTGCACACTATCCCACATTTATATACCCACCTGGTGTCACGTGAGAATGTGACGCTACAATCATACATTTATGTGGGAGCTTATTTTCTGACTAATTCACTATGCTCAAACACCAGAAAGTACATCTCCACCAACATATAACACATGCACTACGCTACTACTACTACTACTACCACTACCACTACCACTACCACTACCACTACCACTACCACTACCACTACCAATACTACTACTACTACTACTACTATTACTACTGCTATAGCCCACTTATAACACCCCATTGGGTTGTGCCACCACAGTCGGTTGGCTATTATTAGTACTTAGGGTTACCAAAGAAGGCGGTAGGTTGTGTCAAGATACAGTCCCAGACTTCTGGAGACCTCTAGCCTGCTCCTCACATCATCCTTGACATAGCCATCCTTTGCATTCTCAGATTTCCAGCGACCGTGTCTTTTGAACATCTGATCAGGAACCTTTGCATTGGCAGCCACTGTAGCACCTCCCGCACGCAAGCTATGTAGCCCAAACTCCTCGGGAGAAAAGCCAAGGTTTGCCAGCTTCTTACGGAAAAGATCTTGCAAACAGCTATAACTGATTTTTCCTGTATCTCGGGGGGACTCACCCTTCTTAGTGCTTTGGATTGGCCTGAATAAAGGCCGCTGATCATCTGGTGACATACCTGTACACCGCATGTAGCGCTCAAGCATGGCTACTGGGCAAGTACTACTATTAGTTCTAGCCACCAAAACCTCATTACCCTGCTGCAGCTGATCAGTCTTACTACAGATTATTCGAATCTTGTGCATCTCCTGGGAGAACGCGAAATCACATGGCCTTAGGTTTATCATCTCATCAAATCTGCAAAGCTCAACAAACAGGCAGTCACCAGACGCAAGTCAGATAAGGAGCCGGATTTGTTAGCATCATCAACCATGGCCTCCAGCATCTCCAAAGTTATTGGCTCCTTCTTCACTACAGGCTTAGCAAGAGAGCACTGCAATCCTTCCAATGTAGCCTTCACAAATGGGTGCGATGGCGGTGAGGCTAAACCTGCTGTAGAATGGACCCATGCAAGAGTATGGCAGGCTTCTTCCACTGCAGACTTTGATTTGGTGTTTTCGGCC
Source organism: Spongia lamella (assembly GCA_963930835.1). Classification (NCBI taxonomy): domain Eukaryota; kingdom Metazoa; phylum Porifera; class Demospongiae; order Dictyoceratida; family Spongiidae; genus Spongia; species Spongia lamella. The sequence continues at coordinate 11,583,302 of OZ005748.1, forward strand.
AAATGCTGCAAATACAGGGCAACCTCATGGGGCTTTGCAGGGACAGGAACAAGATTGTGAGATGTCGCCCAGACCTTCCAACGTCTGAATGCTCCTAGGTATTTCCTGGTGGTACCGTCCGCACGGCTGTGGAGGATGGTATTGGGAAGCTTGCTGGCCAATACTTTCAACTCAGGGTCTTCCAGCTCGTTAAGGAGCAACCAGCTACCTTGGGAAAGCACACCTGCAAGGTACAAAAATTAACATGTTAAACACACAGCAAACACCAGCACTGTAGCCTAGGCATCAAATACACTGGCCTATACCACTGAGGCAGAGCTCATCAACACATTTAGCACACAGCAGCTCCGAAGGCTGTGACATATTACATACCAGCACAGCAGCTGAAGCCATCAATACACATTACTACATGCATACCAGCACTGTAGGTGGAAGCCATGCCATTCATACACGTTGATATACACACCAGCACTGTAGGCTGCAACCATCAATACACGTTGATATACACACCAGCATTGTAGGCTGAAACCATCAATACATGTTGATATACACACCAGCACTGTAGGCTGAAACCATCAGTACACGTTGATATGTGCACACCAGCACTGTAGGCTGAAGCCATCAATACATGTTGATACACACACCAACACCGTAGGCTGAAACCATCAATACACAATGATCTACATACCAGCACTGTTGGCTGAAACCGATGCAGTAATGTACCAACTACACAGTCACATTACTGGGATCATCAAAAACTAGCCTAGCACTGACGTGTTGGGTAGGCCTTTGAACAAATTAGCACCAGATTGGCCCGGTAGGAACAGGGTATCACAGTTGGGTAGCTCTATCACACCCTCTACAAACTCTGCTGGGGCAAAGCCATTGGGAAATAGCAAGGGCCAGAAGGGGGATGAAAGCCATTGGGGAATAATTAGGGTTCCATTTGCCTTGGTGTTCTGTGCATGCCTAACAACCCTCGGGACCAGGTGTACAGGTGGGCACCACCAATTGTTTTCTCCCACCCAGGTGCACGTAAAAGCATCCACGGCCTCTGAGCCGGGGGAACAGAATCTTGAATTGAACCTTTGTAGCTGGGCATTCCTGGTATTTGCAAACCTATCTATTGTGTGGGGTCCCCAAATGGCATCTAACCAGGCAAAAATTAAGGGGTTCAGCATCCAGTCATCATAATCTACTACCCGGCTATAATAGTCTGCCAATTCATTTTGCTCTCTTGGGATCCACTCAGGCTCGAGTTGTATATTAGCCTGAACACAAATGGAAAAAATATCGAGTGCCTCAGCCTGTAGGGAAGGCTTTGTACTACCATACTGTACAATTCTGACCACATTTTGGTTGTCAGTAAACCAGCGTACGCGCTCACGTTTCAGCTTGGATTGAAAGGACTCTAATACCATTTTAACGGCCCTCAGTTCACGCCAAGTGGAACTTAGTCCTGCCTCGTCAGGGGACCATAGACCATTAGCTACAAGGTTTCCATGTTCAACCATATAGCCATCATAATATCCTGTAGCACTGGTATCTGAGTATGCAACTCTGACTGTGGATGGCTTGGGCCAAATATGCCTGCCATTAAAATTTGTTATCTCGCTAAACCAAAAGTCTATTTCTTGGGAAGCCTCACCAGATAAAGTTAACCTGTGGCACCAAGCCAGTCTGCGGTTAAGGACTGCATACAAGTTGCGGGTCATCAGCCGGGTAACAAGACCTAGGGCCAAAGACATAGATATGATCTTGCCTATCAGACTGGCCAACTCTCTAGCTGATACACACTTGGCCTCGTTTGTCTTGAGCAACTTTGACTTTAATGCCTCAATCTTGGGTACTGGCACTGAAAATTCACCCACTGACAAGTTTATTTGAAAGCCAATTAAGCCACTCTATAGTGTGAGAGGGTTCCCAGGTACTTTTTTCTACATTAATAACAAATCCAGCATTCTCGATGTCCTGCTGAACCCCGGCACTTTCCACTAATGCCTCCTACCTGCCTCTCACTGCAACAATTCCATCATCAAGGTAGACAATAGCCTTAAGCCCCCTCCCACGCCAGTGTCTAATCAAGGGCCACATCATTTTGGTGAACAAATAGCATGCTGTGGAGAGCCCAAAGGGAAGGACTGTGAACACATAGTAGCAGGCTACCCCTTTGGTTTCCCACTGAAATCCCAAATAGGTGTGATAGTCTGGGTGAATGTCCACATGATGGTAGCCAGATTTCAGGTCAAATTTAAAAAGACATATCATCAACATCGAACAGTAGTGCTGCCACCCGCAGGTCCTCATACTTGAAGGGCAACAGATGCAAATATTGGTTCAGGTACCTTAGATTAAGCACAAGGCAAAGTTTTCCCACTGAGTTAGAAACCACTGAGAGGGGACTACATACATGTGGCCTCCCACTTACTTTTAAGGCACACCGGTTTAAACTAAGTTTTCCGCTGCATCTTCCACAAAAGACTGGTGAACCATGGTAGATTTGTGGTTGGGCTGGTAGCGGGAAGGAGGGATAAACTTAAGTGGCAGACAGTAGCCATTTTCTATGCAATCTAATACAGGGGAGGGGCATGCAGCACCTCCCGCCAGAAAGCAAGTCTTAGATTAGGCGACCTTGTACATTGGTAATTTATTAAATTTAACCTCCCAAAACTTGTTATGTCCCCAGGGTCTAAGTCAGGGGCCAAGTTTGCTTCTCTCGCAACACTTCCCAGCTCCCCGCTACCACTACAAGCAACATCAGGGATCTCAAAGGTCATTGGTAGACCTTCACACATCACAGGATCAGGAATCCTTTTTGTTGGCTCATCAACACCTCTTTGGTGTTCAGCTGACATGTCAGCAACCTTTACAACACCTGTATTACTTTCATACAACCCAAGAACTGGCTCAGCACTGCTTACCACAGGCTGGCAAAAAGGATACAGTTTCTCTTTGGCTGTACAGGTAGCCACCAGATGACCAAAGGCCCCACACCGGAAATAGGGCCCGAGCACTCTTGGTATACCCTGAGAGAGTGGCACGGCTGGTGCTTGTCCCACATCCCTCCGGGAGCTTGAGCCAGACTGCTCGCTCGGGTATGGGGTGATGCGCGGGCGTCTGTAGGTGTTACTTGCCGAGCCCCTTCTCCTTTTCGCAGTCACCTTCTTCTCCACCTCCCTCTGGGCTTTCTTCTCTGCCTTCTTTATGCATTTTTCGTCGTCAGAGTCGGCCGCCAATGGGTCATCCTCGTAATATTTGACTGTGGCCCAGCCGTACTCCGAGCGATCAGCTAGTTGTATATGCTTTTGCCTTGTCGCCAAGGCTTGGGTACCTTCGTTGAGGGAAGCAGTCGCTTTCTTTAACACCTCCTTATCATTCTCGCCTGCCGGTGTCATTTTGGCCAACTCGCTCCTCGCCGCAGTGATAGACTCCTGCACGCCAGAGTTAAAATTGAACTGCTTCTCGTGCCCCTTCCGTTGGAATTGATAGAAGAACTTCGTAATCCTCTGGGCCAGCTCCTTAGAGGTCTTCTGTTGCGCTGAGGTAACCTCCGTCTGCAGGTCGGTGAGTTTCTTTTCGAACTCCTGCTGCGACTGCCGCACCTCCTTGCATGACTGGCATAGTTCGTCCATAAGTTCTTTGAATTTCTCATCGTCCATCATTACAAAACTAGATATTCAGTAAACGCCAACCATCGTTGTACACGTGGCCTAGAGTGAATTAGTGCACACTATCTCATATTTATATACCCACCCGGCGTCATGTGAGAACGTGACACTACAATCATACATTTATGTGGGAGCTTATTTTCTGACTAATTCACTGTGCTCAGATGCCAGAAAATACATTTATGTGCAAAACAGCTCACCAGCTAGTACAGAATCTGTGGGACTGCGCATACTGATAGGCATTACTAAGACAAAGTGCGCATGTAAACTACTTACAGGTGTCTCCTTTGACTTGTAGTGTGTTGTGGTCTGGGGCTCATGTGTCTACATACTTCTTTACCATGAAGAAATACCGTATGGCCCAAATTTTGATGGGGGAAAATTGTGACCAATTACCACTCAACATTTTCCTACAACAACCATTTGCATGTAAGGATGATCAAATTCGTCAAATCTCTCATCAACATTTTCCCAACCTCAATTCGTCACCATCAAAATTTTGCTCTGTATGGTATTTAGCATTTTTCATAGTGCACAAGCTGCTCACGTAGCAAACATCCATAGAGGTCCTGCATCAGTGTAGCTAATTAGTTTGTAACCATGTCAACAGCCAGAGGTCAGCCATATAAGTCAAGTCAATTTGATATCATCCTGGAAATATTATTGCATATGTGGGGAGTTTTACATAGTAATTACTAATTAAACCACGTGCCATTATACGGCAAAGGTTTTGTAATGGAATGTCCCATAGTCACCATGCCATTGAATAAGTGAGGGAGTCTGCCAAAAGCTGAAACCTTGAGGCATTGTACCTACAGGACCTCTTCTGATTATATATACTTGAACTCAACCTTGATTATCAATGTGAAACAATTTTTCCTTTAACGTTTTGATTCATTAAATTAATTTCTAGATTCCACGTAACTACAATACAAGAATGCAAAATTCATTACAAAATAGAAATATGTAATTTAAAAAATGTGAAATATGAAATAACTACCATATAGAATAAAAAATTGTCAGTAATTTATGGTGCTTCTTTTCGAGTAATTACTTTCAAAAAGATTCCAATATAAATATTAGGCCGTGTCTATAGCCACCAGCTAACCGGTGGCAATATAAGCCATGGAATGGCTATTGCCACCGGTGTGGTGGCACTGTCGGGTACCAGCCACCAGTGGTACAGGTGTTGTCCAAGTTATTGGACACTGGCGCGTAAAGTAAAAAATTGCGACGTCTGATAATGTGATAACAGAGTGCTCCTGCTATTTATAGTAGGAGTTAATGATTTCGATTGTGGCATTAAGATACATGCGTTTTGGTTACGTTTCCCGTAACCATGAAACAACGATACAGATATTTGGGATTGCTTGTGAGATTGGGTTTTAAAATGTTGTGATTGTTATTGTTGACAGATGTGACTAGATCAAAATCTATCCCTAACCCTAACGACCAGCCTGGGTGCTGACCCTGAAAAATCCTTCCCCTAATGACCGGCCTGGGTGCCGACCCTGGCAATCCTTCCCCTAATGATCGGCCTGGGCGCTGACCCTGGCAATCCTTCCCCTAATGACCGGCCTGGGTGCTGACCCTGAAAAATCCTTCCCCTAATGACCGGCCTGGGTGCCGACCCTGGCAATCCTTCCCCTAATGACCGGCCTGGGTGCCGACCCTGGCAATCCTTCCCCTAATGACCGGCCTGGGTGCCGACCCTGGCAATCCTTCCCCTAATGACCGGCCTGGGTGCCGACCCTGGCAATCCTTCCCCTAATGACCGGCCTGGGTGCCGACCCTGGCAATCCTTCCCCTAATGATCGGCCTGGGCGCTGACCCTGGCAATCCTTCCCCTAACAACCAGCCTGGGCGCCGACCCTGGCAATCCTTCCCGGCCTGGTTACGAATTAAAAGTACTCACGTGCCTAATAAACGTACGCGATAATTTACAGTATATTAGATCACGAGACATTATCAGTGGATATAGTCTAACAGTGACTCAAATAGTAACTGTGTTACTGGTGGATATAGACACTCCGTAAATATTATATAGTTGAGCAGTGATAAACAGGCTAGAACTTATAGATCATTATTGTCATCATTTCAGTTGGTACTACTAGCTAGCAGTTTAATTAAAAATCAACCTACTGATATTTATATCATCCTTTCTAAGCTCATGTGATTCTTATTCTGCTGCAGCTGTTCTTTGCTATGGGTTTTATAGCTGCGCCTTATGCATAATTAAGATATACAGTATATCTGCTCTAGCCCTTGTTTTGCTGCCCTTGCCATTTTATCAAAAGAAAAGTCATTTTTGTTATACCGTTTTTATTGCACACACAAAAAAGATACTGGGGCATCTGCTTTAGGTTATTCTACTCAACACAGGTTCTAATGTACAAGTGTTAGGTGTACATGTTGCTAAGACAACAGCCAGGATGGCATTGGAGGGTGAATATACAAGAGCAAGAACTAAAGCACTTGTTAATCAGAGGCTAGTGCAGAGAGTTGGGTAAGTGTGCATGTTTGTATGTTTGCTTGTGTGTTGTGTGCATGTGCGTGTACATGCATGTTAGGGATGTACATACAATATATCGATATACGTATTGCAGTACATACTACTACAATACAATACAATACTCCTAAGGAAAGATATTAATATATTGCATATTGTGATGTATTATTATTTTATTATTATTAATGATAATTGGTAAGAAGGAAGACAAAGTCTTATAAAACCAATCTCTATAACTAAATCATACATATTGAAATCTCAAACTACTTTAAAAAATATCTAATTGAGTTTTAAATGATAATAAATTTGATGCATTGACAATTTCAGAGGGTAATCTATTCCAGTGGTCTATGATTCTCTGTGAAAAACTACCGTATAGCTGGAAATTTTCGAGGGATAAAATTTTCGTTGATAAGGCTTTAGTAAAGTTTTTGCAAATAAATTTTCAAGGATGAGCTACTTACCATATTATTCTCTTTTAAGTAAGCAAAAATTCAAGGATATTAATTTTCGAGGATAGAACAAAATCCACGAAAACCTTGAAATTTTTGTCCCTCGAAAATTTCCAGCTATCAAGACTCACGATAGTGAGTCGCAAGGCCAGGAAGAAGCAGCATATATGACCACTGAGTGAGTTATTTACATGTAGCACCGTACTGAAATTCGCAAACGCTCTAGCTAAGCCGCCATGAAAGCTATCGTTTAGTTATCACAGATCCACAACGTTCTTACTATATATGATCAATAAACCGAGAATGGAGGAAGTCGGCGCCACCATTCCTAAGTACTAGCCATTGCGAGTTTTATGGTGCCGTTCATGCGCCCACATCCGATGAACCATCCCTTCCTGCCTGATTCACCCATTACTCGAGAATTAGTACCTTCATTGTTTGAAGCATCAATAAGCTGAAGTTTGTCAAAATCGGTTCAGCCAGTCTTCTGATACGGCCTTATAAATCCTTCCTTCCACAAAATTTTTTTTTATGCGGCAGTCATTTTTTTTCTTCTTTGTTTCTTTCTTTCATTTTCATCGCACACTTTTTCGTGGGTTTGTGAGAGCTCACGTGAACCCCGGAAGTTTTTTCAAACTCTTTTTTTGTACATTCACTTGTTTGTCTAATAACTCACTCATTTCTTCATGGATTTCAGCCAAATTTGTATCAGCACTTCTCCCGTGTATGCTCTACCTGGTATACTACTTTCAGCCTGAAGTAAACACTTGAATGTATTTGAGAAAGGCTATTACACTGCAGGTTGATAGTTGCTATAACTTGGACCCCCTTGAAATGATTTGCATAAATTTTCAGATACACAATCTATATTAATGTATCACTCTGTAGTGAAAGTTTAAAAAAAATTGTAGGCCTGAGTTTTTCAAAATTCAGCTTCAAAGTTTAATTTACAATGTAACACTTTCACACCTCAGATCAAAGGAATCTACAGGGATACATAAGCCATGTATCCCTATTCTCCTTCACATCTAGTGTACACTAGTGTACATGATCAAAAGGCAGATCAAAGAATTCAAAGGAAAGATTTTCTTGGGATACATCTAGATGTACACTGGTGTACATCTAGATGTATCCCAGGAAAATCTTTCCTTTAAATTCTTTGATCTAACCTTTGATCGATAAGTTGGTGCATCACTAGAGCTCTTTATATAGGCGCATAAATGTAATATCGATTGTGGCTTTTAGTTTTCTAAATTAATCTTTATTTGTAGTTGAAATATATACTTTGTTACTAGTCTTAAAATGTTTGTTTTATATCCATGGAAGTTTAGAAGCCGATATAAGCCCAAAAACGCCATTTGAGGTGAGTTTCTCACGTGATAACAATAATCTATTTACTGTGTGACTTAATGGTATCTACATTAATCTACTCTATTTGTAACACACTCACCATTAGTTTATCAGCGATTAAACGCGATTTTTGCCCATTTATAAGTCATGCAGCTTTGTGGTAAACCCACAATTACCAGCACTACCATGCAAGAACGTCATGACAATGATGAAATAGAGTCCCACAATCACAACGAGTATATAAAGAGGTGGAAATATAGACGTCAAGTTTGGGCAAATTTTTAGAGTGCCGGAAGTGTTACATATTACTTGTAACATGTGCACTCGCGATTTACCTGATATGTATGCCCTCGGGCCTGCGGCCCTCGGGCTTCGAGCATACATATCAGGCAAATCCCTCGTGCCCATGTTACAACCATTACATATTGTATGCTAAGCAAGTACAAGTTATCCCCATGCAGTACTTCTCTGCTGCTTGCTAGTAATAACATCTGTTTCCAAAAAAGTGGTGATATGCTAAACAAAAACACCTTGGGTGTAAAAAAAGTGCGAGGCCAATTAGAAGCAGCATTGCAAACAGGTGTGACCAAAAACTTTGATATCAGTTGAGGCCAAGAAGTTACTTATCAAAAATCTTTTTAACTACTTGAATGACATACAATAGTTTATAGCATATATTCACAACTATGATTGGCTTTGTCACTTGGCCACCTTTATTAATAATGATGGTGTGAAAAAGGTGGCCAAGTGACAAAGCCAATCATAGTTGTGAAAATATGCTATAAACTATTGTATGTCATTCAAGTAGTTAAAAAGATTTTTGATAAGTAACTTCTTGGCCTCAACTGATATCAAAGTTTTTGGTCGCACCTGTTTGCAATGCTGCTTCTAATTGGCCTCGCACTTTTTTACACCCAAGGTGTTTTTGTTTAGCTACGGTATATCTTTTAAGACTTTTGTTACAATGATGCTTGTAAATTTTCAAGCCATTAGTTCTGGTGGGGTTAGTATTCATAGTAAAAATGATCCTTTCTGAGGTGTACTGTACCATGTAAGATTTTATATGTCATAATGAGATCCATCCTGAGACGACGGTATTGTAAACTAGGTAAGTTAAGAGCAGATAATCTTTCTTGATATGTGTATTGCTTAAGTGATGGAATGAGTTTTGTAGCCTTTCTTTGTATCTTTTCTATAGTACGCATGTCCTCTAACAGGTAGAGATTCCATATATTACAAGCATAGTCTAAATGGGGACGAACCAGACTAGTATACAACAGATGCATAATATTGTGATCCAGGTATTTAAATGTCTGATTAATGACTCCTAGAACTTTGTTTGCTTTCTGTACCATCTTATGAATGTGAGATCTAAATTTAAAGTCGCAACTAAACATGATACCTAGGTCATTTTCTTCATCAACTGTACAGATCTGGTGTAACTCAGCACTAGATCCCATGGTATATTGCCTAGATGGAGAGTTATGACCAAAAGACAAATGTTTACATTTGGTGTAGTTAAAGTTCATAAGCCAAACTTTACACTATTCACCAAGGAGATCAAGATCAGATTGCAAGACATTACTGTCATCAGGAGTAATGATAGGTCTATATAGTTTGGTGTCATCGGCAAAGATGGCAATATAACTTTGAACAACTTCGGGTAAATCGTTGATATAGATAATAAAGAGAAGTGGTCCAAGCATGCTCCCCTGTGGAACACCACTTGTAACATTGGACCAATCTGAATATGAGCCATTTACACTTACTCTTTGTCGTCTATTTGATAAAAAGTCAGTGACCCAGTTCAAAACACTACCAGCTGTACCGTAGGCTTTCAATTTAGATAGAAGGTGTTGGTGGGGAACACAATCAAATGCTTTGCAAAAGTCCAGATAAATTATGTCAACATCATTACCATCGTCCAAAATCCTTGTCCAATTTTCCATTACATGTAGTAATTGTGTAACACATGACATCCTGGGATGAAAACCATGTTGTTGTTCGAAAAATAAGTTGTTAGTATCAAAGTAGGTCATAATCTTTCCTTTTATGATGGATTCCATGCAGCATTCTACAAAACACTGAAGTTAGGCTTATCAGCCTGTAGTTGCTGGGTACTTTCTTATTTCCTTTCTTATGTATAGGAGTAATTATTACATCTTTCCAACTAGCTGGTAAGGAACCTTCATGTAAGGATTTTGTATATATATAAAACAATGGTGTAATAAGACCATCTAAGGTTCCCTTTATTACACGTGGATGGATTTTATCTGGCCCACACGATTTATTAGGGTCAAGCTTTTGTATCTGGTGAATAATATCTTGATGAGTAATAGTTATGCTACTCAAATCCATACCATTAGATTTGTCAGATAGACTTGGAAGTACGTATTGCAATATATTGTGATATATTGCCACATACGTTGCCACCTTCAAAGTTGTAAGTATCCAATTATTACAAAAACAATTGGACCTTTTGTAACCTGGAATATACTAGGGGTGAAACGAATATTAAAATTTGGTGTTCGAATATTCTTTACATTAACAAACGAATTAACGAATATATTCTTTACTATTGCACATGTAAGAGTGAGTAAAATAACTCATGAAAGGCTTATAAATTTTCTTCAAATCAAACTCTTGTAATAAAAAATTTAAAATTTAAAATCGGGTTTCTTTTTCCACAAGAGTAGTTAAACTTTTCTTGCCACTTGCATGACGTTTTTTCACAATAGAAGTAACTTGAGTACGACTAGGCAAACTATAAGCTGGTTCTATATACCCAAAAAGTTGCTTCAAACCCGTATCTTCAACAACACTAATCGGACGACTGTTGGCAGAGATCCAGTCAACCACCAAACTAGTAATGGCCTCTGATCTAGCGCTGCTACAAACCTTTCGCGAGTCACTCACAACATAGGTATCAATACGCTTGGTGCTTGCGGTCGTCCTTTCAGTAGTCTCATCTTCATCACTGGCTGGCCATAAGGTCTGGTGTGCATTCTTTAGGTGACTGTGAAGGTTGCTCGTTCCTCCGTGATACGCGAATGTTTTTCCACAGTGCTTACAAACAGAATGTTTTTCCTTTCTCTCGAAATGTTTCCACACCACAGACCGCTGTTTTCGACAGAACTTCACTGAGTCATCTTTGTCACGTTTCTTGTCCATCATCTTAATATGTAAGCGCATGCGCAATCATGCTTAACGCTCTTAAAATATTCGTTTGTTTAAATGTAGCGAATTCAAATTTGAATATTCGTAATATTCGTTTCAGCCCTAGAATATACAGCCTAGTTTTTTACTATTTTACATGTTTCTACTTAGCTTTTACTACATACTAAAAGGTTATTCAATGTTCTTTGCCCAAAATCTAGTCACATACAATGCATTCAAAGGTAATACACAATATGGCATTGACTCGTATTGTTTCATCCCTAGTGCATGTATAAATACGTATGTATAGTATTACATATGTGTGAATGCATGTGTCAATGTAGCACTTAACCTGGGTATAAATTATTAGTAGATAAACCTTATCTATTTTGTGTAACACGATTAACATTATGTATTTGCTAAATACCATATAGGCTTGCGCCTATTATGCTTTTAAAATTGCCTATTATGCTTTGGAGCAATGCTCCAATATTCTTCCTATTATGCTCAAATTATGCTCCATAAATTAACATTATGCCCCAAGAAATAACCTGATTTCAACACTCCCTATCCTTTTAGCTTACTTTAATCACAACTCTTACTTGTTTATGAGTATTAGTAGTCTTTCTGGTACCTCTACAACATGAAATCTCTTGTACAGGGAGCCATTCACAAAATAATTTAAATTATTTTTAGTGGCGCTTGATCTAACGACTGTAAAAGGGATTGCAATAGTTGCTGAATTCATCCTAGCAGTTGTATGATAGTCAGTATGTGTGTAATGGTAAGCGTGTAGCCCTTATAAATGATTTGATTATGTTTTCATTATAAAACTGGCGCCGCGCGCTAGAAATTTTGCCTATTATGCTGGCATTATGCTTGATGCTTTCAGTTACCTATTATGCCTAAAATTATGCCGGCATAATCGGTGCAAGCCTAATACCATATAGAGGGAAACTTAGATGAATTTGGCAAATGACCATAAATTCACCACGAAGTTTCTCCAGCCAAAATTTATGCTTGCATAAATTTTTGAATGAATGTTGATTTAAAAAGTTATGAGGTGTGCATGCTCAACCATGAACATGAATAAAACATTAGCCATCCAGTGCGTACGTATACATAGCAAGAAAATTACTTGGTGCCACACCCTTTTTTCATGCAAGGTTCTGTTGCTTGAAACTATGTATTATTCAAAACACATTTGCTCAAAGTAGATAAATCTGTCAAATTTTATTTCGCCAAATATTCATAATATTTTATGTTGTTGTAATGAATCCCCAAAGTTTTTCCTGCCAAAGTTTCCCTCTATTGTACGGTATAAAATTATGCATTTATTGTACACAGGCATACTTATGATCGACAGGATGAATATCGAACATGGGTTAAAAATGTTGCTCCCATGGAGAATGTAATGAGAAAGTCACAGAAGGTGATGAAAGCATGCTCTTTATTGTATGCATTTCTGACTGTACGCATTTATAGAAAGAGATAAAAAGACATGGTCATAGACACAGCGAAAAAGGTCTTGGTAGATGCAGCAAAGAAGATGGTCCTAGATGCAGACGCAGCAATGATGAATCCCCGTTACTAGTGCATAGCGTTCTACCAACTGAAGTACAATTAGCACCCAAAGTAGAGCAGGAGGTATATTATACAAGTGGATTTATTTGCAAAATATTTATAATTTAGTAGATTGGTAAAATTATTGTCTGTATAATTATTTTGCCCTACTTAAAAAGTGACTCACAACAGAGTAAATTTATCTAAAAACAGGCAATGAAAGTAGCAGAAAGTTGAAATTATTGCCATATCAAAGGAAACAGGAATTTTCATCCTATAAACAGTCTTTGCACAAAAATTTTAAAAACCCCAATTTTATCGTGAAATGAATAGCTAATAGCTACAGCATTACCTTGTTCTTCTTTGGCAGGAATTTTGCAATGCACTTCATTACCAAATGTCATATAAGGAAACTGAGGGACAGTGGAGTTTGTTGGCTGGTTATTCGGGCTTCATTTCATGCGCATGCATGCACGTATGCACCCACACACTCATACATGCACATACGGACCCACACATACATGTACTTAGCTACACACGGGCACGTACGCCTCCCCCCATGCACACACATGCACACACACGTACACACACACACACACACACGTACACGTACACGCACACACACGTACACGTGCACACACACACACGTACACGTACACGCGCACGCACACACACGTACACACCCACACACACCCATACACACACACATGCACATACACACCCACACGCATGCACCTACACACACATGCATGCACATACACACCCACACGTACGTACACACATGCACGTACCCACACGTGCATGCACATACACATATGCACACATGTATACACATACACACACACGCACGTACACACACAGGGTTCCCAGACCAAACCAATTTCAAGAAACGCTGGTTTTAGTAAAACCTGTGTACTACGTATGTATTAGTTATATCACAGTAGGAGTAGGATATCTTTGTTATTACATGAGTCCAAAGCAAAGTGCGAAGCCGAGGATGAGTGTTAACAAAGATATCCTATGACTATTGTGATTTATATCCCAACAAAGCTTTGATAGATATTGTAATGTACGTATATGGCTTCTATACACACTTTCTTTGACTGATTCCTACTCCCACCTTACTGTACAATAACTTAGTTATTGCCCAGGCAATAACTGATATATAATATAGTACAGTAAATTCCTTTGATGTATGAATAGCCAATCAAACAAGTCCTACTGCTTTTCAGCTTTTTACGCTACTTGTTGGCACTATTACCGATGGGCGTGGCCTTAGAAACAAAACGCATCATGAATTCCTGCCAAAGGAAAGTAAGGTAATGCTGTATTAGTTGTTCATTTCACAGTAAAAGGCATGTACGTACATATTTTATTTACAACACTCCATTATATTAGTGGTTTTCAGCCCATTATAAGTCTAGTCTCACGTAGCCAGACCACTTTTTAGCGCAGGGCATTATCACTTGCAGTATAAGCCCCGATAAAAAGGGTTTGGTATGGTTCGCATAGGCCACCTGTTTTTGTCACCTCCACAGGTTCTGAAGTGTTGATGATGACACCAATTATGTAATGCTTTGTTTCCTGTTTTACAGACACATATTGTTAAGAACAATGGAACTGGTATGTGCACTTTGAGTTCAGTCTCAGTGGTTCAGTAAAGAAAAGCAGCAGTATTTGAACCGAATGAATTGTCGTGTAATAAAATATCAAGACTCATGATAGTGAGTCACGAGCTGAGGCCAAGAAGAAGCGCAGCAACGTAACCACTGAGTGAGTTATTTACATGTAGCACTGCCCTCAAATTCACAAATGCTTTAGCTAAGCCACCATGAAAGCTATCGCTTAGTTAATACAGACCCACAACGTTCTTATATAGAATCAATAACCTGAGAATGGAGGAAATAGGCGCCGCCATTTCTAAGTACCAGCCATTGCGAGTTTTATGGCACTCGTTGTGTGACTACGCACAACAAACCATCCTTTCCTGCCTGATTCACCCGTTTACTAGAGAACTAGTACCTTCATTATTTGAAGAATCGATATCCCAAAGTTCATCAAAATGGGTTCACCCATTAATTCTTCTGATACAGCCTTATAAAGTCCTTCCTTTCACCACAAAATTTTTTACACAGCAGTCATTTTTTCTTCTTTCTTCTTTCATTTTCATTGCACACTTTTTTTGTGGGCTTCCAAGAGCTTGCGTGAACCCCGGAAATTTTTTTCAAACTTTCATTTTGTACATTCACTTGTTTGTCTAATAACTCACTGATTTCTTCATGGATATCAGCCAAATTTGTATCAGCACTTCTCCCATGTATGCTCCACCTGTCATACTATTTTCAGCCTGATGTAAACACTTGAATGTATTTAAGAAGGTGCAGGTTGATAGTTGCCATAACTTGGACCCCCTTCATATGATTTGCATAAACTTTCAGATACACAATCTATATTGATGTATCACTCTGTAGTGAAAGTAAAAAAAACTGCGGGCCAAAATTAAGCTTCAAAGTTTAATTTACAATATTGTGTGCTAAGCCAGTACAAGTGATGCCCATGCAGTACTTCTCTGCTGCTTGCTAGTAATAACATATGGTTATACTTCCAAATGCTAAACAAAAACACCCTGGGTATAAAAAAAGTGCGAGGCCAATCAGAAGCAGCATTGTAAATAAGTATGTGCGACCAAAAACTTTGATATCAGCTGAGGCCAAGAAGTTGCTTAATATCTTCTTTTTAACTGCTTGAATGATGTACAATAGTTTATAGCATATTTTCACAAGTATGATTCGCTTTGTCACTTGGCCACCTTTATAATAATGATGGTACGAAAAAGGTGGTCAAGTGACAAAGCCAATCATACTTGTGAAAATATGCTATAAACTGTTGTACATCATTCAAGCAGTTAAAAAGAAGATATTTGATAAGTAACTTCTTGGCCTCAGCTGATATCAAAGTTTTTGGTCACACATACCTATTTACAATGCTGCTTCTGATTGGCCTCGCACTTTTCTACACCCAGGGTGTTTTTGTAGTATCATACTAACGCTAAACCTACCTGCTTGGGTTTCAGTGGAGACAGTCCTAGGCTTGAAACACACAAGTCCAGAGCAGTTTCAAACTCCATTTCACGAACACATACGAGTGTTTCTTAACAATGCGCATCTGTAAAACAGGAAACAAAGCACTACGTAATTGGTGTCATTAACACCTCCAAACCTTTGGAGGTGTCAAGAATAGGTATCCTATGTGAACTATGCCAGACCCTTTTTTAGTGGGGGGCGCTTATACGAGTTTTATGTAAATGATAGATCAACTGTTTTATATGATCGTGTTGCCTTACAAAGTGTTATGTGGGGTCTGTTAATGTATTTATATCCTTTGTGCTATATAATGTCTGAAATTAAAGGATGCATTATCCTTATAGAAAGCATACAAGAGGCGTGGTGAATCATCTGATGCTGTTTCACAAGTTTACTACAGAAATATGGTAGCTAACTAAGATATATTTATAATATAAATCATGGCTAATAGGTGAATATAACAAATATATGACCTGAATCCGAAGTCAGAGGAAATTTGCCATGATAATCCCCGAACCCGAAGGGTGAGGGCTTTATCATGGTAAACTTCCAATGACCGAGGACAAAGGTCGTATGTTTGTTATATTCACCGTATTAGCCATGGTTCATATGATATATACTATGATGCGTGCTAGTAAGTGTATATGTTTGTATATACACCTTGAATTCCTTTGATGTATGGCTTCATCATAGTATATTATTGTACATTGCTTATGCCAGATAGTGTTGTAGTTCATTGTTATATAACAATGCATTTGTTTTAGCGATTTTAACAAGGAGCTGCAAAATCGCTAAAATTTGCTAATATAATGCTCTCTCTAATAATGTAGTCACTGATTTGATGATTGTGCTATTAAAGAGTACCATATTGTTAAATCCACAATCATAAAGTTTGTTAAATTTAATGTTATTTGGCTCAAACCCAGACATTTAGCCCCATATTTAGCTGTGTTGCTATAATTATTACAATGCCTATCTGTATATAGGAGCCTCATTGATATGTACGTATGTAAATTTTGGAATGTAAATGAAGTTTAACTAGTTAAACAAGGTTAATGTGGCAAATGAGCCTAAGGGTAAAGGTTATAAACTAAAGGAACTTGGTATCAGGAATGAGATTGAAGGAGGTACAGGAGATCCCAGTGGTTCAAAGGGCAGAGGAAATAATGGCTATGTCCGATGAAGAAAAACAGGGTAGCAATAATTGGGAAATGGAAAGTGCATGTGCATTTAAGAAAAGGCACGGAGAACATTTGAAGGACACATGGAGTGTGGTTGTAAATTGTTTCTCCTTGTATTTTCCACGAGTTGGTTCAGCGTACGCGGGTCAAGAAAAGGCAAGTGTAGGATTGGCGGCGCGGATGTCATTCCTAGCACTCAGGTGTCTACTGAGACCGAGGTTGACGGCAGCAGGTCCAGAGGCTTTGAATATCCCCAGATTCAATTCAGGCAGCAACAAAGTCGCCCAAGAAGTCGTGAGGCAGTTTCAGTCAGGCAGCAACAAAGTCGCCCATCACCCTCCAAGTATATTTAGTTAGCTTTTCCCATAGATGCCCGTTGGGTCCAGTAATGTTTCACACTGGCTCCACAGTTCCCCTCGGGTCCCCAGCTACGACTGTATTGGGTCCATGTGATGGGTCCACTGGATGAATCACGTGAGCCTTCGTAGCTGCTCGTGCACCTCCGTAGTGTATGCGTAATTTTTGGAGTTTTGTGAAGATGACTCACAGGTTAGTCACCAATATGACTTGGGGTATTTGGTATACATATTGGGCATTTTCAATATAGACGTGTACAGATGAAGTTACTATATAGAAGATGCTAGGGCTCCGGTAATTATGCTGGCATAAATTTTAGCATAATGTAATTCTAGCATTATGCTGGTATACTGGGTCTTTGGTCATGTCACACAAAGTAGATCGATATATTCTAATAGAACAGTCAAACATTCTATTAAAGCAGTCAGGTTTACTATAGGTACTCTAATAGGGTGGGGTCAGGTACTAAGACTAAACCCTTGTGCTACTCTAATAAAGCAGTCAGATATTGGAAAAGCAAAAACTGATTGGTTTTTAATTAACATATTTTTAAGAATAATTGTAAGAATAATGTACATATGTAGCATAATGCAGGCAGATTTAAGGAAATTCTGAATAGAATAAAGCAAAGAATTTTGCCTCAGCCCTAATAGATGTATGTGTATTGTGTAGATCTTATAGTGTGTGTTGCATACGTATATCTTATAGTGTGTATTTTATTGTACATGTATATGTGCACATGCATTATGATTTTGTAGCTTCCCCGTAGATGCCTGGTTGGTCCAGTAATGTTTCACAGTCCTTGGTCCCCTCAGGTCCAATTCGTTTCCTGGCGTGGGCCGCGGTGGTCCACCAGGTGAACACACACCTTTGTAGTGCACCTTAGTAGTGTATTGCGTAGGTGTGGAGTCAATTTTTTTTGAGTTTTGTAAAGGTGACATGTGGGTTAGTCACTAATGTGGAGTTTGGTATAGGGGTGAGATATTGCCCCCACCCCCCCCCCCCCAATATGGTACATAGGCATTATCAATATAAGTGTGTACAGATGTATTATCATTAAGTACGGTAGTACTTAATAGTAGGGATTGGTAAGAAATTGTATGGTTTCCCGATTTTTCACACTTCAAAAAACAACCTTCCAATAGGCTTTAGCCAAAAAACCTACTGGAATGTGTTGGTACTGCTACAATGATACTGTACCTTTGTTAAACGAAGCAAAAGGTCGAATATCTTGATCTGTGGCGAATTCTAAAGCTTTCGAAATTCACCTGAATTTCGTCTGCCTACCTGCCAGCCTGCCTGGCTACTGTAAGACCCACTAGCGCTAGGTGTACAGCTCCAGAAATTTCACAGAACAAAGATAATCGCGTCCGATTTACGAAACTGTTGTTCCGATGAAGATTCATCCACTGCGCCATGGCGTTTCTTTCCATCCTTCACTATCTTCCTTTTTCTTTCTCTGTTCCTTTAAAAGGCGAGAAAATCACGAAAGAAGGTGTCGATAAACTTGCACCTTCTGTTTATTTCGTCACACATGAAACACGTGACACAATTAGTTATGCGCCCGCCGCTAATACTATATATTAACAGATGCGATGTTTTTGCGTGTACTTTATTACATTGTAAACTTCATCATATGTGCCAATATACAACTTAGACAAATATATTTCGATGTTTTTTCGAATGTATTTTGCCATAATACAGCTGGTTTGCCATGTTAACCATCTTGTTAACAAGTGCCTGTAAAAACTAATAAAGTAGGCGCCTGTAATGTTTTTAGGTGCCTGGAAGGTAAGAACAGATAAATTATATGATTAAAAGCATACATAAATTAAAGTATAGCTACATAAAAAGCAAACAAACTAGAATAATTAAAAATTAAAAATTTTAAAAAGGAGTAGGGATCGATATAAAAAGTAAGGAAACAAGGAAAAGATTTTGGCACAGAGAACACTAAAGCCGAATTCTGGCATGAGATAATTGATAAAAGTTTAATCCCTACTTTTGGCTTCATCACAGCTACTAACCTACTGAAATCATGAGCCAACCAAAAACTTTTATCCATTGTCTCATGCCAGAATTCGGCTTTAGTGTTCTCTGTGCCAAAATCTTTTCCTTGTTTCCTTACTTTTCATATCAATCCCTACTCCTTTTTTAAATTTTAAATTATTTTATAGTATGTGTATTATATTGTACATATATATGTACGTATGTGCACGTGTTATATGTACATAGATAGAAGGAATGTAAGATATACCTTAATACAGTGTTTACAATTAGTGTCCGGACATTTCTTTCCTGTGGTGGGTTTATTATCTTCCCCATTGATAATGTCGTCTGGTCTTGGCCAGTGAGGTGCCAGAGTTGGCTGGAAAAGTGTCTGATGGCTGGTCAATATGTATCATAAGCTCTGTCAGTTTGTTGTGTATATCATTGATTCATTATATTGCTGTCTTGCAATGTTTACGTGAGGGTTGATGTTAACATGAGGCAGTCCAGCAGTTTTCCAATTAATGATCAGATCAATGGTGAGATCTGCCTTTGCTGGCATGCTTGTTTTGCTTATTTACATGTTTTAGTTGCTTACATGCTTGCTTGATACATCATCCTTATGTGGTTGAAGTGTAAATAAATAGACAACGTCATGTGTGTGGCCATTGGGTGCAGACTGTGACAGGTGGTCGCTATGGTGGCTGCTGCAGGGTTTTCCCCAGAAGAAATTTTAAAAAGGTGGAATAGTAAAATTGTCTCTTCACTACAAACATCAAAGCATGTCTATTAATTTTTGACCACATCAAAGACATTTCAAGAAACGAAGGCACTGCCACTCTCCTGCTCTTTAGGGAGGGTTTTGCTACTAATGGGCACTAGGCACATTCAAAGCCTGGTGGTCAGACCGTGTAAGTGCTGGTGCCTTACAGTCAGGACGCTTGGTACAAGACTGGGTAGCTTGCAGCTGTGTGCCTATTCCACTCATTGTCTGTTGATTGTTCGCTGTCCTAACACATCTTCCATGACAAAATTGTAACAAAATTGTAATAATGCTATTTGGCTGCATTAATTACTGCTGCAGTATTACCTGTGTTGTGGTATACCTTGTATGGTTGTATTGCTGTGTGTGCGGGGAATCACAAAAAATTGTTTACATTGTGTCACTACATATAATACTGAATCTTGGTTCACAATTCACATGGATGCAGACATTTTCCATGACACTGGACTCACCCTGCAGTGCCATACATTCGCCTGCTTACTACTTACAAATTTTAGTATTATAACACTGCTCTCCTTGAAGAGGCTTGTCCTCGAGTAGACCCCAACCGATAGCATGCTTGGGGTATATCAGTCCCTGTTGTGGTCTTCCTTATATTCCCTGCTTCAAACTCCTTGGTAATGGCCAAAGTTGCACCAATTTCATTGCTATCAGACAATTCAGATAATTCAGATTGGTCAAGTCTGTTATGTTTTGACTCAGGTTCAACGTCCTATGCATCATAGTCATTATCATCTTGACCTTGGTCCACAGGGGCTCATCAGTTGCCAACAATTCATCTGCTCATTTTGGTATACTCCAGTACCTGCTCTATTAGATACCATTTATACCTGTCAGGAAAGTTACAGTAGTAAGACATGGTTGTATCTGCATCTGATGAACCTGAATACACCTTTCTTGTGGGAAAGATACCTTGCATACAGCGCTACCTGGATCCTTCTCTACCAAAGGATATGCCCCATGCTATGGCTGGAAAAATTTCTACATAGGAGAGTACACCAGTATTTGATATCAACTTGATACTGTTTTTATCATACTGTGTTTTATACTACCTCTGAGTAGGATTACACAATATTTCAATATCATTACCACTTTGCAATATCTACGGTGTGGAATATCAGTATCAACCATATGCAATAACCTCACATGGGCAATATCAAAATATTATTGTATACATGTAAGTATAAAATAAAAATTCACACTGACAATTAAATCTTTATAGATGGATAATTTTTTCACAGAGTTGTTAAGAATCTACGTACTTGTAACATGCATGCGTGTTGGATAATAGTGTCTGAGCCTCATTTACCATTTGCATTATTCAATAATTGGTAGTGCAACATTTTAAGTATTGCACAGCCCTACCTCTGAACCTCGCTATGGCTGTTTAGGCCAAAAAAATTTTCTGGTCCTTATGCCTGGTTTTTTGTGCTCATTCTTCTAGTAACAATACAAATAATTATGTGGGTAACAACAAAAAATTAAGCAAATTTTACGATGGATGAATAAAAGTAATCAGTTTTTAGTTTAAATGTTGAACAATTTAAATTAAGAAGCCTGGTCACCTGGTCAATTTTCAAGGGATGCCTGGATCAGAAATAGATATTGTGCAGTGTTATGGCTTCTAACAGGACCAAAGATAGTGTTACCACCAACTTCTGTCGGTAGTCAATAAATATCTCAGTTGGCTCTCATCGTGTTGGGAAAGCACTGCTGCCTCTGATGGTGTGCACCAATCTATACTGAACAAGAGAAATGATGGTTTCTTCCCCTTTAGCCTCAGGTGAGGTATTCCCACGAAGTGCCAAAAAAATTGCCCCACTGTATGCATTTCATGAATTGGCCTGGTTCTCCAGCATTATCTCTAAGGTTTGGTTAAACCTCTCACAACTAGGCCATCATACCCACCAGGGACCAGGATTTTCTGAGAGGGAGTCTGAATTAGGGCTGCGTCTATTATGCTCTGAAAATTGCCTATTATGCTTTTTGGAATTACTCCAATTTTGCACCTATTATGCTAAATTTTATGCTACTCCACAATCAATTATGCTACTAATAATACACAATTTAATATATTTTGTGTAATGCTCACTTGTTTATGAACCTCCAGTTACCTCTACATACAGCATTAATTCAGATCTGCCACATGCCAGTAGTATAAAAGCCGAGATAAAAGCTTTAAACAAAATTATTATAATTAGTTTTAGAGGTGCTTAACACATAGCGACTATTAAGGAATTGTAGAAGCTATGCCTTATGAATTCTGCTGTTGTGAAGTGTTGAATGGTAGTGGGGATGAGTGTATATTTTATAGCTTTAGGCTGTATAAATGCATGGCACAATCGTGAGTAGGTTTTAATTATGCAGTTTGTGCCCCGCACCATAAATTTTGCCTATTATGTTGACATTATGCTTGATGCTTTAGCACACCTATCATGCTAAAAATTATGCTAGCATAATCGACGCAGGCCTAGTCTGAATACAGAAGTGTATCTCTGAAGCTATAGGTTTTTTGTTTTTATAACACCAAAATCATACCTAATGCAAGATTTAGAGTATATTTAAGTAAATACAAGGAAGTATTTAACCAAATATGGCATAGGGGGTGTGGTGGGTGCAACCCCTTAGAAGATATAGGTTGTTTTATTATATAAAGTGCTGAAATGACATTTATTTCAAGAAGTAATACATTGTAGTGTGTTTTTATAACAATACACCATTCTTTTGTCTTCTTTGATATATTTCTGGAGGGGGTATCAAGACCCAAAATATCCCCCTGGATCTGCCCCTGTGGGTGATAGGGTGTAGTGTTGAGTTTCTATATTACTAACTTCTCATAAACATTCAGCATCAGGGCATCAAGTTAGTACCAAAAAAATGCTTTGGGAACTTTAACGAACTATATCACCTCTTCACCACCAGCAACTTAACAAGAGGGAGTCTTTCTTTTAATCAGTCACTGGAATACCACACTGGCCACTTAAAAATAAGGAAATACCACAGCGTATCTATTTCCATGGTGAGTTTTAGGTATCTCCATAAGGTCTACAACTGTTATCTGAAAGATTTGGCTATCTTGTGTTGGTCAGTGGTGGGATGATTGTCATACTTCTCCCCTTTGACACTGCACAATGTTTTGCACACTCACAAAGCAGAATATGCAAGTAATTATGTAGACAAAGCTATAGTATAGAGGTGTACATAGACTTAGGCATATATATATATATACGTTTGTGTGTGTGTACTTGTGTATATATGTATGTGTATGTATATATAATACATATGTGTGTACGTATATGTGTATAGCATATCTATGTGCATGATAGATATGCATATATGCTATCACTGCTAATTCCATGTATTTATATAAACAAGCCGATTGGTGTGCAGGTAACAAGATATAAACAGGTGCTCTTATCCTACTTCCTATGGCTTGGAGGGAAAGGCAGTTGTCTTTCTGTTGCATGCAGAAATTCTTGTGGCTTCCAGAAGAGTCTAAGTATTTCTATCCCTAGAAAAACATGCTACAGAGGTAGGGAATGGTAATTATATTTAAGAAATTTGAACATAGGCCTTTTTGAAGACTAATAGGA
Source organism: Spongia lamella (assembly GCA_963930835.1). Taxonomy (NCBI): domain Eukaryota; kingdom Metazoa; phylum Porifera; class Demospongiae; order Dictyoceratida; family Spongiidae; genus Spongia; species Spongia lamella. The sequence continues at coordinate 11,606,987 of OZ005748.1, forward strand.
GTAATGATGGAACCCTGCACACCATATCGAAACACCCACCATCTGTGGACAGTGGTAACTGGCTCACAGTGGTAGGAAATCTACTGTTGGCCAGGGTCTATTTAAATGAGCAACATTAACTACAAATACGTACATAAATTATATTAGACAAATTGCTACACAAAAGAAATGTTGTTATTTGTATCCTTGTGACCAGTGACAGTGATCAAATACCCTATATATGTACAAAAATTATATAAGGTCTGTATTTGTGTAGCTTTGTATGTATGTATATTCATATAGTAGCTTTTAGCTACAATGTTGTGGTCGCTTCTTCATATAAAATTCGCGAAAAATAAATTCATGGTATTTATAAATACAGAAATTATAAAATGAATTCACATGTACCTAATGTACGTATGTCATGCATGAGTACTGAATAACATGCTAGTTTAATTTTTCCTTCTAGAATAGTAAAGCTTCAGATTTTCAGTAAAGGATGGATAGACTACTTCTTAGACTAAATACATGTATATGTGTGCTTTATGTATCATGTGATGTATGAACAAATTAATAGCAATTTTAATGTAAAATATTTAGTAAGCTAATGAAAGTCTACATTGTGGCTACTGGAAGTCATGTTTTGTGAGTTAATACGTAGCTATGTATGTGCAAGCGGTCTCCGTCACTGCCTCGTGCAGTTGCCAACCTGGGTCTATCTATGGTGGGCTGACACCCATTATACCATGCAGGGTAAAATTTCGTGTAGGATCATGGGGTCTGGGATTTTTCTGTGTTCAATCCTTTAGGTGGTACAACAGGTAGCTATAATTATAGCTAAGCCCTTCTCAGTACAGAATAGTGTTTGTTCTGTTGATCAGTTTGCCAATGCCATGATACACACAAAACATGTACAAACAAACAATCACTTTTAACTTCATCCACATGCAGTAAATATCATTTGCTGTGCCAGTGAGGGAGTGATATTCACTAGCTCAGTCAATGTACACACATGCAATGTAGTCAAATATTTAGCTAATACTTGGATGATGGTAATAAAGACGTTGATATCTCTAAAAATGCATACCGATGCAGGTAACAACAGAATGTTTAAGAAATGCCCTGAAAAGGTTTTAAAGTTGAATCACAAGATAAAATTATGTTGAATGCATGGCACAGGGCAAGGTATATGTAGAAATATGAAGTCACTTTTTGATGATCGATTGTGATATCTGCAGTGGTGTAATGAATAGTGAAGCAGGAACCAGGGTGCAAGAATGGGGCTAGGTCCCTAACTTTTAAAAAATGGACCCTACCTTTCTGTAATTACAAAACGTGTTATGGTTTGCAACATTCATTTATTTTAGTGCAATCATCTAATTTATTTATTGACCCCTGAATAGATGTAAGAGAATGCAAGTATGCAAGTTTGACTCATGGGAGTCCTCAAGTAGCTGGCTAAGTTTTAATCCTTCAAAAAGGAGAACAGCTTTTGGCCATTTGTATACCAGGTAGCTAGCTGTTTAGCTACATGTTATGAGATTATGACGCATACATGCATGCTTGAGTTCATCAATTTGGCAAATGTTTCGCATTTTATGAAGAATGATGTTCACAGTTGATAATACGGTAAATACAAGGGTGGATTTAGGGGGTAAGGGTTGAAGCACCCATATAATATATTATATGCTGTGTACTTGTACCTTTGACTGCGGTCAAAATACAAGTCACGAGTCGAGAAGAAATTCTGAAAGTGGTCAACGGTAACAAGCGCTTCAGAGCCATGCATAGTCAAGAGTCAAATTAATATTTTATGTACGTAAGTAAAACCCACAATTGATTGCAAAACAAAGGGTCAAGGAGAAAAATGCTACAAGGCAAAGGTCAAGGATTTCTAGCAGTCAAAAACTTTGACCACGGTCAAAGGTGCAATTACACAGCATATGGATGCTTCACCCCCTTGAGGGGGTTCTGGGGTTCCCAAAAACCTCTTCATCTCAATTTTTTAAAATAAACTTTCTATATTAAAATAATATTGAAACAATATTATTGGTATAGACTATAGACCTATAGACTCCTAAGATAGCTAGCTGTAACTTTAGACCACTGCAGCTGGGTGGTAAGGAAACCCCTCCCTATAATTTCTAGATCTGCCCCTGAATAAATTGTAAAGTGATGATTCTGTACCATTACACTACTAAATGATCGTGAGCTAATGGGAATTAATTTCAACTTCAAAGTTATCCATATGCATCTTCTGGCAATCCCCATAGCTACATAGCTGTCTTAATTTTAGGATAAAAAGGAAATGAAGGGTTGCTGATTATAATTCCATCCTTAAAATCATTCTCTGAACTAAAAGTTAGGGATGAAAGCATGTGTTACGAATGTTTGGATCCTGTATATGTGTATTTGTTTTATGTAATAATTTATTTGTATGTACATAGCTAACAAAAATAATGTACGTATACATACGTATGGCATGCATACTTGACAAATATTTTGATATGCATGGTTTGCTAAAAATTAGGCCTGAGCCTAATATGCTGGCATAATTTTGAGAATAATAGGTTGCAATTTTTATGAGAATAATTCTGGGAATTATAGAACATTCACGAGCATAATACAAGAATAATTGGAAGTCACAAGAATATTTGCAAGTTACAATGGGTAAATGAAATGAAATAATCTCAAAGACTGTTTAAAATGATGATGATGATGAAGATGTTCATGAAGGTAGATATATTTCATATAGATTCTGAAGAAAAGTCTGCACTGACAAATATTCTGTTCACCAGTATAATATAGTCACGGTGAACATTATTATCACCGATACAATAAAATTACAAGAATAAGTAGGAATAATAGGTGATGATGTGGGCATAAAATAAGAATGATCAGTCAAAATTTCAGGAAGTTCGGGACGGAATAATAGGTAAAATTTTGAGCATATTAGGCTCAGCCCTACTAAAAATAGCATGCTATTAAAAATGCTTGTACACAGGAGTGGATCCAGATTTTCTGAAGGGAGTCTGAGGGTGCAGCCCCCCAGAAGCTATAGGGTATTTTATTCTTAAAACACCAAAATCATGCACAATGCAAATTTTGAGTAAATACAAGGAGTTCTCTGACCAATATGGAGTAGGGGGTGTGGTGGGTGCAACCCCATAGAAGGTATATACATTGTTTTATGTTACATATAAAGTACTGAAATGACACTTAACTCAAGAAACTAGTAGTATAGTTTAGTGTACCAATACATCATTCTTTTGGCTTCCTGATATGGTTCAGGAAGGGGTCACACGACCCCTTTGACCCCCTGCTTATATGTAAATATAATCAATCATATTCACAGCTGGTATGTTTTTCTAACATCACCATGCAAGGTTGTACCCCCCCCCCATGCTAGCCTAGCCGGCTCCGGCACTGAAAAAAATATATTAGCGAACACTGCTGGAGCCGCCATATGCATCTTCTACATACTCACTACACAAACCATAGATTATATACACAAACTAATGCCTGATTGCAATGTATTCTTTTCATGTACGTAGTTCCGGGATGACTTGTGACTGAGAACCTGTATCAACATAGCGAGTGTATGAGTTGACTGAAGCATTAGGAGACACATGGCTTAATGAATACTGGTAGCTATATTAGCTAATCATGCATGAATCTATGATGTTAATAAACATGAAAACTCAATTACAGTTGATAATGATTCATATGGGGTTTCTTATCATGTGGTGAGTAACTCCCTTAGTTATGCAAACCACAAGAATCCATGTGCACTTTTGAGGCAAAAAACATGACATAACACGTGCACAGTATCACATGTTTGTTCAAAATTTAATCATTCATCCTCTACAAAATTGAGAGTACTTAGAGTGCCTCCAAAGCTGAAAAGGGTAAGTACATAGCTATGTTTGTACAAACAAATTTAATCGACACTTCTTTCAGTTTGCTCAGAAAGCTATAATTATGATTATACAAGCTAGCTAGTCTACTCACACACATATGTAATCAGTTGTATAATTAGGTTAAACAGTAGACACGGTTATCGTATCATTTACTAAGCACGCATATTTTATTTTACAGTTTAACATCTTTTGATACTGATTCATAAGATGGGTTAGGATCAATCTTAACATTGTCAATATCATCAGTGGCTACATTATACACTAATTCCTCTTCTTTAGTAGTACCTATTTTAATATAGCCCGCTGTTCCATGTATACTGTGCGAACTTGTTTCAACATAGCCTTGTTGATCTTCATCTTCAGACATCTTGGTAGTTTCTTTTAATATAGAATCATAGGAAGGATTTGTTTGAATGGTAACATCATAATCTGGTTCAGTCACATCATCAGCTACTGTATAACAACCTTGTACTCTCCCATATGATGGATTAGAGTCCATCTTTATAGTATCTTTTGTGTTATCTTGCATAGAAAACTTTTTATGTAATACATAATCATGTTGATCATCTTGTTTCTCATTTTGTGTAATAATGCTATAGGATGGATTATCATCCATCTTTACATCTGAAATCATTTTATTATCTAACGAAAGTGATCTCTTCTTATGAGATAGTCTTATACCCAACATCACACCACACAATAAAAAGGTAACGAGGAAAAAACCAGCTCCTCCCACTGATCCAGCTATAATAGGAATGGATGACTCACTGCCAGAATTGTCGGTTGAAGTTCCTGTTTAAAATTTATCAACACAAATTTTATCAAGACTCACGATAGTGAGTCACGAGGCCTAGAAGAAGCAGCATACACAACACTGAGTGAGTTATTTACATGTAGCACTGCCCTCAAATTTGCAAACACTCTAACTAAGCTACCATGAAAGTTATCACTTAGTTATTACAGACCCAGAATGTTCTTACTATATACAATCAATAAACTGAGTATGGAGGAAATTGGCACCACCATTTCTAAGTACCAGTCACTGTGAGTTTTATGGTGCTCATTGTGTGACCACGCATGACAAACCATCCCTTCCCGCCCGATTCGCTCATAACTGAAGAGTTAGTACCTTCAATTTTTGAAGAATCAATTATATTATAACTCAAAGTTCATCTAAATTGGTTCAGCCAGTCTTCTGATACGGCCTTATAAAGTCCTTCCTTTCACCACAAAATTTTTACTCAATACTCGTTTTTTCTTTCATCTTTCATTTTCATCGCACACTTTTTGTGGGCTTACGGGATCTGAATTTTGTACATTCAATTGCTTATTTAATAACTCACTCATTTCTTCATGGATTTCAGCCAAATTTGTATCAGCACTTCTCCCATGTACAGTATGTTTTACCTGTCATACTACCATATAGAGGGAAACATTGACGGGTTGCAACTTTGACGAATTCACTACAAAAGCATGTTTGACGAAATAAACTTTGGCGAATTTGAGGCACCAGTTAAATTTTATTTAATATAACGGTGACAGTTTCCGAGATAGTTTCAAGTTTCCGTAAACCGATACTTGCATGGTCAGCTATTTAGTGCTGGAGCATACTGCCCACTGCTGTGAGCTGAGTGTTATGTCTGCTTATAGTTTTTCAATTGAATCTATGATTCGAGGGTGCCATGTGTACAAAAATATATGGAACGATCCACTAGATGACGAAGAACTTGAGTGTATAACAGTCTTGCTTAATGTCCCATTGGGGTCTGGTAACTCTTTGAGCAACCCATCCGAAATCTTTGGTACCGGCTTGAAGTATTTAAGTATCGACATTTTTAATACTAAAAACTGCTGACTGCTTGCACGTGAGAACACATATAAGAACAAAAATTGGCGAATCAAACTTTGGCGAATTTATGGTCATTCACCAAATTCGCCAAAGTTTTCCCCTGCCAATGTTTTCCTCTATACGGTATTTTCAGCCTGAAGTAAACACTTGAATGTATTTGAGAATACTTCTCTGCTGCTTGCTAGTAATAAAATGTGTTTATACTTCCAAAACAGTATTGATATGCTAAACAAAACATCTTGGGTGTAAAAAAAGTGCGAGGTCAATCAGAAGCAGTATTGCAAATAGGTATGTGCAACCAAAAACTTTGTTATCAGCTGAAGCCAAGAAGTTCCTTATCAAAAATCTTTTTAACTACTTGAATAGCATACAATAGTTAGTACGTAGCATATTTTCACAACTATGATTGGTTTTGTCACTTGGCCACCTTTGACAAAACCAGTCATAGTTGTGAAAATATGCTAGCTATAGACTATTGTATTATGTCATTCAAGTAGTTAAAAAGATTTTTGATAAGCAACTTCTTGGCCTCAGCTGATATCAAAGTTTTTGGTCACACATACCTATTTGCAATGCTGCTTCTTATTGGCCTCGCACTGTTTTTACACTCAAGGTATTTTTGTTCAGCTATCAATTACTAACGTATGCATGTGAATGTTAAATTGTGATTAATAAGAATGTACCCTGTGACTGTTATCATTATAAGTACAGTAATACTTAATAATATTATATAGTGTTTGACATTAATAAGTATAATGTGTGACTGGGCCTGAGAAATCCGGTCTTATCTACATGTAAAATTTGACCTAATTTTTGGCTTTTAAATTAATAACTCTTTTTCTTAATGACATACGTAGTATTTTAGCACAAATTTTATCATATACGTATGCAGAATTTCCTAAGGAATTCAATAGATTGTGTATGGCACACACAGAAAAAGAGATAGATACTACAATATCATTATGAATAGGTGCCTGTAATTATATAAGATTGTATCAAGCTGGAAATCACAGAATATAGCTACAGTTTAGCTAATTCGGCACTGAATGCTGATACGCGGCGTGCCAACCGTGTGGACATGTAAAATCTTATTATATAATGGCAGAGGAATTCGAAGTAACCAGCTGTATATCGCATTGACAGTCCTATTTCCTTCCTGTAGTGTTCAACCGTGACATTCCAATTTAATTAAAACGTAGAACAAAAATGTTTAGCTGGAAAAGTTTTTCGCGGTCACCAATTAATTCACGAAAACCGCGAAACTTTTACGCCTCGAACAATTTGCAATATACGGTATGTTTCAATTGGGAAAGAAACAATTTTGACTAAAAACTACTCAGAACTTGTAAAACTTATAAGGCTGCATGGTAAATTTAATTAATAGCTAGTATAACTACGTACATAGCTGTTACGGTATACCACTATAGCTACAAAAAATATAAATTACATCGTGATAACTGCTTGAATCATATACTCCTTATACTGGTGATAGTTCATCACCTATCAACTTTCAGTGGTATAACTGCACTAATTCAATTGTAGAGCATACGCCAATTCCCCAGACATGTAGTATAAGAGAGTAGGCATCACAACAAATAGTAATGAAACAATTAAGTACATACGTAACTAGCTAGCTAGCAAATGTTAGCTAATAATTATATGTAATTATAATTACCTTTTATACACATATCATCACTACCACTCCAGCTCCCATTACTCTGACAAGTCCTACTGTTGTTACTTATTAGCTCATAACCAGTGTTACATGTGAAATTACAAGTGTCTTCATAGGAAGGAACTCCATCATCTCCCAGTGAACAATTATCAATGATCATTCCATTGTTAGAATTTAGTAATGGACAAGAAACTACGTATTGTATAAATTATAATACACAAACTGTTAGTCTGAAAAAAGTTAACCAGTACACAAGCATACCTCTACTACAAACACTATCAGTACGACTCCAACTCCCATTATCCTGGCAAGTCCTAGTGTCACTACCAGTTAATTCATAACCAGTGTTACATGTGAAACTACAAGCGTCTTCATAGGAAGGAACTCCATCATCTCCCAGTGAACAATTGATCATTCCATTGTTAGGATCAGTTAGTAATGGACAAGAAACTATTATAATAAACCGTTAATCTGAAAATTTTTAACCAGTACACAAGCGTACCTCTACTACAAACACTATCAGTACCACTCCAACTACCATCACTCTGACAGGTCCTAGTGTCATTACCAGTTAGCTCATAACCAGTGTTACATGTGATACCACAATTATCTCCCTCATAACCCACTCCTACTCTACCAGAACTACAGAATATCATCCCATTGGCTGGTGTTGATAAGGTGTGACATTGAATATCTGCAATAAAATACAAACATGACTACCATAGTAGACTAATAATCAATCCATACCAATACTAAACTGAAGTAATGGCTGATAAAAATCACTCCTATCATCTCTTTCACTAAGGCCTACTGAATTTGGAGCAGGTGATCCATCAAACCGATATAGCACATATCCATTACCAAAACCGTACATGTTTACCACTTGATAACGTGATTGAGGTGGATGGTAATATCCTACAACATCTCCTGACTGAAACTCTATTGTGTTATCACCAGTGAGAATAATGTTTGTTTCATTGAAGTTATTACTGCCTCTAATCACTTGATCATCTGATTGTAATTGAACTTCATCAATTTTGTTATAAACTGTTGAACCAGTTGGTACTGGTCGCCACACTTGGAAAAAAGGATAGTCATTTCTTGTGACGGTACTCAAGAACACTCTAGCTCTAATACTAGTTATTCTACCATCACAAGTAAAGTTGAGGCGTGGGATGATTGCTAGCCTATCACGACCTATAATAATACCAGCTTGCTGAATATCAACACTATCAGTGCAGCGTTGTCCACCTAACAGTGAATTGTTCGTTAATACAATTACTATATACATTCTAATGACATACCAGACAAATTAACATAACACAGTAGCATCATCATAACAGTTATCATATATCTTCCTGTAACAAGTGCAGTCCATTGTGCTCTCCTTAATGCTAAACAATAGACAATACACAATTATTAATATGTATACACATGAGTTAAATTATTATATAATTAGTAGCTATAGGTGATCACACACATTTGAGTGCAATTTGAGAATAATTGTATCAGTAACAGTCAAGTAATTGCATGAGGCGAAGCCGAGTGCAATTTGACTGTTATGTGTACAATTATTCTCAAATTGCACGAAAATGAGTGTGATTGCCTACTAATCGCATTGCATGATCTACCATGCCCACTCTAACCTGAGGCATGCCGCTTGTTTCAATCTGAGACACGATCGAAAATCTTGTTCGTTCCACATCACTTGTTTTAGTAGCAGCGCGTTTGGAATTTTAATGTGCAATTACTGAATGTATGTTGCCATGCCGTAGGCTATTAAAACTGTGCAATTAGAGAATAATTGCATGGCTATTAACAGCACAATTTATACAGGCTATGCGATTATGTACATAATTATAGATACATATAAATATTTAGAATACAGAGTACCAAAATTCAATCGAACAAAATAATTATAAAGTGATTATTGTAGCAAGAAATTTTGTTAAATATACCACAGTGATTATGACAATCCAATGATTAGCCTTCGTACATATGTTGCATATTGTTACAGGCTGTTGCATAACAATTTAGTAAAAGAAATAGTGAGGGTTACCACATTAACTGTAAAACATGTTAATGATAGCTTACCTGAAAATGTCACAAGGCATTGTAATAACAAAACTGCAATGATTAAATAACTTCTGATCATGACTGATATCTATTCGTTTACCTGTAATATGGTGATACTTAATAAAATACAGAGCCATACAGCTAGCTAGATAGTAATATTATACCAGTATTCACTGGCACTACCAGCAACTTGAGCATGACATTTGGTTCATGGCATATTTCATGGTATGATTTAACATTTCATGGCTATTTAATTGCTCAAGTGTGGGTAGCTAACTGCCTATAATTTCATATCAAAGAAAATGGTGCTGCAGAGCAGTAATCTTGAAAATAATGAGGTAAATAATGAACGTGGGCTTAAATAAATAGTATATTACGTATTATGACATTCAAAGAGATTTTTTAATGAAGTTTGGACTGAAAATTATGTAGTAGATATATGCAAATAAATACCCACCAGGGTTGAAACTGGGTCATCCAGATAATCCAGGTCAAATGGATCACTTGTCTCTGGGTCACATGGATGTCTGAGTTAAACAAAATGTTCCAGATGACCCAGGTTATATCAACCAGCTTTATTAAAGAGTATTGATCTATGTAAGTGTTGTGCTGTAGCTACATCAGTAGGTATACAATTTCAAAATTACAAGTCATAGCTTTTAAGTCTAAGCCCACTGGGCTAGCTAGTAGCTAGCTATATGTAGGTCAAATTTCAATACTGATACCTACTTACATGGGTAGTTGGTTAGAAATACAATGAATACGTATGTATCAAAGGTGTATCATACTGTTTTCCTGAACCATAGGCATGTATATACCATTCAAGTGCTAACCATAATCTATTAACCACAATGTGTGAATAAAACTTTCATTAGGATTGCATATAGCACTGAATGGCTAGATAGATGCATTGAAGTATCAGCTGCCTTGTCGCCCTATAGCCGGCTACATAATTTTCTACTATATAAAGATAGATAAGAAACAAATCTTCCTTTACACTTTGTCAAAAGCCGCGGGGGCCTCACTATTTACTTTTCCTTATAATAGCTGATATACCACCACTCGCTTATTATGCATGCTTGTGATACCTTTTGTGTATATGTTATTTCAATCCACTGTATTCACTTTACTGTTAATATCCCAGTTTTCATGAAATACATACCGGTACAATTTTTTAAGACCATCATGTAGACTAGTCTCGCGTAGCCAGACCGCTTATTTTCTTCTATATTGGGGAGGGGAAAAACCTCTCCAATATAAAAGAAAAAAAAGCGGTCTGGCTACGTGAGAATACATGTAGGCAGCTGCACTGTTGCTTGTACACTCGCTGAGAACTGTACACATTTTGTGCTCTGTGCTTATAATTATTACAATGTCAAATTACATGTGAAGGTCATCAGTGGTAGCTAAGTGTCTATTAAAGCACTAGGCTTGCCCCTCAATGCAGCGGTGGAGGATTATTCAGAACTGGGGGGCTATTTAAATTCTCTGGACACATTTGTATGGAGAAAATCACAATCCTATGGAGTGACACTAAAAATAGGGGGGCCTCAGCCCCCTAGCCCCTCCTTTACGCCGCCTATGCCTCAATGCCGTGCATTTCACCTAGTAATTATACAATAACTGATCATATCGAGACTGATATCATAAGACTGATATTATAAGTCACTGACCCGCTGACTGCAGACTGAAATCAGTTTTAAATCGGATTTCCCACACCACTAGATGAGACCGTAATTCATAGCCCAGCGGCTACTCCGTTTTGCTCCTTACAATGGCGACTACTGTTGCACGTGAGTAAAACGTGACATCACGTGGCCATGCTTGTCTTGGATCTAGATACGCTAGTTTCTATCTTTTCTGATATCCCACCATGTCCAACTAGGAGCGAAGCCATGATCATGACTGCTGAGAATTTGCTTATTCTCATATATAGGCAGAATTAGATACGTAGTTACAGCATTAGCCTCATGCACAATTCATGATATTATACACACAACAAATTAAAAGGAGTACCCCTGAGCTGCGTATACAATTCCCCTTTCCCTCTCATATAGCTAGCTGGCAGGGGTGAAGTCATCAGTCATACTATTGCTAAGCTACATCACTGAATACGTAGCTATAGCTATAACCCCCCAGGACCACAAAATCAAGGCAATACAGGCTTGTACAGTACAATAACCTAGAAAGTCACATACAAGCCATGCATTAGGGACCAGCCTATTATGCGTTTATTTTTACCTATTATGCTATGCTGCAGTGCTCATAAATTCCACCTACGTACGTATCAGTTATGCTCAATATTATGCTCATGTGTCAGACTTGTGCTTAGGAATAAACCACTGTTAACTTATGCAAAAATGTTTGTTAGAAAATTTAGACTGTTTTATTAGAGTATATTCACACTTGTCCAAAAATTAATAAAGTATGCATGTTGACTGTTCTATTAGAGTATATTCAGTTACCTTCATAAAGTGAATGTTCTATTAGAGTATATCTATCTTTGGTAGCCAAATACTACCTATTATGTTGGCATTATGCTTGGATGCTTTCAGCTACCTATTATGCCCAAAAATATGCTGGCATAATATATAGGCAGGTTCCTACCATTGCATGCATGCACAAAATTATAATGCTCAAAGTGGGAGTGAAGTTCATCTATAAAGATCCAAAAGACGCACATCTTAAATTAACAGTAGAAACACATGTAGCTACGTATCCTAAAATATATAATAGCTAGTTTACGCATATCTGTAGCTACGTACATTATATGTACATGTATATATAGTAATGTCAACTCATATTTGTGATAAAGCTAAGAACACATGACATAATTATTATGCAGTTATTTTAGGGTACAGTTCTTTTGGAATGTGGTGAGCACAAAAGGTAGCTACACAGATTTAAACAACTAAATATCAGTTATCACACACAGCTGAAAACTATGTAGGTGCATGTATATACATGTGTGTATGTGTATTGCTGTAGCATAGCTACTGTTAATAAAAAATGTAAAATTCACACACTCTAACTACTATAGGCTATATCTACAGTTATTTATTGATTTGTTTGTACTGCAATTGCAAGTCATAATAAAGGTTGTATGCAGACTCCAATGGAGCTCCCAACTTCATGGCATCTTCACCACCAATCTGTTTGTCCTCATCAGACCAGCCCAACAAGTATCCACTATTGTCAGTTAGCAATCTTGTGATCTGTCCAAACTGTGGCCTTGATCTTGGATCAGGATGCCTAAAAACCATTATATTACATACAGTGCATGTAATCGTTTCAGCCCTAATACATCTGACATAACTTTTAGCTACTGTATAGCACAAATTTTTGATGAGGAAAAGTATTTGACAAATGCAACATTTACAAAACTTTGATGAGCAAAACTTTGACAAATTTATTGTGAAGAAACATTAAGAGATAAACATTTGTAGGAAAAACTTTAGCCATTCATCAAATTCATCAATATTTTCCTCATCAAATTTTGGCGCTATATGGTATCCTTTCAGCTATTCAACATACCAGCACTTTATCATTACTCTGTAGATGGTCCTTGGACAACCAGGAGGAGGTGGGAGTCTAAAACCTTCATCAACTTTCCATAATGCCTTTAAATGATGATACATACCAAGTAAAAACAGTAGCTATACCTACGTAAGTACATAGCTATAGATACGTAGCTACATAATTATAGCCAAGGATGCCTTGACTAAGTAATAAAATATATAGTCACGTAGTTACCTCAATGTTAGTTAGCTCTTCAAATGGCTTGCATCCCAAACTCCATATTTCATACAGTACACATCCATAACTCCATGCATCACTCTGAACTGAGTACTTTCTGTAATGTAGTGCCTACAGTTATAGTATACCTGTAGATAAATCATGTGACATTCCAAATTGATCAAACCTCAGGAGCTGTCCATTTAACTGGTATCTTTCCTCCTGATGTAACGTAATAGCTACCATCAATGAGATCACGTGACATTCCAAAATCAGCTATCTACAAAACAATACAGTAGCTATCCAGTAGCTCAATAAAGGCATTTCCACTCTTAAACAAAAGTAGCTATTGGTTATAACTAGGTGAGAGCTGATACTTAACTAGCTTTTTACTTTGCATGTAATAGCTATAGCTCAGAACTTAACTATAGTCTATAGGTAACTATTTACTTTGCATATAATTTTATCAGACACTAAAATGTTTCTTGCTGCTAAATCTCTGTGGATAAACTGTTTACCGCTCAGGTAGGTCATTCCTGCTGCAATTTCATTGCAAAACCTTAATAAGATGAGTGGCAATTTTGCGTGAGAAGTAATTCCATTCCTGTAATATGATTGGTCAAAAATGCACAACATTTAAATTTCACTTACACAGGTTGAAGCTGCACCAACACATTCCTTAAATCTCCATGCTTCATGTACTCTAACACAATCATAGCAGGTGTTTCTGTCACTACACCATGAAGCTTGATCACATTCTGATGATTAAACTGACACATTATGGCAGCCTCTTGAAGAAATCGCAATCTATCTTTATTACTAGCATTTGAATTTAGTGTTTTTACAGCTACTTCTACTGCTTTGTTGGTGGATGGTTTCCATTTGCAATGAGTGACTACTCCAAACTCTCCTATTCCCAATTCTTCAAAACTCCTATTATGTGATTACAGTCACATATCAGCTATAGCTATTAATGGCTACAACAAATGTGCTGGAATATCACTATTAGATATAGTTAGCGAATCATTTACTATTAGCTATATAGCCAGTAGTTTTGTTTATATTAATAGGGATTCATATAAAATTTCTGGATTTAAAAAGATCATGTACCTCCATAACACATTGTTTAACTTGAAAAATGACTGTGATGGGTTGGTAACAGCGTTGCAACCGGGTCAGGTCAATCTGCATATCCGGGTCAAATGGGTCACTTTTTCTCCGGGTCATGCGGGTTGCCGGATCAAACTTTGGGTCACATCCGGGTCATTATCCAGGTCACCGGGTCTAGGCCAATGGGTCAGCGGGTCATCCGGGTCACCTGATTGCGACCCGGTTGCAACGCTGGTTGGTAATGATAATAACATTGCAAAAATGTGAATGATGGCATCTGTTAAAATTAAATATCAATCTGTATTAGTGGCCAGGTCTGCGAAAACAGGTCACTCTTATCTGCACATCCAATTTTCTGACTTTGAAGACACACACAGCTGTAACTTCACCTGTATATATGTATAGGTGAACTATAGGTTTACAAATTTGGTACTAGAGAGACTAGGCATAGGAACATAAACTTGCTAATTCACAGTGATATTATATAATATATGGTTCACTGACCATGTGTTAGTTGTTGAATATACAGGTAGGCGCATGTATGCATGTTTTTGTGTACTCGGTCACATTTTGTCTGACAGCCTGCCTACCAGGTAGCTTAATTGCCAGCTTGCCTACCACACTATACCATGTTGATAAATTGTTATGGCTCTTGCCTATCATGTCACGCAAACCGCATGCACTTGAAGATAATTATTTATTGTTAGTATTATCAATTGAAGGGGTTGCACAAAAGGCAGTACCTGCAAGGTGTCTCATATCACTACAACTGAAAGAAAGAGAAACAAGGAATGACATTAAAGAAATTCCATGGCACTGCAGACAATTGGGAAATTTTAGTCCCCATGCAGTTTTGTTGCCTGCCCAGTAATAATATCAACACGCCCTATATTAAACAGTAATTTCATAAACTCATAACCATTAGCTCTGTAGCAACAGCAACATCCTGCTTAACTATAGCAAATATCTTACTGGATTTCCCTGTGGTAAAGCTTGCGAAACCTCTTTCCTTCAAACTCTGTATATATCTTATGCTCATCTGATGGAGGTTCACAATAAACTGGACCATAATTTCCTTCATCTTCATAAGGTGTATTGTATATTTCTTCCTCTTTCTCTATTGACCTAGCCAATTCTTGTGGTGGAGGACTTGACACTCCGTACCAATCCACTGAAGATTCGTATCGTGGTTCTTGGGTTCCATTCGTTGTGGACAAAGCAGCATTCAAAATTGAATGGTAAAGTGAGCTTGGCTCTGCATATATTGGCTGTTAATGAAATTAGTGGCACAGTAATCAAGTTAAAATGCTGATGTTATATATAACTAAGTGACTGAGAATAATCATGACAATATGTCACATGAAACAGTTACAAGCTTAGCTAATGGCTGTAGCTACATGTTGACTCTATAGTGTAGCCACATTTCGTTTCATGTAAAAAAGATTTTTTGATTTTTACTGTGAGCCTCTCCACATCATCTTCATAAGCTTATAACCTATGCAAATAGCTACTTACGTACATACATACACCGTAATTATAGCTATGTAGCTACGTAGCTTGCTTGTAAAAATAAAGCAAAATAAAACACTTTGTACTCGGCCTCATGCTAAATTAGTAATCTCAGCCTCATGGCTGGTGCTTCTTTACTTTTTGTATAGCACTGGCGGTAATGCTTTAACTACTATATAGCTATATACGTACCATGATGATCAGTTTTCAAAGGGTGCCACCAGATATACGCCTGTAGCTATAGCAGGTTTGGTATATATGTAACATATGAACTACGGCTCCTATACAGTCTTCGGGCTCAGGGTTTGTCAGTTCCTCTGACCTCAGACTCACGTCATATATTTGTTGAATTTAATACACTTACTAAATAGTAGCCGTGGTTTACATTATGTTTATATAGCTAATTATATCATAAGTTCATAACTGGTATGTATATAATGCACCTTGGGGGAAGTAATAGATTGTTCATAAGCTTCATTATCAATAGTAACAGTGTTCTGATAGTCATGACCATGTGCAGCAACATTTTTACTGTTTTTAGCTTCTGTAAATAAAATATATATAATCAGCTATGTTCATACATAGTCAGTTTATATATTACATACAAACTTTTACCATCAGTACACAAAACATGTATCTATATAGTTATGTAGCCAGCTAGCCAGCTAGCTAGGTACATAGCTAGATAGCATCGAGGAGCGAGCCTGAGAATGCGTGGGGGTGACCATATTGATAATATAGAGTGCCTAAGGGGTGACATACGTAGCTAACATGAAACTCTCAGGGCTTGCTCATGCAGGGTTGCCCCCAATAATTTCAATTATTTAATCAAGTAGCTAGCTAGTTTTGCTTCAAGAAGGAAAGATGCTGCTCACACACAATTCTCTACTAATTAGCTACTTATTATCCTTTCTTTAATAGACAGTTAGCTAGCTGAATTGCTACTATGTAGTTTTCTGCTGGCTTCACAAACAGTTGATGTAAGAGTGCATAAAGAGTGACAGGTGGTAGGAGCCACAAAGTGACAGAGTTATCAAAATGTAGCTAAACCAATGATCAATCTTACTACTTTGTTACTAAAGAATTGCTTAACCAGGCAATTGAAATTAGAGCAATCAAATGTGAACAAGCACTTGTGAATACTACAATAAATGTAGCTAGCTTTTAGCTACATCATAGAATACAGTAATCATAACAATAATATTATTATGTTGTACATCAGTATTAGCTTATGAAACTACTGTATATAGGTCAACTTCAGTAGCTACTATTTAGTATTTGGTGTAGGCTGTATAACATCAATAGCTATATTTAACATTTGTGTTTAAAAAATTGCTAGCTAGATTAAGAACAACGTCATTGATTCAGAACATTTGATTGAGGTATTTGCTTCATGACTCAAGTGAAATATGCAATGGAAGCACCGGCTATTAATAATAGCTATTGTTTAGAGCTACTGCATGCATTTTAGCTACTATTACTAAGTATAATCAAAACATTTCGCTATGGCTCGATGTTGCTCAAATAAAATTGTACAATTAATCATGTGATGACATGCAGTGACTATAAATTACCTTCAAATAATTGTGCCTTCTTCCTGAGTAACTGCCTGATATAGAATATCACAACAAGTGCTACAATGATGACTACAATGATGAATAATATTCCTCCCACTGCTCCACCAACAGCAGCCCCAGATGATCCATTGCTGGTCTCAGATGCCACTAAAATGTATAGCTATTATATGTAATAGCTAAAGAATTGCAGTTTTGCTATATATAGCTATATATATATGCATAGGTAAAACAAACTATGAATACTCAAGGCAAAGAAAGCCAAGAGCTATAGCTAGCTAGCTACATGTTAGTATTGAAAGGAAGTGCTGAGTGTTTACCAAACAGTTTTGTAAATTGGACAAAATTACTTTTCTTGTGTGAAAAATCTTGAGCCATACTCCTAGTGCAGCCAAGCAGGCTGGCAGTCAGATGAAATAATGGTAATTAAAATTCCATACAGATTATATATCATTAAGTACGGTAGTACTTAATAGTAGGGATTGGTTAGACATTGTATGGTTTCCCGATTTTTTGCACTTCATAAAACAACCTTCCAATAGGCTTTACCCGAAAAAACCGACTGGAATGCATTGCTAAGGCTGTAATGATGCTGTACCTTGGTTAAACGAAGCAACAAGTCGAATATTTCGACCTACAGCCAACTTTGAAAATTTAGAAATTCACCTGTATTTTGTCTGCCAGCCTGCCTGCCTGCCTGCCTGCCTGCCTGCCTGCCGTTAGACCCGGTTGCGCTAGGTGTAGGGCTCCAGAACTTTCACACAATAAAGGTAATGGCGGCGGATTTACGAAAATGTTGTTCCGAAGACGATTTACCCACTGCGCCATGGCGATTCCTTTTATCCTTCATTCCCTTCCTTGTTCTTCTATATTCCTAGCAAGGTGTGAATCTCAGCTTCGAAGGTGACGATAGCCTGTTACGGCTTCTGCTTATTACGTCACGCTAAAACCTGGCTTGCACGTGATATAATTAGTTACAGTGGCACCATGGCACGATTAAAAGGTAAGTAGGGATTGAATTCAATAGTGCTACAAAAAGTAAGGAAACAAGGAATAAGATTTTGGGACGAGAGAACATTCTGGCATGAGATAATTAAAAGTTTAATCCCTACTTTTGGCTCAGTTCAGCAGGTTTGCCAAAAGTAGGGATTAAACTTTTATAAATTATCTCATGCCAGAATGTTCTCTCGTCCCAAAATCTTATTCCTTGTTTCCTTACTTTTTGTAGCACTATTGAATTCAATCCCTACTTACCTTTTAAATTTTTTATCATTCTTGTGTATTAGGGGTGTGCGATTATGCAATTGCATGTGATTGTTGATTCGTAATCACGATTGTGCGATTAATTGCATGCATGCTATATATTTCTAGTAAATTCCAACATATTTCAACCATATTTACAGCAATAAATTTATCATTTTGCATACCATAATTTACATACTGTACATGTAGCTACGTGTACAACAAGCTCCTCACATAATACTGTGTAGGTATGTATATAGCTATGTGAACTGCAAAAACACAGTACTTAATGCATTTGCGATAATCGATTATTTAAAATTTTTGTGATAATTGCCTATCATGGTGAGTGTTATAGTCGATTAATTGCATAATCAAGTTAATCGCACAGCTCTAACGTACATACATAAAAATTTATCAAAAATAGCTACACTATGTAACCATGCACCTTGCATAGTTACGTAGTTATAGGGTCTTCAGAAAGCTTTATATGCATGTGAACTGGATTAACTGGAAACAGAAAAAGTCTGGTGTGAGCTAGGGCAAATACGTAGATTGTCCATTTTGCCTCCTTCCCTTGGTGCCCGTAGCTACACATGCAATCATACCTCTACTACAAACACTATCAGTACCACTCCAACTCCCATTACTCTGACAAGTCCTACTGTTGTTACTTATTAGTTCATAACCAGTATTACATGTGAAATTACAAGTGTCTTCATAGGAAGGAACTCCATCATCTCCCAGTGAACAATTGATCATTCCACTGTTAGGATCAATCAGTAATGGACAAGAAACTATTATAATAAACCATTAGTCTGAAAATTTTTAACCAGTACACAAGCATACCTTGACTACAAACACTATCAGTACCACTCCAACTACCATTACTCTGGCAAGTCCTAGTGTCACTACCTGTTAGCTCATAACCAGTGTTACATGTGAAACTACAAGTGTTTTCATAGGAAGAAACTCCATCATCTCCCAGTAAACAATTGATCATTCCATTGTTAGGATCAGATAGTAATGGACAAGGAACTATTATAATATACCATTAATCTGAAAATTTAACACAAGCATACCTCTACTACAAACACTATCAGTACCACTCCAACTCCCATCACCCTGACAGGTTCTAGTGTTACTACCAGTTAGCTGATAACCAGTGTTACATGTGATACCACAAATATCTCCCTCATAACCCACTCCTACTCTACCACGTCCAGAAGTACAGAACATCATCCCATTGGCTGGTGTTGATAAGTTGTAACATCGAATATCTGCAATAAAACACAAACATGACTACCATAGTAGACCAATAATCAATCCATACCAATACTAAACTGAAGTAATGGCTGATAAGAATCACGTATGAAATTTCTTTCACTAAGGTCTATTGAGTTTGTAGCAGGTGATCCATCAAACCAATATAGCACATATCCATTACCAAAACGCTGCGTGTTTACCACTTGATAACGTGATTGAGGTGGTTGATAATATCCTACAACATCTCCTGACTGAAACTCTATTGTGCTATTACCAGTGAGAGTAATGTTTGTTTCATGGAACTTATTACTGCCTATAATTACTTGATCATCCGATTGTAATTGAGCTTCACCAATTTTGTTATAAACTGTTGAACCAGCTGATGATGGTCGCCACACTTGGAAAAAAGGATAGTCATTTCTTGTAGCACTCAAGGACACTCTAGCTCTAATACTAGTTATTCTACCATCACAAGTAAAGTTGAGACGTGGGATGATTGCTAGACTATCACGAAATATAAAAAGACCACTTTGCTGAATATCAACACTATCAGTGCAACATTGTCCACCTAATAGTAAATTGTTTATTATTACAATTACTATACATTCTAATGACATACCAGACAAATTAACATAACACAGTAGCATCATCATAGTTATCATATATCTTCCTGTAACAAGTGCAGTCCATTGTGTTTGTTTAATGCTAAACAACAGACAATGCAAATTATTAATATGTACACATGAGTTGATATATGTATAGAGATATATCTTCTTTCTACTATATAAAGCTGAAAGTCCATCCGTCTGCATTTTTCCTCATCCAGTTGATAACTCAGTTGTATCTGCATGCATCAACTCTGGACTTGGTTCTGTGATTGTTTAGATCTCAATTAAGTTTCACAAAGTTTGTGTTTATAAATTCCTAAGGGCTGTATTTCATCCACCCCAATGACCTTGGTGCCTATGTTTCTTTAGTCTATACATATAGCTATAGTCTCTTAATTAGGTCTATTGGCTATATGTCTGTCCCATGAATAATGTAGAAGCAAATGTACACTGATTTAAAATTTAACAAGACCAAAGCGACTAAAAATGATAGTGAAAATGATTTATTTGGTGTTCGAGGAGACTAGGTAGACATTTGTATAAGACTGAGAGTAGAGAGACATGCGTGTCTAGGAGGTTAGCTATAGCCTCCCCGATAAGGTATAGGAATAGAATACTATACGTAGGTAGGCATAGGAGACTAGGAGGCTATTGGTAAACCAGCAAGCATAGATAACTAGGTAGGCATAGGAGACTAGCCGGTAGGTAGCTATAGGTGACTAGGTAAGCATATAAGACTATAGGTAGGCACAAGAGACCTAGTACGTAGGTAAGCATAGACAGGCTTAGGGGATTAGGGAGTTCCATGATATGATCTATAGCTACCATGCACACTATGCATTTAGCTACACCTGCACAATAGGGCAGGTACATTTGCTATAAATATAATTATACAGAGGTACCAAAATTCAATAGTACGTACATAATAATTTCTGCATGGATATTGATGTTAAAAATCTAATCAATACCGTATAGCAGGTTTTGAGGATAGGCTAGTAAGAAATTCTCGCAGATAAATTTTTGAGGATTAGCCCTCTAGGCTAAACGACCAAAATTGCATTAATTTTATTTAAATTATAATAAGTATAATAAAAATGTTTTCATAGTTTTGTGTCTAAGGCTGCTATTAATTCATTTAATGCCCTAGAACTTCAATATTTGTTAGCTAAAACAACTAGCTGTTAATAATGCACACAATAACCAGGCCTGTAATAATTATTAATGACAGCTTCAATAGTATACTTACACACAAAGTAGCTATAGGGTATAGCTATATACAGTGGAACCTGTTAATGTGGACACCTGCATAATCCATACTGTCAATTAGTTAAGGTCCCAAAGTAGCCCTTTAGTACATAAGCTGAGTCAGACCTGGAAAATCAGGACACCTTGATAATCAGGACACCTTGATAATCAGGACACCTTGATAATCAGGACACTTTTGATTGATCCCAAGGTGTCCACATTACACAGGTTCCACTGTAAATACTTAATGACATAATACTTAATACTCTGTACGATTGTTTTCCATCATGTGCTAATATACGTAACTTCTGCTATAGCTGGTTGTTCTCTACTATTGCTGCTACATCTGGCTTCAATAATTCCAACCGCGTATGATCTTAACTATCTTCCCATCAGCAATTCTGCTGGGGAAACTCCAGTGGATATTTGGTTAAACCCTTCCTTATAATTATGTTTACTTAAATATGCTCATTACAATGTTATAAAAGTTGAACCATTATCTGTTACTAATTTCCTTGTTAATCCATGCATAGCCATCAGGGTTGAAACCGGGTCGGGTCATCTGGGTCACGTTTTGTCCAAGTCAAGTGGGTCTTATCTGCTTTATAAAATATCTGGGTCTGATCTGGATTGACTGTACAATTAGAGTATTTTGATCATTCGGTGCTTGGATTACACACAGTCGCACACCTCGAAAGTATAGAGCCTCTAACCATTTTCATATCATTTATATAAAATTTAAATACTACTTTTCAGTGATCACTCATTGGGGTAGCATTAATACAGCATGAAAAATGCTACACATGTCGTCCTTTAGGAGTCACGCCCAGTTTATGCATACAAGAGTACCTATACAAATAAAGCTTACTGGTGTTAGTGTTTGGTTAATATATATCCTGCATCTACACATTTACCTTTTGCTCTTGCAAGTAATCTTTGCTATAACACAGAACCAATTAGTCGTGCCTGAAATGTAGGTTTCAGCGCAAGCCTCTACTTTAATTAAACCGGGTCACATCCGGGTCAGACCCGGATTACTATCCAGGTCAGTGGGTCATCCGGGTCAGTGATGCTGACCCGGTTTCAACCCTGATGGCCATGTGTGGAAAGAGTCTTGAAGGTTTGCTACAGTGCTCTCAGAGGTAATATACGTATTTCATGAGTTGTACATCAAGCCATTTAGAGTACGCATTAACTATAACCAGATACATACAAATAACCCAGGAAAGGACCTGCAAAGTCTAAATGCAATCAGCTTCATGGTTGTGATGGATGGTATATTAGTTGTCTGTTTACATACGGTATATCTTGGTCAAGCTCTCGATCTCACTGTCCATGTTGGGCCACCAGATGCATGCTCTCACTAATGCTTTCATCTTGCTGGCTTCAAGATGACTGTCATGAAGTTCTTCTAGAACCATCCTTGCAAGATAAAGTTATGAACTTTTGATATGATAGGATTAGTTTCAGTCCATCTTCTGATGTTTGAAGCATGGATAGTTGTGGCTGATAAATGGTTTAAAAGGTGTATCAGTAATTTCTGGCTAGGGATCTGCGATACATATCGATACGGCAATACGTATATCAATATGCTGATTGGGTATTGTGATACGACCTGTGCTACGTGAATATCAAAATATCTGAGTGGTAGCTACATGTGGGATGTTGTTAATTTCATTTCTGTTTAGAGGTAAACACTTTATACTTGTCAGACAAGTACCAGCCTACCTGTGTAATAGGGATGGGCAATTAACCGGTTTTGCCTATTAACTGTGATATTTCCTTTGCCAATAATCAATATCGTGTAGTTTTTACTAATAACAATAATCATGAGAAGCAATAATCGTGTAATATCGTGATAACTGGCACTTACCATGACAAGTTTTGGAGTATTGGAGATATTTATAGACAGTTTGACATGTTTGTAGACAGTTTTCACTATAGATATACTGTAGTTAAGGCAATAATCATGATAACCGTGATATTTTTGCTTCACAATAGTCATATGCCAAAATATCAATATCGCCCATCCCTACTGTGTAAGGTGTAATTATGCACTTATAACCAGTTACGTAGCTGATGTATGGGTTAGTGATAACCCTATTTTTTGATTTTAAGGCATAATGACATATCCCTTATCACAGTTAAGGGTATCGTGATCCAGTATTGTATCGAGCAGACTAATTGTAGTGGTATGCGATACTTAAAATATGTGTGTTGCAGACCACTATTTCTGGCAGTTCAAGGGCATCTGCATTTCCTAAGTCTTTCCTTGTGACGAATGGTGAAATATAAGCACTCAGGGTAAGTGTCCATCCAATAATTCTAGAAGAAGCAGTAGGGGAAATAGCTTTTTCTACTGAATGTGAAAGCTAGAGAGAGGGTGGTGGTCTGATTCAATGATAAATTCTTTTCCATAAAGATAATTTCTGTAATGCAAACACTACTCCTAGGATTTCCTCCTCAAGTTAGCTGTAGTTCTTCTCTGCCGCTGTTGAAGTGCGGGAAACATAAGCGATCAGATGTTCCCGACCATCATCCATGATAATACTGCACCCAGCCCATATAGTGATGCATCACACAGTAAAAGTTGGTGATTACTGTCAACATTTGCATGTCTGCCATCTGGTACCTCTCTTCAATAGTTGGTATAGTGGTGCTTGTTTGGTAGACAAATTTGGTAAGAATTTATCATAGCAATTAGCTATAATTATCTCTTGAAATGATTCAACCTCAGCCACATCATGAGGTTAAGGGGCTTCTAACCTTTCCTTATTCCTTAATTATTAGTTTGCAGCTAAAATCGATGACGATGGAATACACTATTAATAGCTAGTAGCAAGGTTCAGCTCGGGCTACTTATACTGCAAGCGACAAATGCCCTGCATCAAAAAAGAGGTCTAACCACAGTAGACTATGTAATTGAGAAATTAGACCATCCATCCATCCATCCATCCATCCATCCATCCATCCATCCACCTGCATGGCTTAAAATAATGATTTTACTGGTTTAATTTCGAGAAATCCATGAAACCCTCAAAATTTCCTGCTATATGGTGAGCTGAAATCTTGAAATCATATCAATAAATATGATGCATTAACAGTTGCAATTATGAGTAAAACCCCTGTCCCATAAATAATTATACAGGAATATTAGCTAATAACAAAAACTTTTGCCTAACTTTATAATGCTACTCCTGAACTATTATGTGTAGCAAACTATTTTGGCAAGGTAATTAATCACCAAAACCTACTCTACTTTCTAGTGAATGGTATTATCCATTTCTAATAATGTATACCACCGTACTTTTGCTATAATTGCGAAGGTGTAGCACTTACGCAATGGTGTTTATACATGTAGTTTGCTTGGTTACCTTACATACTTTGCTTTTGCCTCAGAGTACTTTCCTCCTATGGCATCCCCCTCACTATTTCAGGTAGAATACATTACAGCCACTTGATACCAAATAAGGTATATTTGGCACACAGCATAGTGTTTAACCTTAGATTTAAAAATTTACGCATGCATTAACGACAGCCGGTTAAAACAATTAAGTTGACACTTTGCATACTCATTTATTGATATGTATTGCCTTGAAATCTTGCCCAAACTGTTGAAGATTTGAAATCTTGTACAATATATTTTGAGTGTTTTGCAGCATAGATAATAAGCGCCGGGGATTTGAAACGGCCTATAGTTGCAGTGTCTGATCCGCACCACGGTATTAACACTTTCGACAGGTGTTAATAACAAAATATCACAATAGTATATCGAATAAAAACGGACTTAATAAAGGAGAGTTTTCATTTAGTCTGGGTTTTCATCTGGTGCCGCTGCGCACATTTCTGTGACAATGTTTACTGTGGTTTTAGAATGTTTCTGACCAATTTTACTTCAACTCGTGGGGTTTATCATAAGTTGCAATGGTTTGTATGAGTACTAAGGCTTAATGGCGGATTCACGAAAGTTGGTTTGGGCTCTAACTTCCTTAAATATGTGTCTACCCTCACATTATTTGCGTTACAGACTCTGCTTATATTTTTACATTGCTTGGCAGTGTTTTAGATGAACAGTGAATTTGCTTCTTTGAAAGTTGAGTTATTCCGAGTTATTCTAGAATAACTCAACTTTCAAAGAAGCAAATTCATCAAAAATACCGCCAAAATATAAGCAGAGTCTGTAATGCAAATAATATGAGGGTAGACACATATTTAAGGAAGTTAGAGCCCAAACCAACTTTCGTGAATCCGCCATTAAGCCCTCCTAGTACTCATACAAACCATTGTAAATGGAGTTTAATGATCAACACTAAACGGAGTTAATGGAGGGAGGCCCGCCGACGCACGCCAAATACATATATTTAAGGTGGTCATGCACGTGACTGATCAGGATAGTGAAGAGATACCCGAAGTATAGGCCTATACAATAACTGATATCACGACTCGGATATATAATACTTACTATATATAAGTCACTGACCCGCTGACTCTGCAGACTGACATTGAAATCGGCTCGTAGAAATCAGTGGCAATACCTCGTACTTCACAGACCACTAAATGAGTGAGTACAACGTGACACCACGTGTCCATGTTGCAGCATAAGCTCATACTGCAAGCGATAAACGCCCTGCGCGTAAATAGCGATCTGGCCTGACCAGACCGCTTTTTTCCGTTTTTATTTGTGGCGGAAAAAAGCGGTCTGGCCACGCGAGACTACCTGGGGCATGAGGCATACATAATAATATATATCATCTATGCATGAGGTAATGAAGTCAACCTTTGGTCGTCTTGCGAGGCGAATTAGAAGTATTGTTGTATTGGATCAGATAAGAAATACAACTGTGGATGCTGCCGCAAAGCGCGGCACTGTTTATGTTCACGTGAGTTTTTTCATGTCATAGCTACCGGTATCAGTTGGTTCGTACAGTCATAGATTACTATATAATAATCTATGGTACAGTGTTGTATTGTCTCTGGTATCATCCCAGGCCGGTATCCTAGGCTTCCGCTACCTGGAGGACCTTGGTTTCTCTCTTGGCGCCAGTACGTACTCCCTACGGTATCTCCTGGCTTGCTGTTGAGACAATGTATTTACATTTTTTAGTCTCAGTCGCTTAATTGGGGGTCATTGTAACTATATGCTATGGAGGTCTCTGCAACACCTGGACTCTGGACTTAAGTCTCATCATAGATACGGTCTCACAAAACAGACCACTTTCCTTGGCTTGTGCATGCTTATCAAGTGAATCGATAAGCGCTACCCCGAGGAAGTATAGTCAGATTCATGAAATTATACTGGAGTGTAGATTGAACTTCTGGATCCAGACCACAACTCTGCTCACAATCTACGTAAGTGCTTACGATCTCAATTGATAATTGACTGAATAAAAAGGGTTTGACCATACAAAACTAGTTTCATCTCACTGTTAGCTGAACTGACATTTGACATCAATAATTGGCAATCAATAATCGACTATTCATCAAAGCAAATTTCCAACTACATTACCGTTTTGGTGCAAGTCACGAAGCACTTGTACAAACGGGTGTATGTCATCTGTTATTGATAAATGCTCAAATATACATACCTAAAACTGAGCATAATAGTTATATTAGCAAACTCCTGTAAAACTTTCAAATAATGATAACATGCTATACAGGTAGCTACATACCTATAGTAAATTCCATTGCAGGTAGCTATAACTAGCTAAAAGGTATGAATAAGCATTCATAACTCTACATAAATTACTGATGGTGCTGAAATGTAAGCAGTGTAAGACATCACTATAGGAATCTGGAAATTTTCTACTGCGGGAATGAGTTAGGGCTCTATTCCCTAGCTGGTAATAAGCTGTTTGGAGTATTCCATTGAACTTCACTTCTCCATTTGAAATTACTTGGTGTATAGGGCCATTGGTAAGCCTGCTTTAACAAAAATGGGCTACTGATGATTGGGTGAAATAGACTTGTAGCTATATGAAATGATGATGATGATGATGAAGTCTAGGAGGCCTAACAGAAAGCAATGAGAATACCATCATCTGGAAATACCTGAACGTTAGATACCAGACCCTGCCTGATCCAGCTGTTACATTGTCATGTAGCTAACACATTAACACATGCACAAGAGTCCCATATCTCACATCTTAAGTATGTAGCTATAAGTACATGGCTTTGTCAATATGTGGATCATGCAATTTCTGCTTCACTGATGCTATATGTTCCTCTCTTTCTATACCTCTACCACAAGGTAAATTGCTCACTACCAATGCAAGGTGCTAAATATTAGGACTCTCAGCATAATGTGTAGTACTAAGAAAGGACGGTAAACCACCATTACATCCCTCCACAGCTAATGTATGGGAGCACAACTGACTGGAAACACAACTGCTAGCAGTTACCATCACATGAATATACTGTCCATCAGGTGAAAAGCTATACCTGTAAGATAAGCATATATAGCATAACATAGATGAAAATGATACCTAACCAATGACAAAGATAGTAGATGATTATAATTACAGAGTATAGTAGTTACGTACCTTTTGTGCTTACAAATTTCCTTAGAGTGAGACTTGTAATCACAGTCACAGAGTCACCACATACCCAAGTGTAATCTAGTTCAGAATACACAAAGCTGAGTGGTATTGATATTTCACAGACGGTACGGTATCTTATTGTAATATTGCGGTATGACTAAATCATTGCGGTATATGCAAATGGTCCTAAGATGTAACATTTTGAATGTAAAACTACTTTAAAAGATGATGCTAAAGGAGAGCTGTGCCTTTAGTTGCAGCAGTGACTATGTCACTTACAGTACACAAATCCTTTTAAAACATTTCTTAAGGAAGAATATTGTACTACATCTGTACTTCACGGTACTGCAGTATTTAAAATAATTGGACGGTATAGGAAAACAATATTGGAGTACAACTACATAGGTGGTATATTGCTCAGCACTACACAAGACCTCCAAAAAATCATGGTTAGGGGCACGTTTTCTAGCAGGCTGAATGGTTCTCAAACTTCTGGTATAAGCTAGGAGTTACAGGGTTTGCAGCTTCATATTCCTTAATCGCGGAAGACAGATGAGTAGCTCTATAATAGTACTATATACGTACTATTATTAACTCTGTTTTCTCCATCAGTTTATCCAATTCATTGTACACACCATTATCATAATTATTCAATTTAAGCATAGGTGGGAATTACCAGGGCAATTTAGCTATGACTTTTCAGTCCAGAGTCCAGTCCATGGTTCAATCCAGTCTCAAGGTATTATAGAGGCCTTGCTCTGGTAGCTGATTCCTGGGTTAACTACCCTAGCTTTTGTGATGTTGATAGATCTTTTTGTATGTGCATGTGAATGGATTATGGAGAAATATCAAGTGGTAGCTAGCTGGAGCACTCATGTTATGCTGATGATGATGAAAGCACATAAATAGACTGAAATTGCACGTCCATGCACTCATGCTCATTATATTAAGTCCTATCAGTTTATTGCTTATTACGTATGTAGATTATACAAGTTGTATTAATGTGTTTAAAATTATAAAATCATACTCGTTCATTAGATAAAATGATCGTGTGATTTTTATAACATAGTGGCCTTATTGTGCTCAGCTGTGCAGTTACTGTAACTTCAACAAATATGTCAGGTATGCAGTTATGTGCATTATGTATGGATCAAGGAAATTGTCCTCATTGTCTAGATGTTTTTGTAGATTTTAGCTTCTTAAGGTTGACAGAAATTGCTTACACAATCACTTTAAATAGCGATAATATCAAAAAAATATGATCTTTGAGTATGTTTTATCTTGAGTAAAACAAATTTTATATATTTCATGTAGGGCCACCATTGACCACAATTTAATGAAGAAGGCATTGATCAAAGAACTTAGAACTTTTATCAAAATGAGTGGATTGGCTACTGTTACTTCAATATATTTTGGTGGTGGTCAGTATACAACATTAATAAATACAATAAAGCATGTAGCTACTGTATAACTCATATGTACATATACATAATAATATTGAGCATGTAATATGCAATAAATCAAATGGTATTTTACTTGTGTTGGTGAAGGTACCCCTAGCTTGGCTGAACCAGCCACTATACAAGCTGTGATTGATGAAGTTGCCAAGTTATGTCATTTGCCTGCAAATGCTGAAATAGATTTAGAGGCTAACCCATCATCAGCTGGGCTACCTATTCTCAGGTAAACTCTCTACTCATGTCTTTTCTTTCATTATTTCAACACAGGGATTTTCAACAAGCTGGTATAAACAGATTATCATTAGGAATTCAAGTATGTCTCAATAAGAAATTTCTGAGCATATTGTTCAAGAATGCATAATGTTGTGTAGGCATTAAATGATCAAGATCTGAAGGCACTCAATCGAGATCACAACACAAGAGAAGCTATGCAGTATGTATTGTGTTAGTGTTATGTTATGGTGTATGTTTTATTAGAGTATTTTGTAAATCTCTCGTGGACTGCAAGTATAAGGATAGCTTTTTGATTGTGGACTGCAAAACACTATGTACCTGTGGTGATTGATCTAATGACTTAATATTTACACTGCAGGTCACTCTCCATTTGTAAAAGACTGTTTCCTGGTAGAACTAACATTGATATCATCTTTGGCAGGCCTGGACAAACGCTAAGTGACTGGAAAACTGAACTGAATAAAGTAATAGTAGCAGTATACATCAAGTAGGATTAAACTATGTAGCTACCACTACATTTCTACAGGTGTTGGAAGTGTGTGATAGTCATATCTCACTGTATCAGTTAACTATAGAACAAGGCACTCCATTAGCTAAAGAAGTACAGAATAACAGAGTGGTATAATGCATATCGTGTGTGTGTATGTGTGTGTGTGTGTGTGTGTGTGTGCGTGCGTGCGTGCGTGCGTGCGTGCGTGCGTGCGTGCGTGCGTGCGTGCGTGCGTGCGTGTGTGAGACTTGGTATATGGTACTGTGTAGAATTTACCAGATGCAGAATGTATGGCAGATATGTATGAGTATGCTGTACAAGTGAGCATATAATTACTATATGGAATAACAGTAAAGTGCATTAATAGACATTATCTGGAGCGGGTTTACATCAATATGAAGTTTCTAACTTTGCAAGATCAGTATGTTACTCTAATTGAAATGTTAATCATAATCACATTACTCTTGTAGGGAGCTGAGAGTCAACACAACCATTCTTATTGGAGTGGAGAGCAATACATTGGCATCGGACCAGGTAAAACTGCTAAGCTGTATCAATACTATAGAATATAGCAATATAGCTATATATGTAACTAAATGCAGTAGCTGGCTAGATAGCAACAGTTTTATTTAATGGTTGTATTCATGTTTGGCAGGGGCTCACTCAAGGTACAGACACTACTACAATACTAATTGTACTATGAATATATCAGATTTAGTCTGAAAGATCATTCACAAGTAATAGCAAGGGTGCAGGCTCCAGTACCCAATATGTGGGCTAAACTGGTAAGTACATGTACAACAGACCTTTAAATATAAAGAACATCCAAACAAACATATTTGTACAATCTACCATCCAGCTATATTATACCAAAGATGTTTAATTTTAAATACACTGGGGACCAATACCCCCATTTCTTGAAATACATAATCAGCCCTGTATATAGACCAATATTTATATTTGGTCAAACATTATAGAACTGGCTAAATACGTAGATAGCTGAATGATGCTAACGATGAATTATAGCTGGTAGCTTGTTTCCAGTATAATCTTTGTTCATAGACGTGTTGTCCTTTCATTATATTATAGCTACATGCATGTGTACAATACATAAATATCACTATAAGCATGCACATGATCATGTAGGTATTAACAGATGGCCATGGTACGAGGAAGGCCACAGTCCTCAGTAGAAAAGAGAGGTATAATTTGTCATAAAACATGTGTGACCTAGCTAAGGCATGGTTGAGCCCCATAAAATGGTTTCTAGTTTGCCATATTTTATCAGAATACAATTAAAGTATTAGCTATATTACAAAGAAAAATACAAGAATGTTGTATTTCATGTACAGAGATGTGGCTTTTAAAAACTTTGTTTTGTCATTATTTCTGCTAACTTCCTGTTAGTAAAAACATAATATGATATCACAACAACCAATCACTTAGGATGTAGCTAGCTAGCTACACTATATTGTTGCAATAGATAAATTATCAGTGCTAGCTATAGATACGTAGTTAGTTACATATATTTTCAGGTTCTGCAAAAGCTCAGTAAATGAAACAGTTAACTTTTGTATGTTCATGTGGATGCCATATAGCTATGCTAACTGGTCCAAAATGGTTACATACTATATTATACATATTGTAAATGCCTCATGCACTTAGCACCATTGATTAAAGATTGGCAATTAGGATCTTCTAATTTCTCACTGGTTATAATAAGCGCCACTAAATTATTACTCACCTTCGAGGTTATAATAATAACCAAATGGAAAGGAAATGAGCAGTATGAAATACAGAGGTATGGAGTATGAAATACAGAGGTATGGAATAAAACAAATTAGCTAGCCATTCTATAGCTACATTGCTGCAGCAGAACATATGCCTCACTGCATAGCTACCATATAGCCATGTTGTGAGTATAGTGATGGTACAGTGATGACGTTCACTAACACTTTCAGTGATGTTCACTGTATAGCTTAGTTTTACAGTGTATAGTGGAGCATGAACAATGCATTTTATGCCACACCAATATCGCTGTAAGCCATAGCTATAAGGATTAGGGATGGTTGAAGCAACAAAACAATTAACACTTCATTTACTATTGTAACATGTAGCTACGTAGCTATATACAGCATAAACAATATTGTATTCTGAACATAGCTAGCTATAGCGCATGCTTCAATGATTATACGTAGTTTCTGTAAGCTAGCTATCACCACTGGCTTGACTACCACAAATCCGGATTCCAGACATACGTAGCTATATGTATCAGTATACGCATAGTTTACTAGGGTTGGGCAATATACCAATATTGTTGTTTATCGTAATATTAAGTGTCACAATAATCGATATTGAAGAACTTTTCAGTATCATAATAAAATTATTGGGCAACAATCGTAAATACCATGATTATCATTAAGATGTATTGCTCAAAATTAAGCATTCAGATTTATAACATCATGCAGTAATAAACCGCACTCTATAGATATATTTTCAGTGCCTGTAGACTGCTAGTACTGTCGCTATTAGCAATGATATCATGATAATAATTATATCATGATAATAATTATATCATGATAATTACTGTCATGATATATCGCCCCATCCCTATGTTATACAATATACAGCATGGTTGACAGTGGACCCCATGCATATCATCCCCTCAATGCAAGATTATATGCCTCATGCTAAGTAGAGCTGAAACAGATATTTGAATCCATAGGATATCCATTTGAAATGTACTAGCTATCTGGATATTCAGATCCAGAACCCTTCAGGATAGTGGCTATTTATTTCAAGTAGCTTTGAAATATATCCGTGAGTTAATCCGGAAAGTAAGTCCGCTATCCATTTCAGCCCTAACTCTAAGGTATTCGACAATAACCTATAGCTACTATATTAATTAGCTATTCAGCCAAAATGTTTGTTTGTTTATAACAATTGCTCGAAGTATAGGGTATACTCTAGCTTTGCTTACCAAATTAAATTGGCCAACTCTCCAACAGACTGATTTTGGTACCACATGAACCACAATTGTCTGTATGCCGTCTTCTCGCTAGAGAATATCATTTATTTAGCTACCCATGATAAAATTGTTGTGTAATGATATACGTAGCTATGTATAATTTATAATACAAAGGTGTCAGATACATAGCTAATTATAATTTACTAAGTTGATGGCTATAACTATCCCTGTATGTGTTGACAGATTTGAAGAAGTTGTTATGACCAGTTTACGTACAACAAATGGATTAACTAATGAGGTAATGTATACATATAGCTAGTAGCTATATTAGCTGTGTTGTGAATGTGTAGCTAGCTAACTATTTACCAGTAGGTGTGGAGGAATCTTGGTGAGTCCGGGACTGTATACTCATGTTTATCAACATTGGACACTTCAAGAATTGATAATGTCTTACTTGGTTGTGTTGGATAATAAGTGAGTGGCTATACCAATGAAGTACAAAATATCACTCCAAGAATATACGGCTAATATTATTCCACAGAGGATTGAGAGCCACTTCAAAAGGACTTGCAGTTACTGATTCTCTAATTAATGAGATATTGTTGACTAATAAACTATACACAAAAGCTATCACTACACAGTTTTAAACTTTAATACCTATAGCTGTGTAGCTATATCCACAGAAGAAGAGATGGAATTTTCTGATGATGAGGAAATTAATAGTGCGATTGTAACAGATATATACGCAAACAGATCTTTATAGGTATTCAGACAGAGTTAACCATCATGCTATAGCTACTTGAGGAACAGTCATGGAATTTGATAATCAGAAATGCATATAGAAGAGATGCAAACCCTTCAAGGATGTAGTGCTGCGGGGTATCCTAGTAGACAACAGTAAGCTTTTATTATTCTATACACATGCAGGCCTTCAAATTAAGCCTTATAATACTTATGGTCATTTTTGAATTTGTTAAGAAAGGTGTTATAACCATTCAGGCTACCATGCACAAACTATCAGAATTTGATTCTTCCTTATTGAATTTAATGAAGCTTTGTTTAAACTCAAGAAACTAGCTATAATGTAGAATTTAGATTTGAAATTTGTCCCCATCAACTGTATAAGAAGAGTTATTAGAAAATGGAGTTTTGTAATAAACTCAACTCTGGTAAAGCTTCTCCAAATGTGATGAGTCACATCTAAAATTCCATGCAAGTTCTCACCAGCTTCAACCAATTCCACATGCATAGTTAGATGTGTTCTAAGTGTACCAGGTCAAACAAAGACTGGAGAGCCAATGGCAAGTGTATACGTAGCTACATGTGATGGATGCTTGACTCTGAGAATGATTATGGCTGATCTTATAGAATATAGCTACTGAGGAACTTTTTGCTAGACAAATATTTCTCAAAAAGCTGCACAATGTCCACTTCTTCTGGTGGTTGGATCTGTTACTGATTCAGATTAGCTAGCTACTGGTTCATGTTCAAAACCATCTTGTGGAATTTCTTCACGCTTTAGTTAGGCATTTATAGACTAATTGTTTGTGCAACCGCAATATTGTGGATGGTTAATTCAGTTTGTCATGTAAATTAATCTTCAATGATTTTATGGTAAACCTAGTTAAGATATCTTAGCACAAAAGTGACATTACCTTGATATGCAAGAAAAGACCCTCTGCAACAAATGACATTATTGACACACGAAATATTTGATTGTGGGTTTAAATTTGTAAAAATCTAATTATTAAAACTTCAGTACCATTAATATTTGTAACTTTGATTCAGAGTATTCTAGAGGGTTAAGGTAAGCGTTTGTATTTAAATAGCTAAGTTGTTTTGTACTATATTGGTTGTTTATACTTTTATAGCGATTAGCCCTATTCTTACGAGTCCCTATATCTGATAGTGGGATAATGTTCACGATGAGTACCGTATAACGCAATTATGCGGCTGGGGAAATATTTGGCGATTTTGGATTTAAGAGTAAAGATACTAAGAAGGCATTGGTTGGTAAAATATTGGCGAATGGCAGTCGATTCGCCAATATCACCCGCCCCCGCATAATTGCCCTACACGGTATTTATCCTAAAATTTTAATCACGTGATTTTTGCGCATGCTTAATGTTTGATCGTTTGGATAAATATCTATGGTTTGGATGAAGTTACAGGAATGTATTTAACATCCGTATACATTCGTTAATTCTATATTAAATTAAGCCACGAAAGTATAGCTAGCTACTTGAAAGATTTCCGTTTACTTTTAACTTAAGTCAATAAATCATTGTGAACGATTGCATGTGTGTGCCGGTGGCTCGCTAATGCTCGCCTGGCCTCAGTCGCCTCCCGGATACAATAATTAATCATAGTTCTAAAACCAAAAGAGCTGCCATTTTATTGTCGGAAAACATTGTGTGGTGCTGACTCAACAAATGGCTCCTACTTAATAGTTTTGAAACTTCCGCGTGCCACTCACTGGGACACGACAGAACTGAGTCTCGAGGCTGGCGGCAGCGCCGAGGTAGATAACTGGTACGGCTATCATGTTTGTGCATATAATGATTATATTACTAGTGTCAATACCGATTAGCTATAAGGCATAGCAGGGCAAGTTTTAAACAAATTTTCAGTATGCTGACTATTTTAAAGGCTGTTGAGCCAGATTAACATGTGCAGATCAAAAGCCTGTATATCCATTGAAATTTTTACTGCCCATGCATTGATAATAGCATATGTACCATTAAAATTTGTGGGAATTGATACTTTACAATTATATAGCTACACTAGTGTGCAGGCATGCTTTATTCAAATGTCCACGATTATTGCCACGTTAGCTACCATATAGTACGTATACATATTTAAAAAGGCCAGCTAGCCCATGTCTATAATTCTGTGCATGCCATTTAGTTCCAGTCAAGTGCTGTCACCGGCACCAAAATTGGTCCCCCTATAATTGGTTCGGCCAGATCGATTTTGGCAGAAAAATCTTCCAAAACTGGTCCCCCGGACCACTTTTGCCGTCAAAACTGGTCCCCCAGACCGATTTTGGCTGCCGAAATCACCAGTTTTGGCAAAACATCTGTTTGCCAAAATCAGTCCCCATCCACAAAGCGGCAACCAGCCTCGTATGCATGTAGCTAGCCATATAACGTAGCTATAAACATAAGTATAGTTAATTGCTATATTTCATGTGCAAGTATATGCCCATTTTGAAGCTATACAGTATGTAGCTAGCTACGTATAGCTAAAGTAGCTATCTAGTAGGCAATCGTATAGTTAATAATAGCATGCTGCATGCATGTTTGCTGTGTATATGTTGGCATGTAATATACCTCAGGATGACAAACCTCTCTTTTCTTTTTCGTCATGCTTTACAACCATCTTTTCCACTTTAATTCCTTTTTTGTCTGCACCAGCTGGGTATAGCTAGGTTTTCTCTGTCGCATATAATTGCATGCATGCATCTTCAATAAGCTTGTTAATTATCAAATTTGCTATCATTTTGGGAGCTCATCCTAGCTTTGTTAGCTACTTCAAAATAATCCCCGAAACTCAGCAGTTATCCTGGGTCAGGCGTACCTATGTATATCATTACATTAGATCAGCTTGAGCAGCTTTCAGGTGCATGCATATAGCTAGCTAGCTAGCTGAAATTGTTGCTATACTAATTTACATTTTCGCGGGGGACTGAAATTTGCAGAGGGCAGTCCAGAGGGGGGGCTGATTTTGGCAGAGAACCGATTTTTTGTTGCAGTGCATCCATCCTTAAAATT
Source organism: Spongia lamella (assembly GCA_963930835.1). Lineage (NCBI taxonomy): Eukaryota > Metazoa > Porifera > Demospongiae > Dictyoceratida > Spongiidae > Spongia > Spongia lamella. The sequence continues at coordinate 11,644,233 of OZ005748.1, forward strand.
TACTTGATTTCAAGGAACAGAAGTGGCAAATTGTACATAACTGACTGCTTTATTAGAATAACTGTTTTATTAGACAGATGTTTGAACATCAGGGGCGAGCCTGAGCAATTGCAACTGACAAACTAAAAGGATTAGCGTCCCAGCAAAAGCTTTTTCTCTGAGCCGTCCGCGTTGAATTGTTGTCAACGAACTATTATCGATACATGTGCAGTAATTGGAGAACAAGTGTATTCTTTCTCGCTCTCTTCGTGCTGCTAGCCTTGATTCCCTTTGTTCCGGTGTTTCCGTAATCGGTACAACTCCCTTCTTCTCCTCAGTCTTTCTTCTCTTTCCATAGTATACCCAAAATATTAAATTCAATCGATATGCACATTTAGACTATCCGTACTCTATTAAATTTGTGCCATTTATTTCTCGTGGCATGAACCACCGTACGACCATATATGGAGTGTCAGTAATCTTCTCCATTTATAACTTCGTGGCATGAACCACCATACGACCGTATATGGAGTGTTAGTAATCTTCTCCATTTATACCTTCATGGCATGAACCACCGTACGACCGTATATGGAGTGTCAGTAATCTTCTCCATTTATAACTTCGTGGCATGAACCACCATGCAACCGTATATGGAGTGTCAGTAATCTTCTCCGTTTATAACTTTGTGGCATGAACCACCATGCGACCGTATATGGAGTATCTGTAATCTTCTCCGTTTATCACTTCATGGCATGAACCACCGTACAACCAAATATGGAGAGTCCAGTACTCGAAGTAGGATTTTGTCGTGTTACATAAGCACTTATATGGATTTAACGTAATTTATCCGTGTATTTTAATTTGCGCATGAACCCGTACCAAACTTACAGTAGTGTGGGGCAGCCCGGATTTCGCCGTCGTTTTTCTGTGCACGGACCACTGTACAAGATACGTATACTGTCTGAGTGGGGCTTGCTCAGACTTGCCCCAATTAGTTACGTAGGTTATATCGATCTAGCTATGGCTACTACTGAAATTGTTTTGTTCAATGGGGTACCCCAGCACCCATGCTTCCACAGCCCTGCTGGCAACAATTTGAATTGGTAATATACATGCATTCTGTATAATATTATTTATATTTTGAGAAACTGTAGTATTTATTAATTATACTACCAATTTTTAGGTGCTCTCAGCCTTCCCACCTTCCTGCTCAGCCTCTCCTGCTGAATAATATCATCTTGAATTTAAAAAGGTCTGAACAGACACATCACATCAATAATAAGAAAGGCTGGGCCTGAAGAAATGCTACATATGCTCATGTAATCACCTGATCGCCTATGATGATGTGGTCACAAAATGGACGCTTATAGGATGGTTACTAATTATGTCGTTATAACTTTGTCTCAGTTGAACATGGATTATTAGTCTCCCACTAATCAAATTGTTATTAGTGGCAAACAGTACAAAGAATAAAGTGTACACAGTTTTAGTAACTGGTTTGTTCGTAATTCTGTATTTTAAAGTAAGCGGCTAGTACGTTAGGCATGGTTAGCTCTTATTGTATTAGTTTGGCCTTATTGTTGTTGAAATATTAAGTGGTTTATTGTCTTCCTGACTTGGTATGAGTTATATAGAAGTGAGTACTTTTAAATATTATAGTTATGTACAAAAGTCCATTATAATTATACAATATGTGATTATCACTGCTGGTAGCAGTAGGTTGTAGGAGCACATATCATAATTAAAATTATAAGGTATTACAATGTATCTACTACGTATCTACTATATGTATGATGCATCTGGGCATAAATGCCACAAGCTATAGCTGGGATGTTTTATTTTATAGTACAGAAATGTCAGAGTGTTTAATTCTAATATGAATATTTTGAGAGGGGCTAACCAAAGTAGTAGATTCTGAAATAGAGTATTAGTGTGTGCAGCCCTTCAGAAGCTATGGTTTCTATAAATACATAGCTACAATGCTTTACACATAGCAAAAGCAATATATGAAGTTCTTAATATTCCCTGTAATTAATAGATTAATGGTAAAAAGGCACCCCATAAATCGGCCACAGCCACCATCGCTATATGGTACGTGGTTACGCACAGTGGTGTGTACAGATTTGAAGTTCTGTGTTTGGGTTGCTAACTCATGCATAGTAGTAAGTATAGCATAGAGGAAACACCGATGAAACAATACCCTTTCAAATATTCATTAAGGTACGTATGATTGGTGGATATAATTAAATTAAACCTTGCACTTTCAATCACCATTAATCCAAACTACTAATTAAAAGCTCAACTAATCTACTGTGAAGTACTCAAGAGCATTTTGCTAATACTTTTGTTATGTTCCATTTTCATGTGACAATTTTATGATTACAGTATATGTTTAGAATCATGTAATATAGAATTTCTTTATTTTAATTCCATCTATAAATGAATTTGGTAGGAAGCGCTAGCTTATGTGATGTAGTTCTGTGTGTACATACTAAGCATTCAAGCTACGTATCATGCGCTTGTAACAAATGTATTTTATCATTGTACTATTTTGCAATACAACTTACATTTGTTTTATGATCATTGACAGTGTAGGGCGCATTGGCTGTTATCACTTCACACACACACGCACTCACACACACACACACACACACACACACACACACACACACACACACACACACACACACACACACACACACACACACACACACACACATTACCAAGAACCTGACTATCCAGAAAGTGAACTACGTATAATGGGAGACTGAAGTGAGCACAATGTTTGTCTGAGAAAGAATTTAGGCTAGGGAGTAGCTAGGTCGATTCTTGTGTTCTGCTGGGCCAGCAAGCAGACTTTAAGAATTGTATAGCTTGCATGGCTTCTAAAGTGCATGCAGTGTACTATTACGTAGCTACGTAGCTGGTTATTTTTCAGATACACCTTTTTGGAAAGCATATATTAAGTGTAATTGGATACTATGAAAATTCTAATTAGCTAGATACAAAATATTTACCACTGGTCCAGTTGTTATTAATATGAGCTCTAATATTACGTACATGTACAATGATCACCAAAACTAATTTCTACACGGCTCAAATCACTTCCACTGGTAAACAAAAACATATTTCAGGTGTAAAGATGGTGTGACCACGAAAAGAGCAACTAACATAGAAATGCGGTCAAGATTTATGTATTTAATTGATGTGCAATATATTTATATATATGTTTGTTAAACTGTTGAATTGCGTATCAAATTCAATTCATACGTAAAATCTTGGCCACACTCCCATATACGTAATCACTGTTTTTCTCAGTTGACAATGCCAATTTTTTACATCTAAAGTCATTTTGTTTGTAGTTGTGTCAACTTGTCAATTACATGCACAATTTCTATATAATAGCTGCGTACGTATGTATATTATAGTTCAAATGATGCAGGACAAGGAAACTGAAGGATCTACTTCATTTAGTGAAATACGTGTTTACAATGAAGCACCTCAAACAGCTAATGCAGATGAAATCCAACCGATCATTGATTTTGATAGTATTGAAGATATACTTGACTTTGACTTACATTCTCCAACTGAAGCTTCTAATAGCAACAGTGACAAAGAACGTCCCCCTAGGCTACGTAAAATGGTTGCTCAAGAGCCTGTCAAACTATTAGAGTTAAAACCGATAATTGATAATTTTGTGGATGATCAAGCCCAACATCAAAATCTTGTGGATGATGAGGATGATGAAACAGAAACTAAGAGCAGAAGATTTCAGTGCATTGTTTGTGGAAGTAAATTTATACGATTTGCTCATCTGCATCGTCATATGCGACTTCATACAGGAGCCAAACCTTACGCCTATTCCGTTTGCAGGAAACGATTTTCAAGGAGTGACTATTCGTCAGCTCATGCCCTTTCTCATCGCATAGACAAAGTACACTGCTGTTGTGTATGTGGTGAAGTATATTTTGACTTGACAAGGTTTGCTGATCACTGCCGCTCACATGATGATAGTGAATATGTAACAATAGCAATGAGTAATACTCTTGAAGAAAGTAAGACTTCCTTTACAAAGCAGGTTCAGGTAGTAGAAGATGAAATTCCTCTTGCCATTTCCGCAAAAGAGATGGAGCTGGAATCTTGCATAAAAATTGAGAAAATTGATAATTCTACTGATGAGGAGTGCATTGTGTGCATAAAAAATCCTATATATGTATCGCATGACCAAACAATTTCTATCAATAATAATGATCATGGTGCCACTTCAGTTACCAGTAGTAATGATAGTAGTACAACTGATCATGATGGCTTAATAGTCTCCATAGCCATCAAACACTGTAGTTTTCTTCCACAATGAAATCTTCCATACCAAGCGTGTTTTGGTACCTACCTTCAATCCCTTAACAACATCCCCAATTCTATTGAATATTCACCACGTAACTGAGCACCATTACACTATTCATAACTATAAAATGTGTGTTACGGACAGCAACATTGCATTTTTAATGAAGTAAAAATTTGCCTCTATAAGAGATTATATCATTACATTACTATGCAGCAGACTAAATGTTATTTGGTTGCATACGTTTTGGTATTCAATATACGTATGTACGTACATTATAATTATGACTTGTTACTTAAATTCCACTGATAGACTTAGTGGCATACTCGACCTGTTACAATTACAAGCTGTCATAAAAGACCATCTGCAGAAGGTAAAGCAACAGAATTTCTGATTAAATGTGGGCCAACTACGTAGAGCAATTCAAATGGATCCTACCGGTTGTAAACAGCTGCTTCACATTTAAATTTCAGAGCAAAATTATCTCTACAAAGTGTCATACACTCATGAATATATCCTTAAACTAATGAATAAGTGGATGGTTAATTCCTGAAGATAATCTCATTGTCTGCTCTTCAAGAAATTAAAGTGTAAACTATATTATGAGCATTATAATATACCCTATAATGAATTCTCTATGATTTTCTTATCCATGAAGGAGAGTGGATTATACGATAGCCTACCAACCATCTCAGAGTTGGCATTTGCAAATTAAAGAGTAAGGCTCAAAATTTAACAAAGCTTCATGTGTAGTTACTGCTGTCTAGATCTACAAGTACAATTATTGTTACTGTACAATGCATGGAAGCACTCAATAATATGATCATAATGTATCATTTACTATGTATGTAAATAGCTTTAAAACTTATTCATAGGAATTCATTTTAATAGTGGACATGATACATCAAATTGATACTTGAACAACATACTTTACTGATTCCAATGTGACCAAAAATTGTGGCAAGTCCAATATTGATTAAGCATACATGAATTGGTGTAGCCATAACTTCTGTAACTTTTAAATTGTTTGGCTTCAAAGGCACAGCTGCTGGTTATACATAATATTATATGCTTTCTGTCCAGCTGGTTCTTTGGGAATGAGGTCAAGAAATGGTGTGCAGTTATTGTAGTAAAATACATTCAAATAAATTCATGAATCAGTAGCCATACATTTTCCAGATGGTATGTTGTTTCAATTCGGTTATACCTAAATCTACTCTTTAGTGATTCTTGATCCACACTTTATTCTGATATGCTAAGAAAGCTGAATGTTTAAGACCAAGCACACATAAAATCAATGGAACATATTTGCTAAAATTCTGATTTATTATGCATTCTAGTCATCCTATATACGTACGTATGACAATTATTATTGTATGAACTTACTGTACAACGGGAAACTTTGGTGAAGGGAAACTTTGATGAATCCTCACTTCAACAACTTTGACGAAATAAACTTTGATGAATTGCTTGATATTGTCATCTTGCTTGACATAATAAAGGTGCATATTTAGGGTACGTATATTGATTGACTAAAGTTTGGCGAATTCACTTTGATTCATCAAATTCATCAAAGTTTCCCATTGTACGGTACATTTCATTTACGTACGTACATTGTTCTACATTAATCATTTTATATAATTATGCATGTAGATGTTTGGATATCTTAAAGATTACTCAGAATATTGTCCTTTCATTGATTCTTAGGAGTGATATACATACATACTTATAAATAGGTACATATGCAATCGGTACAGTAGTAATGTTGCTAGATGTGCATACCTTAGAGAAAGTATATGGATACTTAGTACATACACAGGAAAGAATTGATCAGTATTTAAGAAAAGATAATTATTAGTGTACATAAAAGTCTAATTTCATTATCCATTGAATGGTTTATGTATTTATACAATTATTTTCTGAGTCAACTTGGTCCCTCAAAATTCCTCTAAGTGTGTGACAAAGGAAAGGGTAAATTACATGTGGCAAAGAAATAATTTTATAATGAAATTTATAGCCTTTAAATTTGTTTATGGTGTTTTTTGTAGCCCATCATTACACTCCAAACCACTAGTAATTGTTTATCAACACCATGGCATAATTTGGACCTGCCTTAATTGAACCTATATCTTGTATGGGTTCTTACAACTGATGGATCATCGCAACTAATCTGTTTCTGAATCTCCATAGTGGGCTAATAGTGAGCTAATGGAGCTAAACAATGTTCTTCACATATGACATATTTTTCTGTAGTATTGAATTGATTCTGTGATACACCTCTGGTGATACACATTAATCTACATACCAAACAGTGGGACAATTTAGTGGTGTTTTAATTTGGCAGGTTCAAAAAATTAAATTTGGTGATCACTAAACCAAGTACTTTCTTTACTGTATTATATAATTAGCAACTATAATTATTATATAATGGATTGTGGTAGGGTAAGTTGACATGTAAATTGTGCACTTATGAGAATTAGATGACATCAAACATGTCACATTGCATCTCCTCTGCCACATCAATTTCTTCTACTGACAAGCTTTGACTCTCATTTTTACATGGTTTAATGAAGTGTCAACAATTTTTCCATTTGCATATCAGATTGTAGCTACATCATTTTATCGTACATTTATATATGGGACATTAGTGGATGTGCAAAGCACATCAGTACTGTACAAGCTATGTGGAAAACGCATAGCTACAGAATGCAGCTGAGGTGCATGCATTCATTTTTCAATAGATCTTCAAAGCATACACGTAGTACATTGCTTTTACGATGGAACTAATTTTATGTCTTCTGTTCATTCAATATGATAGTGACCCAGTGCCTGGCTGGCTATACATGGCTGGACTTTGACTGTAAGCCATTTAATGAACCAAATAGTCTTGTACACCAGAACGATCTGTACAATGAGATTTGATGAGTAATATGTATAATTATGTGTTGCATCAGTGATCATTGGGTTATTCACTAATTCAATGGACATACATATACGTAGTTTTTTCTTTTTGGTTCCACGACAAATTGTACAGACTGTTCTATTAGAATATATCAACAGCCTGAATGCTGTATTAGATTATGACTGTTTTATGGCACTGGCAACACAACCCTCATCTTGTGAGCTCCTCATGTCATAGATTGTATCTACAACAGTGCCAACACTGATCAGTGATAAGCCATCATGTATGACAATACTCTTTATAAAGGTTTGTTATTAATAATAAAAGTAATCTGTGTATAGTCTTCATAGCCTTCATATAGTGGACATTACAAGCAAGTCTGGATGGCTGGTGCTACTGGCAAGACATGTGCTTTAGGATTAATTTTGTAACCTACCTAGTAATGAACTAACTTCTTGATGGTAAAAACATTACAATTAACCTACTTCTTTAATACAACATTTGACTGTTTTCTTTTTGTGATATGAATAAAGATTAGTGACTCAGTTCTCAGCTAGAGCCAATTATGCTTTTAAAACTGCCTGTAATACGTAACTGCACAACACTACTCCAAAATCGAGCCTATTATGCTCCATCAATTCTATTTTGTTGAACTCATCACTTTTATCATTACAAAATAACCACTGTAGATTCACTTAAAATCTTACAACCACTTCCAAAATGTCAATGTCTGGCATGGGCAAAGTGTGCTTTGCACAAAAAGTTTACCTAGCTATGCTTGCTGAAATTAATGCTTGATCTTTTGCCATCCTATTATGTTAACAATTATTATGTTGGCATAATTGGCTCAAGCCTAACTCAGTTCTCTTGCAGGTTTTATTTATCATACATACGTGGTTACTGCCAAGGGTTATACTGCCACCCTATGATTAAACGACACAAAAGTTTTTGTTATGAAGTTATAGCAAAAATTGGTTCCTAACATCAACATGATGGCAGAATGCAAAACTTCTTTTCAATTTTGTACAAGAAATTTTTGTGAGCAAACTGAAAGAAAGCACGATTAGTGCATGCCTGCAATGCGGAAGTGTTACACATTGCAATTGGTTGTAACTTGTGCACTTGTGATTTGCCTGATTCGGGCATTATAACTATTACATGTAACACTGTGTAAGTTCTGTCTATATATAAGTCAGCTCCTGATCAATGACATGCACTACTGTAATCTACACGGGGTACTACTTGATATTTATTGACGCTTGTTATAAAGAGAACTCCACGTGAAGAGGTATAGCTAATTCATGAAGTTTAACATCAGCAGATATAATGGCTGTGCATACGTAACTAGCTACACACAGAGCCATGTGCATAATTTTAAGGGATAATTTTCTTGTCTTGATTTAACAGAATGAGTTTGCCTAATTAAATTCGTGCATAGCTATCTGATCAATATGCCAATGTTATCATTAGTACTATACTGAAATCCTATAATGCATCACTATATATAGCTAGCTAGCTGCTTGGTTATCCTGTACACATCAATGTAGCTATTTGAATATGAAAAATATTACTGATTTCAAGACATCATTTAATGACTTTAAGGCATTCTCGAAAATTAAAGAACAACCTTGTCATGCAACCATAAAGTCTAAGCAAAAGAGTGAGCTTATAAATATTGGAGTTTAAGTTGAAAGTATAACTACTGAGCTAGCTAGCTATGCCAAAAAACCATGCATGGTCACTGATGCAATACACGCATGCTTATATATAGCTATAATTATGCAAATCTTATTGACTCATTGCACAGATCATACAAGACTATTAATTTTGGCCACATGTAGCTATAGCCAGCCGGACACTTCCGGGGTCGCATCACATTGGATCCGTAATGTACGTATATGTATTACATATATAAGAGTAAATGCTTGAAATATTCCAATAATTATAACAGTCACTACCCCTAATAGAGCAGTCACTAGTGCAACTTAAATTTAATAACCAAGTAGTCCCCCTCCCCCCAACTTTTATGTGCTTCCTCCACCTCTGTCTAAAAATGAATGCATCTCTGCTGTATGCATTTTTCCACATAGCTACACATAGCTTGTATAGACTGATATGCTTTGCATCCATCCATTGATGGCCCATACATATAGATCGTACAGAATAAAGCATGCATGCAGCTAGTCAGTTATACAGTCTTACTGATGCAAGACCAAGTGCGAGACTGAAGAGAATTGTTGACACTTCATTAAACCATGTAAAGTAGCTATATGTGTATACGTAGCGGTACATAGTTCCTTGAAAGATCTTTAAATCAGCAGGGGCGATTCAGTGTTGTGCTCACTAATGCTCGCCCGGGCTCAGTCGCCTGATACAAAAATTAATTATAAAACCAGAAGAGTTGCCATTCTATTGCCAGATCAATGGTTAATAGTTTTGAAACTTTCTTGGTGGGTTATCCGCATTATTCTACGGAACGGCACGGCACGGCATATTCCGGAAGCATTTAAAACATTATTTTACGGAACGGAACAACAAATTTAAGGGAAATATAGACTTCTGAACAGACTTACACTTTATAAACAGTGAAATTACTTTATATAGACTTTATAAACAGTGAAAATGTCGACTTCTCCAGCCTCATCACGTGCACGTGCGTTTTGATTTTTGTGCCACATGGACGTTGGTTACCTTTTCCTGGCATCAGAAAAGTGTACATATAGACTTCTCCAGCCTTGGGGAATCTAGTAACGACTTTACCTTATTAATTAATTAATAGAACAGAGTGTGTCAATTTAACCACACAAAAATCAAAACGCACGTGTACGTGCTACGTGATGGGGCTGGAGAAGTCGACATTTTCACTGTTTATAAAGTCTATATAAAGTAATTTCACTGTTTATAAAGTGTAAGTCTGTTCAGAAGTCTATATTTCCCTTAAATTTGTTGTTCCGTTCCGTAAAATAATGTTTTAAATGCTTCCGGAATATGCCGTGCCGTGCCGTGCCGTACCGTTCCGTTCCGTAAAATAATAACAACCTTCTTGTGGGGTACTGGCTGACACCTCAGGAACTCTCTGCGAGGGAGGCCACTGATCATGAGGTAGATTCTTGTTATGCTGCTAAATTTACTTGGTACAGCATATAATGGCTATATTAGTAGTGTATCACGCAGTCAGTGTTGAGATTATTATTACTCAGTAGCAGCGATGACATACAACCAAGTACAGCCGGTTATTAGCTACTCATAATCAATCACCAGCGAATTAGTTTAGTTGCCATAGGACACATTATAGCTATATTTTCTGAGCCCATATATAGGCATAATAGTACAGTAGGTTATTACACTCATGGTGTGTATTCTCGTCTGTATAATATAGCTAGCAATATATATATTCCACATCAGACCATAGATTTAGGAGTCTATAAAATCTATGATCAGACACACATGAATCATTATAAAGTTCAAACAACATTAGAGAATACATAGCTTGTCAACTGAATCAGACTATAGGCCTAGCTGGTATAAAGCATATAGCTGCTATATTTACGATTTAAACTAACTTACCACAAAGGTGGGTTAGCCATGGCTGTTATAAAAGCCATTGCCAACGCATCAGCCATTAACCAACGTGGAAGCGCTTCACACAAATTGACAAATTTATTGCTATACAAACAAATCAAATGCAGTATAACAACCAAACAAAACGATAGATTAAACTCAGCTTTGTACGGGTTCGCCACGTCACGCCGATATTATACGGAGTTATCCGAAACTCCACAAAGTCACTTGGAATAGGCGTTTGTTAGAATTGTAGCGATTTTACAAAGAGAGGGAGTTGAGCGAAACCCTATATATGAAATGAACGCCATCGAATAAGGACGCGATTAAAGGTTAGTCTATATGTGTCTAGAGTGCGTAGTTTCGCTGTTTTTTTATTAATTACCTAAAACTTAAATACGTTCAGCTTGACGTCACTTTTGACCGCAATTTTTATTAACCCTCGGGGCGCCGAGGGAATTATAGTAGTTGTCTTGTGCGGTTCTGTGCGAATTTGTCTGTTACCACTTTAACTGCTGCATACCTCGTTTATAGGTTGAAAGCAAGGTGCCATTAAGCTTCTCTTGGCAAGTTTACCAAATGTAACGTATGGATTTTGCCGCAAACGCTTTATTCAAAAGTTATGGCGACATTTGCTGTTCGTCCTGGCCGTGTTGCGCAACTGTACCGAGGTTTCGCACAATAGTGCTTCATTATTCTTAGTACTTGGTTGTATAATTCGTCAATAAAGACAGGGAATACAAGAAGGCAGAGCCTATACATAGCATCCCTACAAAAGTACACAGCACAAACACTATCATAAATACACCACAAAAACTATTAGCTGAGATAGATCATAGATTAACATGTGCAGATCAAAAACCTGTATTCATTGAAATTTTTACAGATGTATTACACCTGTATCCTTTGTCTCTCTACGGATGATGATTTCAGCATTATTTTAATTGGCTGGATCACATGTGATGACATTTATTTTTTACTTATGAGCACTTTTTGTGACTCAGATTATTTGACACCTAATTGTGATCCAATAAAAATTGAAATTTTTAGTGTCCATGCATTAATCGCCAATTGCAATATAGCTACAGCAAATATGCTGATTTTTATGTACTACCAGATCATTATAGCGTAAGCAACCTATTATCAACCTAGTTTCATACTTACAAGTGTCAGAACCCTAATTTGGTGGAAACGGTTCAAACCTAATGGTATACCCTAAAATTTGGGGGGTCCGACACGATTCCAAATCACGTAGCTACGTACATGTCTGCCAAGATTCTGGAATCATAAATCAAACCTTCAAGTATTTTTCTTGTAAATTTTTGTATTTCTCCGTATATTATTAATCATGTGATATGTATTGCTTAATTTGAATCAATGAAATCAAGTCATAAATCAATAAGATTCCAAATCTCGTACAAAAAAATCTATAGTGTCAGATCCTTCTTAGCCAATGCTTTCATGCACAAATGTGAATGATTGACAGACTGGGATGTATATTGGGATGTAGCTAGCTACCAGGCTGTTTTGATTATCATATCACTAGAATAATAAATTACAAGCAAACAGCAGAGAAATCAACATATATAATATGCAGACTAATTTGTAAGTGTCCACTTAAATATGTTAGGGGATCGTAGAAAATCTAACAGCTTTTACCTTAGGGCTTTTTAAACCAGGCGCGTGCCTGGTTTCTTGAATTTGTTTTTGTGCGGACGTCTGTATGCGTGTGTCCGTGTGTCCGCCCCCCAGGCTATTAAAACCTATTCACGTGAAATAAAGACTGAATAACCGGTTAAACAAGTTCTGCTTTTCAGTTTCTTTATATGGCACTTGCCATCGATATTACTGATGGACCTGGCATTAGTAACGAAGCGTGTCGTGAGTCACCACCAAAGAAACTAAGATAACGCTGTATTAGCCGTTCAGTTCACAATAAAAGCCGTTTACCGGTTGTAGCTATAGTACAAACAAGACTGGCGGAGCGCTTCAGTTTTCAAAGTGGGCGTGCCGTGAGGGGTTGCAGAGCTTATCATAAAAGAAGACTGGCCTATAGTGTTACAGTAAGAATTTCGGCTTTTAAAGAGTTTAGTACTGGTCCACTACTGGAGTATAAAGTCAGTTTAAACAAAAGAATTAAATTTGTATACGTTGCTACGTATGTGTGAGTTTTTGTTCACGTGACATACCAGTGACTTCATTACTTGGTATTGATTAACATTACATAACACCTGGTTTTTAGATGGTAATACATCAACTTGTTCCTTACCATAATCATTGATTTGAGTATAGTTTCAATAACTATCAGCATTAACTAGCAGGAGCGTAGTAAGATTTATCATCAAATAGCTACACCATGCTGTGCTGAATCAAATGTGAACACTTTAGCGCCATACACCTTTTTAATAGTTATAATAACTGTGTAACACTTATTATATTTGTAACATGATTTCCTATGCTACATAATTAACTAGCTGTGTAGTATGTAAATTGTTGTCCCTTTGATAACTATGTGATACGTACCTATAGGTACAATGAAAGATATAACAGATGCATATATAATGTAGGGGTGCCCTGCTACTGAATGTTGATGGCAAGCAAGACTGCTGATTGACAGTTGCCAAATGCAAATGTAATTCAGTTGCATAGCAGCCATATTTAGGGGGTAAGGGAGCATACCATTGAAATGTGTATGTTCTTTATGGAATTTAGAGAACTTACTTTATAATATACGTAGCTAGCTACCGTGTTTATACAATTTGCAGGCATACTGAATGCACACAATTGCTAATTATATTCATACCATACGTATCTTTAAAAGCCAGCTAGCCCACTATAATTTAATGAAAGTGCACCATTCTTGATTTCAAGGAACACAAGTGGGTTTGCATCAAATTATACATTAGAGTGACTGTTTTATTAGGTTATATCGATCTATAGCTATGGTTACTGAGTTGTTTTGTTCAGTGAGGTACCCCAGGCCAGCACCCATGGCACCCATGCTTCCACAGCCCTGCTGGCAACAATTTGGCAATTTGGTAATATACATTCTATTGTGTTTTTGTGTATTGAGAAACTGTAATATTTATTTAATTTTTATAGTGGTAGCAAATATAATATTCCATAGGACATGCCCACTTTCATAACCAGAGTACTTTGTCTTTTTACTGCAGTAGAGTACACCTGTTAAAATGGCTCATAAAGTGAAAAGAACAAGATTGCCTTACTCCATTAAGGCAGGTTTTTTACAATACACATTGTTTTAAAGACCACGTCCATTCATAAGATCAATGCAGTAGGACCACAAATGTCTTAGCTATAAGCCTAACCAATCATACAGGGTTCAATCAAGTGAATTTTTATTAATGTCATCAGTGGTAGACACACAGACACAGTTCATGGACAAATGCTGTTTCAAGAAAATAGGCAATCTGGCGTGCTTACCAGGTATAAAATAGGTAGCCGGTGCTGGGGTGCCAAACAATGGCCATGGTAATATATTTGCTTAGTTATAGTTAATGTGACAAACTGTCGTCAGTTCAGTGTAGTAATATGAATCAAAAGTTTAAAACTTAATTTTGATACACTCATGACGCAGCATATGCATGTCACAACTTTTAATGAAGATTAATGTACGTATTTGTCTGTCTGAAATTTTATGCAAAACATCTGAGTTATGGAAACTTCCTGTAAAAGTTTCTCTAACTTGAAATGTTCAACACTATTTGACTTATAGAAAAAATACTGGTATAGGTTTAGTTGAAATCAATGAACTAGTGAATGAGTGAATTATTAGAGAAACAAGTGTGATGGAGAATATATATCCTAGGGTTCACACAAGCCCATGAAAAGCGGTGTGTGAATAAAAATAACAACTGCCACATAAAAAATTTAAGGCTGTATCAGAAACTAGCTGAATCAATTCTGATAACTGTTTCTATATAGCTACTACATAAAACAAAGGTAGAGTAATGAGCGAATATACAATATATAAAGCAAAAAATCAGGCATAGTCAGACAAAACTGATAGTTGACATTGAAACACCCCAGCAATAGTGCATTCATCTCCCACCACAGTTGTAGCATGCTTATCATGTCTTTCTTGTTTCGTGTACTTAGGTAAAGCCTCTCTCAGTTTTATACAGCACCCTCCATTTAATAATAGGTACTGGGTAGCTTAGATGGCTTTCACATTGAGGGGGCAAACTGTAACCACATACATTAGTGATGTGCAATATTATCATCATATCAATCATATGCATCTTCTATATTGTGATTATGATATGCCATTTTCATATATTGATATATTTTCTCATATGTTCACATAGCTAATCATGCTGGGTAGAGTAATTATCAGTGTTTGAACATACGTACATATATTACACAAGCCACTATAATACATTATATTGTATTGTAATTCAATACTTCAGTCCTACTTGTGTCACAAATGTAGATGTTAATCACACAGTGTGGAATCATATGATTAATATTTTCGAGTATTGAAACGTATGGCAGAGAAATTTTGCGTTAGATTTTTCACGGTCGAGAAAGAATATAACAAAATTATCAATGTGTATCAGCCTTCCGCCTTCCTGCTCAGCCTCTCCTGAATCATCTTGAATTTACAAAAGTTTGAACAGGCACATCACATCACATCAATATCAATAATAAGAAAGGCTGGGCCTGAATGAATGCTATGCTCATGTAATCACCTGATCTGTGACCTTATAGCACCACATGTTATGCCTATGATGATGTGGTCACACAATGGATATTTTAACTAATTATGCTGTTATAACTTTGTATATGGATTATATATTAGTCTCCCACTAATCAAATTGTTATTAGTGGCAAACAGTACAAAGAATAAAGTGTACACAGTTTTTAATAACTGGTTTGTTCTAATTGTATGATAGTCTATCTGTCTATCTGTACAGTACTATAAGTACATTGTAGTAGCGTTAGGCTCTTATTGTATTAGTTCAGCCTTATTGTTGTTGAAATATTGTCTTTTGACTTAGTGTCAGTGAGTTATCTGATTATATAGAAGTGAGTATTAATATATATGTTATCCATTAAGCATTATACAATATATGATTACCACTGCTGGTAGCAGTAGGATGTAAATACTGCTAGAATCACATTGCATAATTTAAAGTATAAAAGTATTACAATATACTATGATCTAGGTCTATGAAACACAGGGAATATTAACAACTGTATATGTTATTCTTTTGCTATGTATGAAAACATTGCATGTACTTATAGAAACTATAGCCTCTGAAGAGCTGCACACAATTTTAGAATCTACTACTTTGGTTGGCCTCTCTCAAAATCTTAAATTATAGAGTATATATCTATTAGAATTAAATACGCTCTGGTAAAATTTCTGCACTACAAAATAAAACATCCCATGCAGCTATATAGCTTGCGGGAGATAAATGGTAAACAGGCACTCCCTAATTTGTCACAGCCATGGCCACCATTAGCTACTATGTATATGGTGCATAGTGGTATGTAGTAATATATTTGAAGTTCTGTGTTTGGGTTGCCAACACATGCATATTATAAGTATAACATAGAGGAAACTCTGGTGAAATGATATCCCTTGAAATATTCCTTATGACGTGATTGTTGAAATTCATTTAAATTAAACCTTAAAACTACTATATAAACCCAACTAATTGGTAAATATATTATCTACTATAATAATTGCTAAAGCTCAATAGCATTAGTACTGTTGTTATGTTCCATTTTCATGTGACAATTTTATATTTATGGTATACGTATATTTAGAATCATGTGCAGAATTTCTCTATTTTTGATTCCAACTATTATGTCACCTGGCATGATATGTACACCGGCTATTTTTGACAATAAATAACAAACATAGCATTTCAACACAATTTCATCATTATGCAACTTTTCGTAATAAAGCTTATAGATTTTGAACATCTTCAGTAAAGGAGATACATATATTTGTGTACATAAGCCTGATTTTCTCATGCTGGGTCACATATATATATATCATCATTACCAAGAAACTGGCTATCCAGAAAGTGAACTATAATGGGAGACAGAAGTGAACAGGAACAAGAAAAGTTTGTCTGAGAAAGAATGGAGGCTAGTGGTTTAGAGAGTAGCTAGGTCGATTCTTGTGGTCAGGTCAGCAAGCAGACAAAAATTTTAGTTTAAGAATTGTATGGCTTGACTTCTAAAGTGTATGTATACATATTGACTGTATGAATAAATTTGTACCATTATAATATTGTCCAATAGATATAATTTGTGGTTGGTCTTGAAACAAGTATGTACTATATATTATGTAGCTGGTTATTTTTCAGATATAGGTACATCCTTTTGTAAGCCATAGTTTTCTTACCATTAAGTATTAGCTACATTGTAATTGGACACTATGAAAATTCTGATCAGATACAGAATATTTAATTACCACTGGTCCAGTTGTTATTAATATGAGCTCTGATATTATGTACATGTACAATGATCACCAAAACTAATTGTGACCAGGCCTGAGAAAACAGGTCTTATCTACACATAAAATTTGACATAATTTTCAGTGTTTCAAATTTGATAACTCTTTTTCCTAACATATGTAGATAGTATTTTAACACAATTTTTATCTTATACGTATGTAGAAATTCCTAAGGAATTCAATTACGTATATAAAACTTACAGATTTTGAATAGCACACACAGAAAAAGGGATAGATATACGTAATAGGTGTATTTTGTGTAGATAAGACTGGTTTTCTCAGGCCCGGTCACAATTTCTACACGGCTCAAATCACTTCCTTAATTATATCACTGGTAAACAGGTGTAAAAATGGTGTGACCAAGAAAAACAGCAGCTAACATGAGAGTGTGGCCAAGATTTAGCTGTGTATTGAATTGATGTGCAACATGATCATATCTCACCAAAAGGTGGCCCAGTGACAGGCTATAATCATTTTGTGAGATTTGTTAAACTGTTGAATTGCACGATTCATAAAATCTTAGCCGCATTCCCATATCACCACTGTTTTTCTTGACAATGTCAATTTTTTTACATCCAAAGTCATTTTGTTTGCAATTGTGTCACCCTGTCAGTGGCATGATTTCTATTATAGTCAGTTATGTATGTACGTATGTATATTATAGTTCAAATAATGCAGGACAAGGAAACTGAAGGATTTACTTCATTTAGTGAAATAAGTGTTTATAATGAAGCACCTCAAACAGCTAATGCAGATGAAATCCAACCGATCATTGATTTTGACAGTACTGAAGATATACTTGACTTCAGTTTACATTCTCCAACTGAAGCTTCTAATAGCAAAAGTGACAAAGAACGTCCCCCTAGGCTACGTAAAATGATTGCTCAAGAGCCTGTCAAACTATTAGAGTTAAAACAGATAATTGATAATTTTGTGGATGATCAAGTCCAACATCAAAATCTTGAGGATGATGTGGATCATGAAACAGAAATTAAGAGCAGAAGATTTCAGTGCATTGTTTGTGGAAGTAAATTTATACGATTTGCTCATCTGCATCGTCACATGCATCTTCATACAGGAGCCAAACCTTACATCTGTTCCGTTTGTAGGAAACGCTTTTCAAGGAGTGAGTATTCGTCAGCTCATGCCCTTTCTCATCGCACAGACAAGGAGGAGTGCATTGTGTGCATAAAAAATCCTATATACGTATCACATGACCAAACAATTTCTGTCAATAATAATGATGTCAATTCAGTTACCAATAGTGCTACTAGTTTAAGCAATGGTACTAGTACAACTGATAGCTTAATAGTCTCCATAGCCATCAAACACTGTAGTTTTCTTCCGCAATGAAATCTTCCATACCAAGCGTGTTTTGCTACGTACCTTCAATCCCCCAACAACATCCAAAATTCTATCGAATATTCACCACATAACTGAGCACCATTACAATATTAGTAACTATAAAATGTGTGTTATAGCAATTGCTGGCAGTTTGTTTGGTTGTCACCACGGACAGTACCATTGCATTTTTAATGAAGTAAAAATGTTCCTCTATGTGTCTGTATAAGAGATTATATCATTAAATTACTACACAGTAGACTAAATGTTAGTTGGTTGCATACGTTTTGGTATTCTACGTATACGACTTGTTACTTAAATTCCACTGATAGACTTAGTGGCATACTCTGACCTGTTGCAATTACAAGCTGTCATAAAAGAAGACCATCTACATAGCTATGTAGAAGATAAAGCAACAGAATTTTTGATTAAATGTAGGCCAACTAGAGGAATTAAAATGGATCCTACTGATCTATAAAATATGCAAGTAACAACTCAAGTTGTAAACAGCTGCTTCACAAGAATAATACTTTAAATTTCAGTGCAAAATTATCTCTACAAAGCGTCACACACTCATGAATATATCCTTATTCTAATGAATAAGTGGATGGTTAATCCCTGAAGATAATCTCATTATCTAATTACTCTTCAAGAAATTACAGTGTAAACTATATAATATTATGAGCATTATAATATACCCTATAATGAATTCTCTGTGATCTTCTTATCCATGAAGGAGAGTGGATTATATTTTGTTAATAGTCTAACAACCATCTCAGAGTTGGCATTTGCAAATTAAAGAGTAAGGCTCAAAATTTTAATGATACTTCATGTTTAGCTACTGCTGTTAAATGTGTCTAGAACAATTATTGTTACTGTACAATGCATGGAAGTTGGCACTCAATAATATGATCATAGCGTATCATTTACTATGTAAATAGCTTAAAAACTCGTCCATAGGAATTCATTTTAATAGTGGACATGATACATCAAAAACAGATTGAACAACATACTTTAATGATTCCAATGTGACCACAAAATTGTGGCATTAGTCCAATATTGATTAAGCATACAAGAATTGTTGATTGTTGTAGCCATAACTTCTGTAACTTTTAATGTTTGAGAAAATTGTTTGGCTTCAAAGGCACAGCTGCTTGTTATACATAATATTATATGCTTGCTGTCCAGCTGGTTCTTTGGGAATGTGGTCAAGAAATGGTGTGCAATTATTGTAGTAAAATTCATTCAAATAAATTCATGAATCAGTAGCTATACATTTTCCAGATGGTATATAACTGGTTGTTGTTTCAGTGATACCCGGATCTATTCTTTAGTGATTCTTGATCCACACTTCATTCTGATATGCTAAGAAAGCTGGATGTTCAAGATCAAACACACATATAATCAATGGAACATATTTGCTAAAATTCTGATTTATTATGCATTCTAGTCATCCTATATACGTAGGTATGGCAATTATTATTGTATGAACTTACCATACAACGGGAAACTTTGATGAATCCTCACTTCAACAGCTTTGACGAATTGCTTGACATAATAAAGATGCTTATTTAGGATATATTGATTGGTTAAAGTTTGGAGAATTCACTCTGATTCGTCAAAGTTTCCCATTGTACAGTACATTTCATTTACATACGTACATTGTTCTACATTAATCATTTTATATTATGCATGTAGATATGTTTGTTTGTTTGGAGATCTTAAAGATTACTCGGAATACGTTCATTCATTGATTCTTAGGAGTGAGATACATAAATAGGTACGTATGTGATTGGTACGGTAGTAATGTTGCTAGATGTACGTATATACCTTAGAGAAAGTATGGATACTTAGTACATACTTGCACAGGAAAGAATCGACTATTTTCTTCATTAAAATTATTAGTATGATTAAAAGTCTAATTTCATTATCTATTGAATGGTCTATGTGTTTATACAATTATTTTCTGAATATAATAGTAGTCAACTTGATCCCCTAAAATTCCTCTAAGTGTGTGACAAAGGGAAGGGTAAATTACATGTGGCAAAGAAATAATTTCATTTATAATGAAATTTATCACCTTTAAATTTGTTTATGGTAGCCCACCATTACACTCCAAACCACTAGTAATTGCTTATCAACACCATGGCATAATTTGGGCCTGCCTTTCCTTACAGGTAATTGAACCTATATCTTGTATGGGTTCTTATATTACAACTGATGGATCATCACAACTACTCTGTTTCTGAATCTCCTTTATGCTGCAGCGAATCCATTTATGTATGTATGTAATAAGCTAAACAAACCGATAGCACTGGAATTGTGAGCCCATCTCTATGGCTTGTGAGAGGACTTGCGTGTGCGAGATGAGAAAATGTTTACAACAGACTAGAAAAACATACGTAGCAAACGACTCGCGTATCCTATGGCTTTGCAATATGGCTTAAAAGATTCGCCTTGCTCTACTGAATGGATTGATGTGTGTTACAAATGCACCAGCAAATTTGTTTAAATAGTATGGAGCCATTTCATCGACTATGCGTGCCATCAAAACAGCTCCAAAAAGCCGACTCAACCACAAGTACTAATGCTTGCCTACTTAAGCATATGGTTTATAAACTAAAGCCTTTCAGTATAAAACGAAAGGTTTTTACTTGTAAACACAGCCTAAACAGACGATTTGATTCGTCTCCTAGTGTATGAATAAACGGAACTCCGTGTTACGTGTGTTGCTAACACGCATACGTTAGCAGATGAGTGGACCCGTTTTCGGACCTGGAAATTCGTTCTCAACCTTCTGAGTTCGCTTCATGTAGCTTGTTAGGATATTAAAGTAAGGCTTAAGCTATATAAGTAGATATTGACTACTCTATTAGATGGTTTTAATTCATTGTGTACTTGAAGATGTCCATGATCCAAGGATGCGTTTTCCTTCCATTTTGCATATATATATAGATTATCTTTAGCTCACCTGGGTTCCCTGGTAATTTGATAACAATCCTATCACACATCAGTTACCTAAAAATGTGTAATATTTGATGAAGCAGGTATCTCTCCCTCAGTTGCATGCCGGGTTATATACCTTGGTTTTGTATATGGTTATGTAGTCCGCAGGCTTTGTACTGTAAAGTATTATTATAATAATAATAATAATAATAATAATAATAATAATAATATGCCCAAGCCTGAGGGCCTGCGGTCCGAGGGCGCAGGCATATATATCAGGCAAATCCCTCTTGCCCATGTTATAACTTATTTGTATATACTGTAGAATATGCAGACTAATTTGTAAGTCTCCACTTAAATATGTTATGGGATCGTAGAAAATCTAACAGCTTTTACCTTAGGGCTTTTTAAACCAGACGCGCGCCTGGTTTCTTAAATTTGTTTTCGTGCAGACATCTGTATGCATGTGTCTGTATGCATGTGTCTGTGTGTCCGCCCCCAGGCTATTAAAACATATTCACATGAGCTGAATAACCAGTTAAACAAGTTCTGCTTTTCAGTTTCTTATATGGCACTTCCCATCGATATTACTGATGGGCGTAGCATTAGTAACAAAGCATGTCATGAGTTACCATCAAAGAAAACTAACATAATGCTGTATTAGCCATTCAGTTCACAATAAAAGCCATTTTATCAGTTGTATAGTACAAACACGACGGAGCGCTTCAGTTTTCAAAGTAGGTGTGCCGTACGGAGTTGTGGAGCTTATAAAAGAAGACTGGCCTATAGTGTTACAGTAAGAATTTCGACTTTAATCACTAAAGTACTGGAGTATAAAGCCAGTTTAAACAAAAGAATTAAATTGCTATGTGTGAGTTTTTGCTCACGTGACATACCATGCAGTGACTTCATTACTTGGTATCGATGAACATTACATAACGCCTGGTTTTTAGATGGTAATACATCAACTTGTTCCTTGTGTCATCAAACCATGATCATTGATTTGAGTAGTTTCAATAACTATCAATATTAGCTAGCAGGAGCGTAGTAAGATTTATCATCAAATACACCATGCTGTGCTGAATCAAATGTGAACGCTTTAGCGCCATACACCTTTTAATAGTTATAATAACTGTGTAACACTTATTATACGTATTTGTAACATGATTTCCTATGTATAGCTACATAATTAACTAGCTGTGTAGTATGTAAATTGTTGTCCCTTTGATAACTATGTGATACGTACCTATAGGTGTAGTGAAAGATATAACAGATGCATATATAATGTAGGGGTGCCCTGCTACTGAATGTTGATGGCAAGCAAAACTGCTGATTGACAGTTGCCAAATGTAAATGCAATTCAGTTGCATAGCAGCCATATTTAGGGGGTAAGGGAGCATACCATTGAAATTTGTATGTTCTTTATGGAATTTAGAGAACTTACTTTATAATATACGTACGTAGCTAGCTACCGTGTTTATACAATTTGCAGGCATACTGAATGCACACAATTGCTAATTATATTGGTACCATATTTTTAAAAGCTAGTTAGCCCACTATAATTTAATGAAAGTCCACCATTCTTGATTTCAAGGAACACAAGTGGGTTTGCATCAAATTATACATTAGAGTGACTGTTTTATTAGGTTATATCAATCTATAGCTATGGTTATTGAGTTGTTTTGTTCAGTGGGGTACCCCAGGCCAGCACCCATGGCACCCATGCTTCCATGGCCCTGCTGGTAACAATTTGGCAATTTGGTGATATACACTCTATTGTGTTTTTGTGTATTGAGAAACTGTAATATTTATTTAATTTTTATAGTGGTAGCAAATATAATATTCCATAGGACATGCCCACTTTCATAACCAGAGTACTTTGTCTTTTTACTGCAGTAGAGTACACCTGTTAAAATGGCTCATAAAGTGAAAAGGACAAGATTGCCTTACTCCATCAAAGCAGGTTTTTACAATACGCATTGTTTTAAAGACCACGTCCATTCATAAGATCAATGCAGTAGGACCACAAATGTCTTAGCTATAAGCCTAACCAATCATACAGGGTTCAATCGAGTGAATTTTTATTAATGTCATCAGTGGTATACACACAGGCACAGTTCATGGACAAATGCTGTTTCAAGAAAATAGGCAATCTGGCGTGCTTACCAGGTATAAAATAGGTAGCCGGTGCTGGGGTGCCAAACAATGGCCAGGGTAATGTATTTGCTTAGTTATAGTTAATGTGACAAACTGTCATCAGTTCAGTGTAGTAATATGAATCAAAAGTTTAAAGCTTAATTTTGATACACTCATGATGCAGCATATGCATGTCACAACTTTTAATGAAGATTAATGTAGTTTGTGTGTCTGAAATTTTATGCAAAACATCTGAGTTATGGAAACTTCCTGTAAAAGTTTCTCTAACTTGAAATGTTCAACACTGTTTGACTTGTAGAAAAAATACTGGTATAAGTTTAGTTGAAATCAATGAACTAGTGAATGAGTGAATTATTAGACAAACAAGTGTGATGGACAAAATTTGAGAATATAAATCCTAGGGTTCACACAAGCCCATGAAAAGCGGTGTGTGAATAAAAGTAACAACTGCCACATAAAAAATTTAAGGCTGTATCAGAAGACTAGCTGAATCGATTCTGATAACTGTTTCTATATAGCTACTACATAAAACAAAGGTAGAGTAATGAGCAAATATAAAATATATAAAGCAAAAAATCAGGTATAGTCGGACAAAACTGATAGTTATCATTGAAACACCACGGCAATAGTGCATTCATCTCCCACCACAGTTGTAGCATGCTTATCATGTCTTTCTTGTTTCGCGTACTTAGGTAAAGCCTCTCAACACCCTCCATTTAATAATAGGTATTGGGTAGCTTAGGTGGCTTTCACATTGAGGGGGCAAACTGTAACCACATACATTAGTGATGTGCAACTATCATCATATCAATCATATGCATCTTCTATATTGTGATTATGATATGCCATTTTCGCATATTGATATATTTCCTCATGTGTTCACATAGCTAATCATGCTGGGTAGAGTAATTATCAGTGTTTGAACATACGTACGTATATTACACAAGCCACTATAATACATTATGTTGTATTGTAATTTAATACTTCAGTCCTACTTGTGTCACAAATGTAGATGTTAATCACGCAGTGTGAAATTATACGATTAATATTTTCAAGTATTGAAACGTATGGGAGAGAAATTTTGCATTAGATTTTTCACAGTCGAGAAAGAAGATAACAAAATTATCAATATATTGTGATAAATTTAAAAGATTCTCAGCCTTCCGCCTTCCTGCTCAGCCTCTCCTGAATCATCTTGAAATTACAAAAGTTTGAACAGGCACATCAAATCAATATCAATAATAAGAAAGGCTTGGCCTGAATGAATGCTATGCTCATGTAATCACCTGATCTGTGACCTTATAGCACCACATGTTATGCCTATGATGATGTGGTCACACAATGGATATTTTAACTAATTATGCTGTTATAACTTTGTATATGGATTATATATTAGTCTCCCACTAATCAAATTGTCATTAGTGGCAAACAGTACAAAGAATAAAGTGTACACAGTTTTAGTAACTGGTTTATTCTAATTGTATGATAGTCTATCTGTCTATCTGTACACTACTATAAGTACATTGTAGTAGTGTTAGGCTCTTATTGTATTAGTTCAGCCTTATTGTTGTTGAAATATTGTCTTTTTGACTTGGTGTCAGTGAGTTATCTGATTATATAGAAGTGAGTTAGTGAGTATTAATATATATGTTATCCATTAAGCATTATACAATATATGATTACCACTGCTGGTAACAGTAGGATGTAAATACTGCTAGAATCACATTGCATAATTCAAAGTATAAAAGTATTACAATATACTATGATCTAGGTCTATGAAATACAGGGAATATTAACAACTGTATATGTATTTCTTTTGCTATGTATGAAAACATTGCATATACTTATAGAAACTATAACCTCTGAAGAGCTGCACACAATTTTAGAATCTACTACTTTGGTTGGCCTCTCTCAAAATCTTAAATTATAGAGTAGCTAGCTATTAGAATTAAATACACTTTGAATAAATCTTGCATTAGATAAAATTTCTGCACTACAAAATAAAACGTCCCAGCTATATAGCTTGTGGGAGATAAATGGTAAATAAGCACCCCCTAAATTTGTCACAGCCATGGCCACCATTAGCTACTATGTATATGGTACACATAGTGGTATGTAGTAATATATTTGAAGTTCTGTGTTTGGGTTGCCAACACATGCATAGTAAGTATAACATAGAGGAAACTTTGGCAAAATGATATCTCTTGAAATATTCCTTATAGCGTGATTGTTGAAATTCATTTAAATTAAACCTTGTACTTTCAAAACTACTATATAAACCCAACTAATCTGTAAATAAATTATCTTCTATAATAATTGCTAAAACTCAATAGCATTAGTACTGTTGTCATGTTTCATTTTCATGTGACAATTTTATATTTATGGTATACGTATATTTAGAATCATGTGCAGAATTTCTCTATTTTGATTCCACCAATTATGTCACCCGGCATGATATGTACACCGGCTATTTTTAACATTAAATAACAAACAGCATTTCAACACAATTTCACCATTTATGCAACTTTTCGTAATAAAGCTTACATATTTTGAACATCTTTAACAGTAAAGAAGATACATATATTTGTGTACATAAGCCTGATTTTCTCATGCTGGGTCACATATATATATCATCATTACCAAGAAACTGGCTATCCAGAAAGTGAACTATTATGGGAGACAGAAGTGAACAGGAACAAGAAAAGTTTGTCTGAGAAAGAATGGAGGCTAGTGGTTTAGAGAGTAGCTAGGTCGATTCTTGTGGTCAGGTCAGCAAGCAGACAAAAATTTTAGTTAAAGAATTGTATGGCTTGACTTCTAAAGTGTATGTATACATATTGACTGTATGAATAGATTTGTACCATTATAATGTTGTCCAATAGATATAATTTGTGGTTGGTCTTGAAACAAGTATGTACTATATATTACGTAGCTGGTGATTTTTCAGATATAGGTACATCCTTTTATAAGCCATAGTTTTCTTACCATTAAATACTGGCTACATTGTAATTGGACACTATGAAAATTCTGATCAGATACAGAATATTTAATTACCACTGGTCCAGTTGTTATTAATATGAGCTCTGATATTACGTACATGTACAATGATCACCAAAACTAATTGTGAACGGGCCTGAGAAAGCAGGTCTCATCTATATATACACATAAAACCTAATTTCCAGTCTTTCAAATTTGATAACTCTTTTTCCTAACATAGCTAGTATTTTATCATATATGTAGAAATTCCTAAGGAATTCAATTACGTATATAAAACGTACAGATTTTGAATAGCACACACAGAAAAAGGGATAGATATATAATAGGTGTATTTTGTGTAGATAAGACTGGTTTTCTCAGGCCCGGTCACAATTTCTACACGGCTCAAATCACTTCCTTAATTATATCACTGGTAAACAGGTGTAAAAATGGTGTGACCAAGAAAAACAGCAGCTAACATGAGAGTGTGGCCAAGATTTAGCTATGTATTGAATTGATGTGCAATATGATCATATCTCACCAAAAGGTGGCCCAGTGACAGGCTATAATCATTTTGTGAGATTTGTTAAACTGTTGAATTGCACAATTCATAAAATCTTAGCCACACTCCCATATCACCACTGTTTTTCTTGACAATGGCAATTTTTTTACATCCAAACTCATTTTGTTTGCCGGCAATTGTGTCACCCTGTCAGTGGCATGATTTCTATTATAGTCAGTTATGTACGTACGTATGTATATTATAGTTCAAATGATGCAGGACAAGGAAACTAAAGGATCTACTTCATTTAGTGAAATAACTGTTTACAATGAAGCATCTCAAACAGCTAATGCAGATGAAATCCAGCCAATCATTGATTTTGACAGTATTGAAGATATACTTGACTTTAGCTTACATTCTCCAACTGAAGCTTCTAATAGCAAAGGTGACAAAGAACATCCCCCTAGGCTACGTAAAATGATTGCTCAAGAGCCTGTCAAACTATTAGAGTTAAAACCGATAATTGATAATTTTGTGGATGATCAAGTCCAACATCAAAATCTTGAGGATGATGTGGATCATGAAACAGAAACTAAGAGCAGAAGATTTCAGTGCATTGTTTGTGGAAGTAAATTTATACGATTTGCTCATCTGCATCGTCACATGCATCTTCATACAGGAGCCAAACCTTACATCTGTTCTGTTTGTAGGAAATGCTTTTCAAGGAGTGACTATTCGTCAGCTCATGCCCTTTCTCATCGCACAGACAAAGTACACTGCTGTTGTGTATGTGGTGAAGTATATTTTGACTTGACAAGGTTTGCTGATCACTGCCGCTCACATGATGATAGTGAATACCTTAGGCCGAGTTATTTTAACGATACACTAATTTTAGCGATTTTTGTAAGCATGGATTTAGCGCTATCAATTTTAGCGATTTCACAAAAATTATTCACTATTTAAACAATAGCTAATTATAATTTTATATTTTAACGCGTATAAAATTTAGCGTTTGTGAGGGCACTCACTAAAATCGCTAAAATTAGTGTATCGTTAAAATAACTCGGCCTAAGGTATATAACAATAGCAATGAGTAACACTCTTAAAGAAAGTAAGACTTCCTTTAGAAAGCAGGTTCAGGTAGTAGAAGATGAAATTCCTCTTGCCATTGCCGCAAAAGAGATGGAGTTGAATTCTTGCATAACAATTGAGAGAGTTGATAATATTACTGATGAGGAGTGCATTGTGTGCATAGAAAATCCTATATACGTATCACATGACCAAACAATTTATGTCAATAATAATGATGTCAATTCAGTTACCAATAGTGCTACTAGTTTAAGCAATGGTACTAGTACAACTGATAGCTTAATAGTCTCCATAGCCATCAAACACTGTAGTTTTCTTCCGCAATGAAATCTTCCATACCAAGCGTGCTTTGCTACGTACCTTCAATCCCCTAACAACATCCAAAATTCTATAGAATATTCACCACATAGCTAACTGCACGAGCACCATTACAATATTCGTAACTATAAAATGTGTGTTATAGCAATTGCTGGCAGTTTGTTTGGTTGTCACCACGGACAGTACCATTACATTTTTAATGAAGTAAAAATGTTCCTCTATGTGCCTCTATAAGAGATTATTGGGGCGAGCTGAGCGAGCCCCATAATGGCAGTAGTCGATTCAACCGTCGTACGATGGTCGCGTTCCCGAAAGTTTACGCACGAACACGGAAAGCCCCACACTGTTAGTAGTCTATTCAACCAACCATATATGGTACGGTCGTCGCATTCCCGAAAGTTTACGTAACGAACACGGAAAGCCCCACACTGTTAGTAGTCTATTCAACCATATATGGTACGGTCGTCGCATTCCCGAAAGTTTACGTTACGAACACGGAAAGCCCCACACTGTTAGTAGTCTATTCAACCAACCATATATGGTACGGTCGTCGCATTCCCGAAAGTTTACGTTAGTAGTACGGAAGGATTGGCTCCGCCACGTGGCATGCAGTATGGCTAGCAGAGTTGAAAGTGCGCAAGAGAGAGAAGAAAGGTTGAGAAGAAGAAGGGAGCGTTATAGAATCAGAAGGGAAAGAGAAACAAACGAAGAAAGGGAAGCAAGGTTTGTAAAACGCAAATAGTCTACTACAGCAGTACTGCCATTGAAAATATTGCAGGTTGGCACTGTAAGATCTGAAACCTCCATCACCTCAGCCACGTGCTCACACTTTTAGGACAAGCACACGTGACATATAGCAATTCTTATTATTGCGCATGTTATGTTTATTCGTGCTACGTCGATCAGGCTCGCCCCCACGATGCTTTTAACATCTGTCTAGTATCATTACATTACTACACAGCAGACTAAATGTTAGTTGGTTGCATACGTTTTGGTATTCTACATATACGACTTGTTACTTAAATTCCACTGATAGACTTAGTGGCATACTCTGACCTGTTGCAATTACAAGCTGTCATAAAAGAAGACCATCTACATAGCTATGTAGAAGATAAAGCAACAGAATTTTTGATTAAATGTAGGCCAACTAGAGGAATTAAAATGGATCCCACCTATCTATAAAATATGCAAGTAGCAACTCAAGTTGTAAACAGCTGCTTCACAAGAATAATACTTTAAATTTCAGTGCAAAATTATCTCTACAAAGTGTCACACACTCATGAATATATCCTTATTCTAATGAATAAGTGGATGGTTAATTCCTGAAGATAATCTCATTGTCTAATTACTCTTCAAGAAATTACAGTGTAAACTATATAATATTATGAGCATTATAATATACCCTATAATGAATTCTCTATGATCTTCTTATCCATGAAGGAGAGTGGATTATATTTTGTTAATAGTCTAACAACCATCTCAGAGTTGGCATTTGCAAATTAAAGAGTAAGGCTCAAATTTTTAACGATACTTCATGTGTAGCTACTGCTGTTAAATGTGTCTAGAACAATTATTGTTACTGTACAATGCATGGAAGCTGGCACTCAATAATATGATCATAGCGTATCATTTACTATGTAAATACGTAGCTTAAAAACTCGTCCATAGGAATTCATTTTAATAGTGGACATGATACGTCAAAAACAGATTGAACAACATACTTTAATGATTCCAATGTGACCACAAAATTGTGGCATTAGTCCAATATTGATTAAGCATACAAGAATTGGTGTGGCCATAACTTCTGTAACATTTAATGTTTGAGAAAATTGTTTGGCTTCAAAGGCACAGCTGCTTGTTATACATAATGTATATGCTTGCTGTCCATGCAGCTGGTTCTTTGGGAATGTGGTCAAGAAATGGTGTGCAATTATTGTAGTAAAATTCATTCAAATAAATTCATGAATGAGTAGCTATATATACATTTTCCAGATGGTATATAACTGGTTGTTGTTTCAGTGATACCCAGATCTATTCTTTAGTGATTCTTGATCCACACTTCATTCTGATATGCTAAGAAAGCTGGATGTTCAAGATCAAACACACATAATCAATGGAACATATTTGCTAAAATTCTGATTTGTTATGCATACTAGTCATCCTATATACGTACGTATGGCAATTATTATTGTATGAACTTACTGTACAACGGGAAACATTGACGAAGGGAAACTTTGATGAATCCTTACTTCAACAGCTTTGACGAATTGCTTGACATAATAAAGATGCTTATTTAGGGTATATTGATTGGTTAAAGTTTGGCGAATTCACTCTGATTCGTCAAATTCGTCAAAGTTTCCCATTGTACAGTACATTTCATTTACATACGTACATTGTTCTAAATTAATCATTTTATATTATGCATGTAGATATGTTTGTTTGTTTGTTTGGAGATCTTAAAGATTACTCGGAATACGTTCATTCATTGATTCCTAGGAGTGAGATACATAAATAGGTACGTATGTGATTGGTACAGTAGTAATGTTGCTAGATGTATATACCTTAGAGAAAGTATGGATACTTAGTACATACTTGCACAGGAAAGAATCAGTTATTTTCTTCATTAAAATTATTGGTATGATTAAAAGTCTAATTTCATTATCTATTGAATGGTCTATGTGTTTATACAATTATTTTCTGAATAGGATAGTAGTCAACTTGGTCCCCTAAAATTCCTCTAAGTGTGTGACAAAGGGAAGGGTAAATTACATGTGGCAAAGAAATAATTTCATTTATAATGAAATTTATCACCTTTAAATTTGTTTATGGTTGCCCATCATTATTACACTCCAAACCACTAGTAATTGCTTATCAACACCATGGCATAATTTGGGCCTGCCTTTCCTTACAGGTAATTGAACCTATATCTTGTATGGGTTCTTATATTACAACTGATGGATCATCACAACTACTCTGTTTCTGAATCTCCATAGTGGGCTAATGGTAAGTAACTAGACAATGTTCTTTGTTGTATGCACAAATGACATGATTTTCTGTAGTATTGAATTGATTCTGTGATACATCTCTGGTGATACACATTAATCTACATACCAAACAGATGAAATTCAATTTGGTGATCACTAAACCAAGTACTTTCTTTACTGTATTATAATATTATATAACCTAAATGTACTGTATGGATTGTGGTAGGATAAGTTGACATGTAAATTGTGCACTTATGAGAATTAGATGACATCAAACATGTCAAGCTTTGATTCTCATTTTTACATGGTTTAATGAAGTGTCAACAATTCTTCCATACGTAGCTACCTCTTGCATATCAGACTAGCTACATCATTTTCTTATGTTTTATCGTACATCTATATATGGGACATTAGTGGATGTGCAAAGCACATCAGTACTGTACAAGCTATGTGGAAAAATGCATAGCTACAGAATGCAGCTGAGGTGCATGCATTCATTTTTCAAAGCATCACTGTATTATACATACACGTAACCAGCAGAAGAGAGTAACCTACGGACTACATAACCATATACAAGCCATTTAATGAACCAAATAGTCTTGTACACCAGAATGATCTGTACAATGAGATTTGATGAGTAATATGTATAATTATGTGTTGCATCAGTGATCATTGGGATATTCACTAATTCAATAGACATACATATACGTAGTTTTTTCTTTTTGGTTCCACGACGAATTGTACAGAGACTGTTCTATTAGAATATATCAACAGCCTGAATGCTGTATTAGATTATGACTGTTTTATGGCACTGGCAACACAACCCTCATCTTGTGAGCTCCTCATGTCATAGATTGTATCTACAACAGTGTCAACACTGATCAGTGATAAGCCATCATGTATGACAATACTCTTTATAAAGGTCTGTTATTAATAATAAAAGTAATCTGTGTATAGTCTTCATAGCCTTCATATAGTGGACACTACGGGCAAGTCCGGATGACTGATGCTACTGGCAAGACATGTGCCTTAGAATTAATTTTGTTAACGGACTTTGTATCAGCTAACTTCTTGATGGTGCATCTATCACTCCCTCAATGAATTAGTTATATGTGCCTTGATAAATAAGGTTTCTCCCCTCAGGGATGAACTATGTACTTCCTGCAGCAGTGGCTGATGCAGAGGGAAGATAAAGGGTTGAGGTAATTATGCTCAAGTTTCTTTGAATTTCTTTTTAATCTGTGTTCTAAAGTTTATGTAATATTCTGCGTCTATTAGAATAAAACATTACAATTAACCTGATTCCTTTAATAGAGCATTTGACTGTTTTCTTTCTGTGATATGAATAAAGGCTCAGTTCTCAGCTAGAGCCAGTTATACTTTGAAAACTCCCTATAAACTTTTGAGTACAGCTCCAAAATCGAGCCTATTATGCTCCATCAATTCTATTTTGTTGAACTCATCACTTTTATATCATTACAAAATAACCACTGTAGATTCACTTAAAATCTTACAACCACTTCCAAAATGTCAATGCCTGGCATGGGCAAAGTGTGCTTTGCACAAAAAGTTTACCTAGCTATGCTTGCTGAAATTAATGCTTGATCTTTTGCCATCCTATTATGTTAACAATTATTATGTTGGCATAATTGGCTCAAGCCTAACTCAGTTATCTTGCAGTTTTATTTATCATACATAGTTACTGTCCAGGGTTATACCTATAAGTACACAACACAAAACATTTTGTTATAATACTATTTTATTAGACTGTTCTATTGGAGTATACTGACCTTTATTTTTCATGATTCTAGCAAAATACTTTCTAGTTCGCATTACTGGCATTATGTTTGGTGCTTCACTGTCACTGATATATAATAATATAAAGTTTACTTAAAGCTAAAATTCCTCAGAACTTTACTTATTGCTTAGTATAATAATCACCATAATGTATTTTGGACATTAAAATAAATACCGTATATAGCATAAAATTTTAACGGCACAAAATATTGATGAATTTGATGAAAATTTGTCCATTCATCAAAATATTGTTTAAAGAAATCCTACAGAACATGGCGCTGCTATACTTTTGCTTGCATTAGCTACACGTTAAATAGAAATTAAGACTTGAAACAACTTTCGTCAATATTTTTATTAAATGTAAAAATTAGACAATTCTTCAATATTTTATCTCATCAAAATTTTATGCAATACGGTAGTGATGATATGGGAATAAATTAGAGTAAAAACTTTAGGCCAAATAGCTCTTTATAATTATATAGGTTCAGGCCTGATTTAACTAACTATATGTACTATAGGTATGTACTGTGTAGCTAGCTATAAGAATCACTTGTTGAACAATTCAGGAACCTGATGCTGTTATAAAAATATGTGACCATTTTTTCACTCAAAGATAGAAGATAGCAAACATGGTTCCTAACATCAATATGATGGCAGAATGCAAAGCTCTTTTCAAGAATTTTTTGTGAGCATTGCTGAGGGAGCTGAAAGAAAGCACAATTTGCGTGCCCTGCAATGCAGAAGTGTTACACATTGCAATTGGTTGTAACATGTGCACTCATGATTTACCTGATTCGGGCATTATCAAGACTCACAATAGTGAGTCGCGAGGCCAAGAAGAAGCACAGCAACGCGACCACTGAGTGAGTTATTTACACATAGCACCGCCCTCAAACTCGCAAACGCTCTAGCTAAGCCGCCATTAAAGCTATCGCTTAGTTATTACCGACCCACAACGTTCTTACTATATAGAATCAACAAACCGAGAATGGAGGAAATAGGCGCCACAATTCATAAGTACCAGTCATTGCGAGTTTTATGGCACCCATTGTGCGACTACACACGATAAACCATCCTTTCCTGCCCAATTCGCCCGTTTACTAGACAATTAGCACCTTCATTGTATGAAGAATTGATATCCCGAAGTTGATAGACATCAATCCAGCCATTCTTCCGATACAGCCTTATAAATGCCTTCCTATCACCACAAAAATATTTACACAGCAGTCATTTTTTTCTTTTGTTTCTTTCTTTCATTTTCATCGCGCACTTTTTTCGTGGGCTTGTGGGAGCTTTTGTGAACCCCGGAAGATTTTTTCAAACTTTCTTTTTATACATTCACTTGTTTGTCTAATAACTCACTCATTTTTTCATGGATTTCAGCCAAATTTGTATCAGCACTTCTCCTATGTATGCTCTACCTGTCATACTATTATCAGTCTGAAGTAAACACTTGAATGTATTTATGAAGGGCTATTACACTGCAGGTTGATAGTTGTCATAACTTGGACCCCCTTCAAATGATTTGCATAAACTTTCATACACACAATCTATTTTGATGTATCACTCTGTAGTGAAAGTTTAAAAAAAATCTCGGCCCTGAGTTTTTCAAAATTAAGCTTTAAAGTTTAATTTACAATATTGTGTGCTAGGCAAGTACAAGTTATGCCCATGCAGTACTTCTCTGCTGCTTGCTAGTAATAACATCTGTTTATACTTCCAAAAAAGTAGTGATATGCTAAACAAAAACACCCTGGGTGTAAAAAAGTGCGAGGCCAATCAGAAGCAGCATTGCAAATAGGTATGTGCGACCAAAAACTTTGATATCAGTTGAGGCCAAGAAGTTACTTATCAAAAATCTTTTTAA
Source organism: Spongia lamella (assembly GCA_963930835.1). Taxonomy (NCBI): domain Eukaryota; kingdom Metazoa; phylum Porifera; class Demospongiae; order Dictyoceratida; family Spongiidae; genus Spongia; species Spongia lamella. The sequence goes on from OZ005748.1 coordinate 11,679,487, forward strand.
CTACTTGAATGACATTCAATAGTTTATAGCATATTTTCATAACTATGATTGGCTTTGTCATTTGGCCACCTTTTAAGCTTTTAAGCTTTGTCTTTTTACTATACAGTACTGAGTAGAGTACACCTGTTAAAATGACCCATAAAGTAAAAGAACAAGACTGTTTTACTTCTTTAAGACAGGTTTTTACAATATGCATTGTTACAAAGACCACCTCCATTCATAAGATCAATCCAGTAGGACTACAAATGTCTTATAAGCCTAACCAATCATACAAGGTTAAATCAAGTGAATTTTTATTGATGCCCTCAGTGGTAGACACACAGGCACATGCATGCAGTCATGGACAAATGCTGTTTTGGCAATCTGGAGTGCTTACTAAGTATAAAAGTAGGTGGGGTGCCAAACAACGGCCAAGGTAGTTAATGCCAGTGTATTTGCTTAATAAAAGCCAATCATAGTTGTGAAAATATGCTATAAACTATTGTATTTCATTCAAGTAGTTAAAAAGATTTTTGATAAGTAACTTCTTGGCCTCAACTGATATCAAGGTTTTTGGTCGCACATACCTATTTGCAATGCTGCTTCTGATTGGTCTCGTCCTTTTTTTACACCCAGGGTGTTTTTGTTTAGTATATATATACCACTTTGACACCTAGCATCAGGGGGTCTGACTGGTATAACCTGCATATTTGTTGTCCAGGGGTGGTGGGGCTGGTCAGTTTTGCTGACTTGGCGTGGTATAACCTGGATATATCCCTGGCCACAACATTCCTCTAGACTTTGATCTTACAATCTGTTACCATAGCAACCAATCATTATGACAAATATGCTTTGAGTTTCTCATTTACATACGTACATTCCATGCTTCGGCAATTCTAATTCAATCTTGAGTAATGTCAGAGAATATACAGTACACTTGCTCCACTATACATTATTGCACAAATGTATTTATAACCTAAATAATGTAGTCTAGTTGTGATTGTGGGTTTCAAGGCTTTTAGTCGATTGTTACTTACGTAAGTTGATGTGTCATGTAATATAGTGGAATATATTAGTTATAACATGGGCAAGAGGGATTTGCCTGATATATATGCCCGCGTCCTCGTATATATCAGTCATGGTAGTACAAGATCTGCATCTTACAACAAGTTACATCACAAATATTCAGCAAACAACTTACTCCGCAACTCCTATTTCTGTCGACTACCAAGAATTTGGAACTCCTTACCACCCATGGATCTCAATAAACCCATCACTATGCTTAAATCATTAATTGTCAAAACATTTTGGGATCATTTTATGATTAACTTTAACCCAGAAAATCCATGGACTTATAATTTTGTCTGTCCATGTCGAAACTGTTATCCAAACTTTCAAATTATCAACTTCAGTACTGTATAATTTATTAACTAATAAATTAATATTTTTGTAATTACATAACTAATAGGGCTACTGGTACAAGTTACCATTAGACCCTCAGTCTTTGTACTGTAAAGTATTATAATAATAATAATAATAATAATAATAATAATAATAATATGCCCAAGCCCGAGGGCCTGCGGTCCGAGGGCGCGGGCATATATATCAGGCAAATCCCTCTTGCCCATGTTATAACTTATTTATATATAGAATATGCAGACTAATTTGTAAGTCTCCACTTAAATATGTTATGGGATCGTAGAAAATCTAACAGCTTTTACCTTAGGGCTTTTTAAACCAGACGTGCGCCTGGTTTCTTAAATTTGTTTTCGTGCAGACAGTAAGAATTTCGGCTTTAATCACTAAAGTACTGGAGTATAAAGCCAGTTTAAACAAAAGAATTAAATTGCTATGTGTGAGTTTTTGCTCACGTGACATACCATGCAGTGACTTCATTACTTGGTATTGATGAACATTACACAATGCCTGGTTTTTAGATGGTAATACATCAACTTGTTCCTTGTGTCATCAAACCATGATCATTGATTTGAGTAGTTTCAATAACTATCAATATTAGCTAGCAGGAGCGTAGTAAGATTTATCATCAAATACACCATGCTGTGCTGAATCAAATGTGAACGCTTTAGCGCCATACACCTTTTAATAATTATAATAACTGTGTAACACTTATTATACGTATTTGTAACATGATTTCCTATGTATAGCTACGTATATAACTAGCTGTGTAGTATGTAAATTGTTGTCCCTTTGATAACTATGTGATACATACCTATAGGTACAGTGAAAGATATAACAGATGCATATAATTTATAATGTAGGGGTGCCCTGCTACTGAATGTTGATGGCAAGCAAAACTGCTGATTGACAGTTGCCAAATGTAATTAATGTAATTCAGTTGCATAGCAGCCATATTTAGGGGGTAAGGGAGCATACCATTGAAATTTGTATGTTCTTTATGGAATTTAGAGAACTTACTTTATAATATACGTATGTAGCTAGCTACCGTGTTTATACATTTGCAGGCATACTGAATGCACACAATTGCTAATTATATTTGTACCATATTTTTAAAAGCTAGCTAGCCCACTATAATTTAATGAAGTGCACCATTCTTGATTTCAAGGAACACAAGTGGGTTTGCATCAAATTATACATTAGAGTGACTGTTTTATTAGGTTATATCAATCTATAGCTATGGTTATTGAGTTGTTTTGTTCAGTGGGGTACCCCAGGCCAGCACCCATGGCACCCATGCTTCCATGGCCCTGCTGGTAACAATTTGGCAATTTGGTGATATACACTCTATTGTGTTTTTGTGTATTGAGAAACTGTAATATTTATTTAATTTTTATAGTGGTAGCAAATATAATATTCCATAGGACATGCCCACTTTCATAACCAGAGTACTTTGTCTTTTTACTGCAGTAGAGTACACCTGTTAAAATGGCTCATAAAGTGAAAAGGACAAGATTGCCTTACTCCATCAAAGCAGGTTTTTACAATACGCATTGTTTTAAAGACCACGTCCATTCATAAGATCAATGCAGTAGGACCACAAATGTCTTAGCTATAAGCCTAACCAATCATACAGGGTTCAATCGAGTGAATTTTTATTAATGTCATCAGTGGTAGACACACAGGCACAGTTCATGGACAAATGCTGTTTCAAGAAAATAGGCAATCTGGCGTGCTTACCAGGTATAAAATAGGCAGCCGGTGCTGGGGTGCCAAACAATGGCCATGGTAATATATTTGCTTAGTTATAGTTAATGTGACAAACTGTCGTCAGTTCAGTGTAGTAATATGAATCAAAAGTTTAAAGCTTAATTTTGACACACTCATGATGCAGCATATGCATGTCACAACTTTTAATGAAGATTAATGTAGTTTGTGTGTCTGAAATTTTATGCAAAACATCTGAGTTATGGAAACTTCCTGTAAAAGTTTCTCAAACTTGAAGTGTTCAACACTGTTTGACTTGTAGAAAAAATACTGGTATAAGTTTAGTTGAAATCAATGAACTAGTGAATGAGTGAATTATTAGACAAACAAGTGTGATGGACAAAATTTGAGAATATAAATCCTAGGGTTCACACAAGCCCATGAAAAGCGGTGTGCGAATAAAAGTAACAACTGCCACATAAAAAATTTAAGGCTGTATCAGAAGACTAGCTGAATCGATTCTGATAACTGTTTCTATATAGCTACTACATAAAACAAAGGTAGAGTATTGAGCGAATATATAATATATATAAAGCAAAAAATCAGGTATAGTCAGACAAAACTGATACCGTATATTACAAATTGTTCGAGGTGGAAAAGTTTTGCGGTTTTCACGGATTAATTGGTGACCGCAAAGCTTTTCCAGCTAAACATTTTCATTCTAGTTTTAAATTGAAATGTCAGAGTCGAACACTACAGGAAGAAAATAGGATTGTCAATGCGATATACAGCTGGTTGTTTCAAACTCCTATGCCATTAATAAGATTTCAAGTGTCCACGCGGTTGGCACGCTGCGCATCGGCATTGCCAAAACTGTAACTCAGGCTACATTGTGTGATTTCCAGCTTGATACAATCTTACAGCCACACTGCCTATAGCTACGTATATCTGCCAAGCTCAGAAAGCAACAAGTTAAGTGGTACATATAATTATTCAGAATTATTAAGCAGATGCGTTCGATTAATTAAATCACGTACATACGTGAGTACATTTTTGACTGGGGTGAACGAACTGCGAAAGTTTTCCAGCAAATTTAAAGTACTTTGTCCATCTGTGAAACTTTTCCACCTCGAACAATTTGCAATATATGGTAGTTGACTTTGAAGCACCCAATTATAGTGCATTCATCTCCCACCACAGTTGTAGCATGCTTATCGTGTCTTTCTTGTTTCGTGTACTTAGGTAAAGCCTCTCTTATATACAACACCCTCCATTTAATAATTGTTGGTGTAGTACTGGGTAACTTAGGTGGCTTTCACATTGAGGGGGCAAACTGTAACCACATACATTAGTGATGTGCAATATTATCATCATATCAATCATGTGCATCTTCTATTTTGTGATTATGATATGCCATTTTTACATATTGATATATTTTCTCATGTGTTCACATAGCTAATCATGCTGGGTAGAGTAATTATCAGTGTTTGAACATAGGTACGTATATTACACAAGCCACTATAATACATTATGTTGTATTATAATTTAATACTTCAGTCCTACTTGTGTCACAAATGTAGATGTTAATCATGCAATGTGAAATTATATGATTAATATTTTCAAGTATTGAAATGTATGGGAGAGAAATTTTGCGTTAGATTTTTCACGGTCGAGAAAGAAGATAACAAAATTATCAATGTATTGTGATAAATTTAAAATATTCTCAGCCTTCCGCCTTCCTGCTCAGCCTCTCCTGAATCATCTTGAATTTACAAAAGTTTGAACAGGCACATCACATCAATATCAATAATAAGAAAGGCTGGGCCTGAATGAATGCTATGCTCATATAATCACCTGATCTGTGACCTTATAGCACCACATGTTATGCCTATGATGATGTGGTCACACAATGGATATTTTAACTAATTATGCTGTTATAACTTTGTATATGGATTATATATTAGTCTCCCACTAATCAAATTGTTATTAGTGGCAAACAGTACAAAGAATAAAGTGTACACAGTTTTTAATAACTGGTTTATTCTAATTGTACGATAGTCTATCTGTCTATCTGTACAGTACTATAAGTACATTGTAGTAGCGTTAGGCTCTTATTGTATTAGTTCAGCCTTATTGTTGTTGAAATATTGTCTTTTGACTTAGTGTCAGTGAGTTATCTGATTATATAGAAGTGAGTATTAATATATATGTTATCCATTAAGCATTATACAATATATGATTACCACTGCTGGTAGCAGTAGGATGTAAATACTGCTAGAATCACATTGCATAATTTAAAGTATAAAAGTATTACAATATACTATGATCTAGGTCTATGAAACACAGGGAATATTAACAACTGTATATGTTATTCTTTTGCTATGTATGAAAACATTGCATGTACTTATAGAAACTATAACCTCTGAAGAGCTGCACACAATTTTAGAATCTACTACTTTGGTTGGCCTCTCTCAAAATCTTAAATTATAGAGTATATATCTATTAGAATTAAATACGCTCTGGTAAAATTTCTGCACTACAAAATAAAACATCCCATGCAGCTATATAGCTTGCGGGAGATAAATGGTAAACAGGCACTCCCTAATTTGTCACAGCCATGGCCACCATTAGCTACTATGTATATGGTGCATAGTGGTATGTAGTAATATATTTGAAGTTCTGTGTTTGGGTTGCCAACACATGCATATTATAAGTATAACATAGAGGAAACTCTGGTGAAATGATATCCCTTGAAATATTCCTTATGGCGTGATTGTTGAAATTCATTTAAATTAAAATTTGTACTTTTAAAACTACTATATAAACCCAACTAATTGGTAAATATATTATTATCTACTATAATAATTGCTAAAGCTCAATAGCATTAGTACTGTTGTAATGTTCCATTTTCATGTGACAATTTTATATTTATGGTATACGTATATTTAGAATCATGTGCAGAATTTCTCTATTTTTGATTCCAACTATTATGTCACCTGGCATGATATGTACACCGGCTATTTTTGACAATAAATAACAAACATAGCATTTCAACACAATTTCATCATTATGCAACTTTTCATAATAAAGCTTATAGATTTTGAACATCTTCAGTAAAGGAGATACATATATTTGTGTACATAAGCCTGATTTTCTCATGCTGGGTCACATATATATATCATCATTACCAAGAAACTGGCTATCCAGAAAGTGAACTATAATGGGAGACAGAAGTGAACAGGAACAAGAAAAGTTTGTCTGAGAAAGAATGGAGGCTAGTGGTTTAGAGAGTAGCTAGGTCGATTCTTGTGGTCAGGTCAGCAAGCAGACAAAAATTTTAGTTAAAGAATTGTATGGCTTGACTTCTAAAGTGTATGTATACATATTGACTGTATGAATAGATTTGTACCATTATAATATTGTCCAATAGATATAATTTGTGGTTGGTCTTGAAACAAGTATGTACTATATATTATGTAGCTGGTTATTTTTCAGATATAGGTACATCCTTTTGTAAGCCATAGTTTTCTTACCATTAAGTATAGCTACATTGTAATTGGACACTATGAAAATTCTGATCAGATACAGAATATTTAATTACCACTGGTCCAGTTGTTATTAATATGAGCTCTGATATTATGTACATGTACAGTGATCACCAAAACTAATTGTGACCAGGCCTGAGAAAACAGGTCTTATCTACACATAAAATTTGACATAATTTTCAGTGTTTCAAATTTGATAACTCTTTTTCCTAACATATGTAGATAGTATTTTAACACAATTTTTATCTTATACGTATGTAGAAATTCCTAAGGAATTCAATTACGTATATAAAACTTACAGATTTTGAATAGCACACACAGAAAAAGGGATAGATATACGTAATAGGTGTATTTTGTGTAGATAAGACTGGTTTTCTCAGGCCCAGTCACAATTTCTACACGGCTCAAATCACTTCCTTAATTATATCACTGGTAAACAGGTGTAAAAATGGTGTGACCAAGAAAAACAGCAGCTAACATGAGAGTGTGGCCAAGATTTAGCTGTGTATTGAATTGATATGCAACATGATCATATCTCACCAAAAGGTGGCCCAGTGACAGGCTATAATCATTTTGTGAGATTTGTTAAACTGTTGAATTGCACGACTCATAAAATCTTAGCCGCATTCCCATATCACCACTGTTTTTCTTGACAATGTCAATTTTTTTACATCCAAAGTCATTTTGTTTGCAATTGTGTCACCCTGTCGGTGGCATGATTTCTATTATAGTCTTATGTACGTACGTATGTATATTATAGTTCAAATGATGCAGGACAAGGAAACTGAAGGATCTACTTCATTTAGTGAAATAAGTGTTTACAATGAAGCATCTCAAACAGCTAATGCAGATGAAATCCAACCGATCATTGATTTTGACAGCATTGAAGATATACTTGACTTCAGCTTACATTCTCCAACTGAAGCTTCTAATAGCAAAAGTGACAAAGAACGTCCCCCTAGGCTACGTAAAATGATTGCTCAAGAGCCTGTCAAACTATTAGAGTTAAAACCGATAATTGATAATTTTGTGGATGATCAAGTCCAACATCAAAATCTTGAGGATGATGTGGATCATGAAACAGAAACTAAGAGCAGAAGATTTCAGTGCATTGTTTGTGGAAATAAATTTATACGATTTGCTCATCTGCATCGTCACATGCATCTTCATACAGGAGCCAAATCTTACATCTGTTCCGTTTGTAGGAAACGGTTTTCAAGGAGTGAGTATTCGTCAGCTCATGCCCTTTCTCATCGCACAGACAAAGTACACTGCTGTTGTGTATGTGGGGAAGTATATTTTGACTTGACAAGGTTTGCTGATCACTGCCGCTCACATGATGATAGTGAATATATAACAATAGCAATGAGTAACACTCTTGAAGAAAGTAAGACTTCCTTTACAAAGCAGGTTCAGGTAGTAGAAGATGAAATTCCTCTTGCCATTGCCGCAAAAGAGATGGAGTTGAATTCTTGCATAACAATTGAGAGAGTTGATAATTCTACTGATGAGGAGTGCATTGTGTGCATAAAAAATCCTATATACGTATCACATGACCAAACAATTTCTGTCAATAATAATGATGTCAATTCAGTTACCAATAGTGCCACTAGTTTAAGCAATGGTACTAGTACAACTGATAGCTTAATAGTCTCCATAGCCATCAAACACTGTAATTTTCTTCCACAATGAAATCTTCCATACCAAGCGTGCTTTGCTACATACCTTCAATCCCCTAACAATATCCCAAATTCTATCGAATATTCACCACATAACTGAGCATCATTACAATATTCATACGTAACTATAAAATGTGTGTTATAGCAATTGCTGGCAGTTTGTTTGGTTGTCACCACGGACAGTACCATTGCATTTTTAATGAAGTAAAATGTTCCTCTATGTGTCTCTATAAGAGATTATATCATTAAATTACTACACAGCAGACTAAATGTTAGTTGGTTGCATACGTTTTGGTATTCTACGTATACGACTTGTTACTTAAATTCCACTGATAGACTTAGTGGCATACTCTGACCTGTTGCAATTACAAGCTGTCATAAAAGAAGACCATCTACATAGCTATGTAGAAGATAAAGCAACAAAATTTTTGATTAAATGTAGGCCAACTAGAGGAATTAAAATGGATCCTACCGATCTATAAAATATGCAAGTAGCAACTCAAGTTGTAAACAGCTGCTTCACAAGAATAATACTTTAAATTTCAGTGCAAAATTATCTCTACAAAGTGTCGCACACTCATGAATATATCCTTATACTAATGAATAAGTGGATGGTTAATTCCTGAAGATAATCTCATTGTCTAATTACTCTTCAAGAAATTACAGTGTAAACTATATAATATTATGAGCATTATAATATACCCTATAATGAATTCTCTATGATCTTCTTATCCATGAAGGAGAGTGGGTTATATTTTGTTAATGGTCTAACAACCATCTCAGAGTCGGCATTTACAAATTAAAAAGTAAGGCTCAAATTTTTAACGATACTTCATGTGTAGCTACTGCTGTTAAATGTGTCTAGAACAATTATTGTTACTGTACAATGCATGGAAGCTGGCACTCAATAATATGATCATAGCGTATCATTTACTATGTAAATAGCTTAAAAACTCGTCCACAGGAATTCATTTTAATAGTGGACGTGATACATCAAAAACAGATTGAACAACATACTTTAATGATTCCAATGTGGCCACAAAATTGTGGCATTAGTCCAATATTGATTAAGCATACAAGAATTGTTGTAGCCATAACTTCTATAACTTTTAATGTTTGAGAAAATTGTTTGGCTTCAAAGGCACAGCTGCTTGTTATATATGTTTGCTGTCCAGCTGGTCCTTTGGGAATGTGGTCAAGAAATGGTGTGCAATTATTGTAGTAAAATTCATTCAAATAAATTCATGAATCAGTAGTTATACATTTTCCAGATGGTATATAACTGGTTGTTGTTTCAGTGATACCCGGATCTATTCTTTAGTGATTCTTGATCCACACTTCATTCTGATATGCTAAGAAATTCAAGATCAAACACACATAAAATCAATGGAACATATTTGCTAAAATTCTGATTTGTTATGCATTCTAGTCATCCTATATACGTACGTATGGCAATTATTATTGTATGAACTTACCATACAACGGGAAACATTGACGAAGGGAAACTTTGATGAATCCTTACTTCAACAGCTTTGACAAATTGCTTGACATAATAAAGATGCTTATTTAGGATATATTGATTGGTTAAAGTTTGGGGAATTCACTCTGATTCGTCAAATTCGTCAAAGTTTCCCATTGTACAGTACATTTCATTTACATACGTATATTGTTCTACATTAATCATTTTATATTATGCATGTAGATATGTTTGTTTGCTTGGAGATCTTAAAGATTACTCGGAATGTTGTCCTTTCATTGATTCTTAGGAGTGAAATACATAAATAGGTACGTATGTGATCAGTACAGTAGTAATGTTGCTAGATGTGCATACCTTAGAGAAAGTGTATGGATACTTAGTACATACATACATGCACAGGAAAGAATTGATTATTTCTTCAGTATTTAAGAAAATAGAATTATTAGTGTGCTTAAAAGTCTAATTTCATTATCCATTGAATGGTCTATGTGTTTATACAATTATTTTCTGAATAGGATAGTAGTCAATTGCAACTTGGTCCCCTAAAATTCCTCTAAGTGCGTGACAAAGGGAAGGGCAAATTACATGTGGCAAAGAAATAATTTCATTTATAATGAAATTTATCACCTTTAAATTTGTTTATGGTAGCCCATCATTACACTCCAAACCACTAGTAATTGCTTATCAACACCATGGCATAATTTGGGCCTGCCTTTCCTTACAGGTAATTGAACCTATATCTTGTATGGGTTCTTACAACTGATGGATCATCACAACTACTCTGTTTCTGAATCTCCATAGTGTGCTAATGGTAAGTAACTAAACAATGTTCTTTGTTGTATGCACAAATGACATGATTTTCTGTAGTATTGAATTGATTCTGTGATACATCTCTGGTGATACACATTAATCTACATACCAAACAGATGAAATTCAATTTGGTGATCACTAAACCAAGTACTTTCTTTACTGTATTATAATATAAGTCTATATAATATAACCTAAATGTATGGATTGTGGTAGGATAAGTTGACATGTAAATTGTGCACTTATGAGAATTAGATGACATCAAACATGTCAAGCTTTGATTCTCATTTTTACATGTGAAGTGTCAACAATTCTTCCATACGTAGCTACCTCTTGCATATCAGACTAGCTAAATCATTTTCTTATGTTTTATCGTACATCTATAAAATTATATGGGACATTAATGGATGTGCAAAGCACATCAGTACTGTACAAGCTATGTGGAAAAACGCATAACTACAGAATGCAGCTGAGGTGCATGCATTCATTTTTCGTTAGATCTTCAAAGCATCACTGTATTATACATACACGTAATACATTGCATTTACGATGGAACTAATTTTACGTCTTCTGTTCATTCAATATGATAGTGACCCAGTGCCTGGCTGGCTATACATGGCTGGACTTTGAGTCTGTCTTTGACTGTAAGCCAAATGAACCAAATAGTCTTGTACACCATAATGATCTGTACAATGAGATTTGATGAGTAATGTGTATAATTATGTGTTGCGTTAGGATATTCACTAATTCAATGGACATACATATACATAGTTTTTTCTTTTTGGTTCCACGACGAATTGTACAAAGACTGTTCTATTAGAATATATCAACAGCCTGAATGCTGTATTAGATTATGACTGTTTTATGGCACTGGCAACACAACCCTCATCTTGTGAGCTCCTCATGTCATAGATTGTATCTACAACAGTGCCATCACTGATCAGTGATAAGTCATCATGTATGACAATACTCTTTATAAAGGTCTGTTATTAATAATAAAAGTAATCTGTGTATAGTCTTCATAGCCTTCATATAGTGGACACTACGAGCAAGTCCGGATGACTGATGCTACTGGCAAGACATGTGCTTTAAATTAGAATTAATTTTGTTAATGGACTTTGTATCAGCTAACTTCTTGATGGTGCATCTATCACCCCCTCAATGAATTAGTTATATGTGCCTTGATAAATAAGGTTTCTCCCCTCAGGGATGAACTATGTACTTCCTGCAGCAGTGGCTGATGCAGAGGGAAGATAAAGGGTTGAGGTAATTATGCTCAAGTTTCTTTGAATTTCTTTTTAATCTGTGTTCTAAAGTTTATAAAATTAATATAATATTCTGTGTCTAAAAGTATAAATTATGTTTCTTGAAACTTTTGATTACTTTACTCCAATACCGTATAGCGGGTTTTTATAGCGTCCGCGTATTCCCACGAAATTATATAATAGCGCCACAAAATTTAGCGAATGAGGGAATTCGCTAAAATTTATTACTCGCTCAATATAATTCAAACTCGTTTACTATCATTCACAACATAGCTGGACGCTATAAGTAGTATATATACGACGTACATGCACGTGGAAACTACGAGGCGTTCACGCCAAGGCTATATAATTTTTATTTTGGGGGCGTTAACAGCAGGCTCGAAAGACTAGCGCACGTACAAGCTGGCTAAATTTCACGTAGCTTAGTGCTTTCTTATAAGTATGGAACGAGATATAAACAGCAGTTTAGCTATGTTTGGGCTATTTTTTATTGCGATTCGCTTGGGCGTTGTGGGACTACATAACTTCGCTCGCTCATTCACGGTTTGTTGTAGCTGTAGCATTAACTGGAACGCATTTCGCTAGTGTTTATAAGAGCTGTTGTAGCCATCTAGGTTCCATGTATGCTGTGAAAACTCACGCAATCAATAATTAATTGCGTGACCAAAAATAGTTGCGGATGCAATTTTAGCGAATTAGACCATTCGCTAAAATAAAAGTCTCGCTAGAAAAACCCGCTATACGGTACTTGAGTATTGCCAAACAGTCATTTGAATGCTCTATTAGAGTAAAACATTACAATTAACCTGACTCCTTTAATAGAACATTTGACTGTTTTCTTTCTGTGATATGAATAAAGGCTCAGTTCTCAGCTAGAACCAGTTATACTTTTAAAACTGCCAATGAACTTTTGAATACCGCTCCAAAATCAAGCCTATTATGCTCCATCAATTCTATTTTGTTGAACTCATCACTTCATCATTGCAACCACTGTAGATTCAATCCCCTAACAACATCCCAAATTCTATCGAATATTCACCACATAACTGAGCACCATTACAATATTCATACGTAACTATAAAATGTGTGTTATAGCAATTGCTGGCAGTTTGTTTGGTTGTCACCACGGACAGTACCATTGCATTTTTAATGAAGTAAAAATGTTCCTCTATGTGTGCCTCTATAAGAGATTATATCATTAAATTACTACACAGCAGACTAAATGTTAGTTGGTTGCATACGTTTTGGTATTCTACGTATACGACTTGTTACTTAAATTCCACTGATAGACTTAGTGGCATACTCTGACCTGTTGCAATTACAAGCTGTCATAAAAGAAGACCATCTACATAGCTATGTAGAAGATAAAGCAACAGAATTTTTGATTAAATGTAGGCCAACTAGAGGAATTAAAATGGATCCTACCGATCTATAAAATATGCAAGTAGCAACTCAAGTTGTAAACAGCTGCTTCACAAGAATAATACTTTAAATTTCAGTACAAAATTATCTCTACAAAGTGTCACACACTCATGAATATATCCTTATTCTAATGAATAAGTGGATGGTTAATTCCTGAAGATAATCTCATTGTCTAATTACTCTTCAAGAAATTACAGTGTAAACTATATAATATTATGAGCATTATAATATACCCTATAATGAATTCTCTATGATCTTCTTATCCATGAAGGAGAGTGGATTATATTTTGTTAATGGTCTAACAACCATCTCAGAGTCGGCATTTGCAAATTAAAGAGTAAGGCTCAAATTTTTAACGATACTTCATGTGTAGCTACTGCTGTTAAATGCGTCTAGAACAATTATTGTTACTGTACAATGCATTTAAGCACTCAATAATATGATCATAGCGTATCATTTACTATGTAAATAGCTTAAAAACTTGTCCATAGGAATTCATTTTAATAGTGGACATGATACATCAAAAACAGAATTGATACTTGAACAACATACTTTACTGATTCCAATGTGACCAAAAATTGTGGCATTAGTCCAATATTGATTAAGCATACAAGAATTGGTGTAGCCATAACTTCTGTAACTTTTAATGTTTGAGAAAATTGTTTGGCTTCAAAGGCACAGCTGCTTGTTATACATAATATATATGCTTGCTGTCCAGCTAGTTCTTTGGGAATGTGGTCAAGAAATGGTGTGCAATTATTGTAGTAAAATTCATTCAAATAAATTCATGAATCAGTAGCCATACATTTTCCAGATGGTATATAACTGGTTGTTGTTTCGGGTCTACTCTTTAGTGATTCTTGATCCACACTTCATTCTAATATGCTAAGAAAGCTGGATGTTCAAGATCAAACACACATAAAATCAATGGAACATATTTGTTAAATTTTTGATTTGTTATGCATGCATACTAGTCATCCTATATACGTACGTAATGATAATTATTATTGTATGAACTTACGGAAACATTGGTGAAGGGAAACTTTGATTCAACAGCTTTGACGAAATGCTTGACATTGCTCTCTTGCTTGATATAATAAAGATGCTTATTTTAGGGTATATTGATTGGTTAAAGTTTGGCGAATTCACTCTGATTTGTCAAAGTTTCCCATTGTATGGTACATTTCATTTACATACGTACATTGTTCATTAATTTTATATATGCATGTAGATACGTTTGTTTGGAAGTCTTAATGAATATGTCCTTGCATTGATTCTTAGGAGTGAGATACATACTTATAAATATGTACGTACATATGTGATTGGTACAGTAGTAATGTTGCTAGATGTGTATACCTTAGAGAAAGTATGGATACTTAGTACATACTTGCACAGGAAAGAATCGATTATTTTCTTCATTAAAATTATTAGCATGATTAAAAGTCTAATTTCATTATCCATTGAATGGTCTATGTGTTTATACAATTATTTTCTGAATAGGATAGTAGTCAACTTGGTCCCCCAAAACTCCTCTAAGTGTGTGACAAGGGAAGAGCAAATTCATGTCACAAAGAAATAATTTTATTTATATAATAATGAAATTTATAACCTTTAAATTTGTTTATGGTAGTTTTTGTAGCCCATCATTACACTCCAAACCACTAGTAATTGCTTATCAACACCATGGCATAATTTGGACCTGCCTTTCCTTAAACCAGTATCTTGTATGGCTTCGATGGATCATCACAACTAATCTGTTACTGAATCTCCATAGTGGGCTAATAGTAGGCTAATGGTAGGCAAATGGTATGTCATATACACATATATTATATGACATGAATTTCTGTAGGTGTATTGATATAGCTACACCTCACATTAATCTACATACCAAAATTAAAGTGGGACAATTTAGTGGTGTTTTAATTTGGCAGGATCAAAGATTTAAATTTGGTGATCACTAAACCAACTACGTTCTTCATTGTAATTAGTTACAACAAGGTGTTTGGTTAATTGACATCTATATAGTAGTGATATGGGCAATGGGCATTTGGATAGTACCACAACCATTAATTTTGTCAAACCCGCTTGCATGTGGGTAAGTTGACATGTAAATTGCACACTTATGAGAGTTTATTGTACATCTATGTATGGGGCATTAGTGGATGTGCAAAGCACATCAGTACTACAAACTAGCTATGTGGGAAATGCATACAGAATGCAGCAGATATGCATTCATTTTTCAATAGATCTTTGAAGCATTACTGTATTATACATACACACAATACGTACATTACTTTTATGATGGAACTAATTTTAGGCTAGGTCTTCTGTTCATTCAATATGATAGTGACCCATTGCCTGGCTGGCTATACATGGCTGGACTTTGACTGTAAGCCATTTAATGAACCAAATAGTCTTGTACACCAGAACAATCTGTACAATGAGATTTGATGAGTAGCTAAAACGTATAATTACGTGTTGCATCAGTGACCATTGGTTTATTCACTAATTCAATGGACATACATATACGTAATGTTTTGGCTTCATGACAAATTGTACAGAGACTGTTCTATTAGAATTAAAAAATTATATCAACAGCCTGAATGCTGTATTAGATACAATTATGACTGTTTTATGGCACTGGCAACACAACCCTCATCTTGTGAGCTCCTCATGTCATAGATTGTATCTACAACAGTGCCAGCACTGATCAGTGATAAGTCATCATGTATGACAATACTCTTTATAAAGGTCTGTTAATAATAATAAAAACGAGTTGATATACTACCATCTAAAAACCAGGCGCTGTGCAAATGCTATACAATGTATTGTAATAATAATTAATGACACCACGGGTAAGTCACATGAGCAAAGACTCATCACTAAGGAATACATAGCAACACATACAAATTTAATTCTTCTGTTTAATTAAACCGGCTTTATACAACTGCCAATACTGACTAAAGCAACCAGTATTTTCACTCAGTTTTCTATGACTCATCCTCCTTTCCAAACATTGACAACCTACCATTTATACATGACTCTCTAAATTCTATTACTATTACTGTCGCAGATGTTTATGAAGCTCTTGTTTCACTGGACGTTGAGAAATCTCCCAGTATGGACCAAATTTCTCCAAGAGTGCTGCAAAGCTGTGCTCGGGGGTTCAATGTGAGCCACTTCACCATTTGTTCTCCCTCTCATTATGCTATGCATCCTTCTTACCAGTTGGAAAATCCATAAAACAGTACCTGTCTTTAAAGCTAGTGATCCAAATTCTCAGTGAGGAACTACCGCCCTATTTCATTATTACCTAATACATCAAAAGTCCTCAAATGGTTAATTTACAACAAAATCCTAAGTCCATCAGTCCTTTTCAGTTCAGCTTCACCAAAAATCAGTTGTTCAACACTATAGCAGATGTTAATTTTCATAGACCAGATCATTCATAGTCCTTTACAAACAGATGTAATCTATTTTGACATTAGTAAAGCTTTCGATACTGTGTCCCATAGCATTTTGCTCAACAAATTGTGGTCAATTGGCATAACTGGTGTGTTGTGGACTTGGTTTAAGAACTATTTGACCAATCGTTATCAAAGAGTCTCTATTCTCTGATTTATTGCCTGTTGTTTCGGGTGTACCGTAGGGCAGTATACTTGGCCCTCTGTTATTCTTAGTTTACATTATGTCATCATATATCCATCAGAGTCAAATCCTAAAGTTTGCTGATGACACCAAGTGTTTCAATCATATTAGTACTCTCTCTGATACTTAATAGTAGGGATCGCTATGAAAAACGGCTATGGCTGAACTGTAGCTACATGAACTGTACATGTTTAGTTCTCTGTGCTTATAATTATTACAATGTCAAATTGCATGTGAAGGTCATCAGTAGTATAGCTAAGTGTACATACATCTACCAAAGCACCAGGCTCGCCCCTCAATGCTGTTTGTACATAAGGAGACGGTGTTCAGAAAATCCCCCTTATCAAAACTCGCGGTATTACTACATGATCACGTGGTTGTGACATGCGAATTATTGGATTTTATAGCGATGGCTAATCCCGTTGGTTTTGGTGAATCTACAGGAGACTTCACAGTCGAAAGTGAGTAACTATCTATACTGTTGGGTCAACAAAGGCGGCACAATAACATTGTGTCTCGCTTTGTGTATACTTGAATCCGTGACCACGGTCAAAGTGGGTTAAGAAAAAGTACACTGTTTTTGTAGTCCGTAGGGGTATATACCAGGGGCGGATCCAGGATTTCTGAGAGGGGGTCTTAATATAGAGCAAGGGGGTGGCACGTTGATAGTCGCTGTACTCTGATCTGCGTCCTCAGTCAAAGTGGCCAAAATGAAAAATAGCCCTTAACCCTTGACTTTAATGTTTGACCTTTGACTGCTATACTTTTGTCTTGAACTTTGTAATACAATTCCTACAATCAAATTTGCACACGTGATCATTCTCCGTAAACTAAATCGTAAAACTCCGTGCACAACGTAAGTATCGATTGTGGTATTCGCTTAGCCTGTAGAAGAACCTATGCCGATACTGCTTGTCCTGTCAAATTTTTTTATGCTTGACTCTTGACTTTAATTTTGACCGAGGACGAAGATCAGAGTGCAGGATATATTTGAGTGTACCACCTCTTGTAGAGGTAGATATCTCTGAAGGTGGGGGGCTGAGCCCCAGGAGCCATAGGGTGTTCTATACCTAAAATGCAAGATTTAGAGCATATACAAAAATAATTAAAGTGGTCTATGTATATGGAGTAGGGGTGTGGTGGGTGCAACCCCTAATATGGCTGGAACATTTTATTAAGGAATACGCAAGTTTCCAGAAACCCGCGTGATGCATGATTATGGCAAACAATGAAGCCAGGTAGTGTAAGCTCCCATTTATCAATATATAAACTTACTAGCTTCATAACTTCGTGAGGAAGTATCGCAGAATAAAACGTTTTATATCGTTACAATCCTTATTAATGCCTCTTTCAATCCCCTGAATTATAAGCACATAGTGCCAATGGATCAGAAGTTATGTGCGCTTAAATGTTCACAAGCGTTATTTAATTATCAATACCCATCCCATATTAGCGCTTATGCTTCAATTATCAATAACCACAACTTTGACAGTATAATACTCACACATATGGCCTTCAAAGATCCCAAAAAATTCCCCTGCATTCCACAACTAATTATCAGGCGCCTATATGAATTTCATGGAAAAATATTGTTGCATCAGGAAGTTATGATTTTTTAAAGTACTGTTGTACACAGTAATGACAGTGATTGTGCACAGTGTTGCAATTAAACTGAATTCCTTGACATTTACACAAGAAGACTCGTGAAAAGATAGGCCAATGACAAGAAAACGGGTCTGTTTTTTGAAGAAATGCCATTGGCCAAAACAGAATTGTATAGCAAGTAAGTGCCTATGTACCTTTCACCAAAAATACTTCACACAGTTCACCTTTCGCCTTGCTTCGTGTCACACAAGAAAGAAATCAACATAAAGGAACCCGTAATATATCCGTGTTTTAATGTATACTAATGTATTGATAATTAAGTACCCCCGTATCAATAATAAGAAACCATCGATATACGGGAGCTTATGCTAGTTTAAGTGTATAAAACTTTCTTTTCCATAAGGCATCATTGTTTTAATTTGCATTTCATGTTATAAATTGAACTCGCACTATAGAAGCTAGATTATTTAAAAAATTGAATTTAAAAGGGGGAATAGGGATCGCAATAAAAAGTGAAACAAGTAGTTAGCAAATAAGTTATCACTCACCACCCAGCATTGTATACTGCATGTGTTTACTCAAGTATACAATTGCAGCTGGGTAGCTACATACATGCATGCACAAATTAAACACATTCTCTAGCACCTCTACAAGATTTAATCCCTAGTTTGGCAGCCAACATTCAAAGCAATACATCATGCAGCCAAAGTAGGGATTAAATCTTGTAGAGGTGCTAGAGAATGTATTTAATTTGTGCATGCATGTATGTAGCTACCCAGCTGCAATTGTATACTTGAGTAAACACATGCAGTATACAATGCTGGGTGGTGAGTGATAACTTATTTGCTAACTACTTATTTCCTTACTTTTTATTGCAATCCCTACTCCACTTTTTAAATTCAAATTTTTTTAATAATCTAGTTTGTTTACTTTTTATAGCATGCTGTAGCATAGTGCTAGTTCAGTATAACCTGGCATTATATTTCAGTATCTATAGTAGGGGCTGTGCGATAATGACAAAACCTGTATCTCGATACCACTATACAAACTTATCTCGATAAACGAAATTAATTAATGATCAGTATTCAGTAATGAATAACAATAATATTAGCATCTAATACTTGTACATAGCTAGTAATTTGTATCAAGTAACTTAGAGATTGGCAGCAAGGAAAACTAATGTACTGACATTTTCAGGCAACAAACATGAGCGTTTTTCGTTAACAATATATCCGGCTACACTAAACGCTCTCTCTGATGGTACCGAGGTAGCAGGGATAGAGAGGTACTTCCTTGCCATGATAGATAGGTGAGAGAAGTGTCTGTTATGGTCATTCCACCACTGCAGAGGATCTTCTGAACACTGAAGTTCAAGGCACAGGTAATTGTTCATGCATTTCTTTCTTAATTTCTACCATTGTTCCTGCAGAATTTGAGGATGGTAAAGTGTAATTGCTATCACTAGGAGATTTGCAAGTAAGGACATTAGACCTTTTTTCTCCTGTTTGTCAGCTTTGGCTTTTTTGGTTGGGGGATCAAGAGGAGACTGCGCTTTAATTGATGCTATGGCCAGCTCCCATGTTTCTTCTTCTACCATACTAATGATGTCATTTTTCTCTGTCTGGGGCAAAAAAGACAGCGCCTTGAAGTGAGTGTCAAGTAAACATGCTTTGTTCAGTATATTTTTTACTTCTGTACTATTGTAGCGGCTACTAAGGTCAGTTAATAATATATTCTTCAGTGTTTTTGTAAGAGTTTTATCTGATGGTTTTTCAATTAAATGCTTTGATAATAATTTGTGTAGTAGCGGCTTAATTGTGGAAATTGTAACCAACTTCTCGCCACCTATAGCCTCCGTTATTTCAACAATTGGTTTTAGAACCTCGAGAAATATTTCCATAGTTGAAATTTCTGTGTCACTTGGCATCGGGTCAGTTTTTTGTAGTTCAATCAATGCAGCACAAAGTGGTTGTTGAAGTCGAATTATTCGTTCAATCATGTAATAGGTGGAATTCTACTGAGTAGCAACATCCTGGATTAAGCTTAGGTGGTCAGTATGCAAATCTGTTTGCTTTTGCTTTAAAACATATGATGATTTGCTGGAGTGGTGAAAATGACTGACTAAATTACGAGCCCTTCCAAGTACTTTTGAAACTTGTGACACTTGCATGATTTTTTTAACTCCTAACTATAATGTGTGTGCAAAACAGCCAAAATGTTGCCATGAAAGAATTTTAATAGCGTTCACAATGTTCCGTGCGTTATCTGTAGTCACTGCTACAACCCTGTCCTCAGATAAGTTCCATCTGGTTATGCTTTCGTCAAGTTCTTCAGCAAGGTTAACTGCTGTATGCTCTGTAGTTATCTCAGTAGTGTCAAGGACATGACAACGAAGATCCCAAAGCTCATTGATGTAGTGCACAGTGTGCGTTATGTAACTGTGATTAGCTCTAGACGTCCAAGCATCTGTTGTGAGGGAAAAGTACACAAGACCTCGTTTCATTGCTTCGGTTACATTAGACTTCACCTGCTCATATATTTCTGGCATGTAATATTGGGTGATGGTTTTTCTATCGGGCAACACATATTGAGGTTCAAATGTATGGAGCATCTTTTGGAAGCCAACATTGCTAACAGTACTGAATGGCATCATATCTTTAGCTATATACTGACATACTGAATTAGTGAGGGCTTTCCATTTCTTGGAACTCTGTGGAATTGGCTGGAGTTGCTCAAACAATTCAGTTATACATGGTTGTTTATTGCTCTTTTGACTAGCGCTTCGAGCCTGAGTTGCAGTGCTCGCTTTAGCCTTAACCTTTAGAAACTCCACACGATGATTATACTGCAAGTGCACCATCATGTTGGTTGTGTTTCCCTGGTAGTTTATTTTCTTTGGGCACAATTTGCAATAAACTTCTCTTCTCTTCCTTTTGTCTTTCTCTGTGAAGTCGCCATTTTTCGCAGGGAATCCAAAATATTCCCACACGCCACTCTTCGCCTTATCCAACGGCAAGAGTTTGCGACACTCGCCACTCGATTCACTACTACACCCAACACTGTCACTAGAATCGTCGTTACTAACAAACTCGGTATTATCACTAGAAGAAACTGACATGAAAAACAATTAATGAAGTCACGTGTTAAACAAAAAGCAATCACGTGCATAGATGTCGATATCCAAAAATACATTATCGTTGTTATGATAGCAATTTTGTTATCGATATTATCGTTTTATCGTTTTTATCGCACAGCCCTAATCTATAGGTTATACTTTGACAAAAGCACCCAAGAATAGTTTCAGGCCAGGATTATTTCTGCGTAGTCTAAAATGGTTCGCTACAAGGGTGCCATGCCCACCTTTCCAACAGACTCCTTTCATGACAGTACCAAGCAGTGTGAAAGGAAGTACTATTGTACTTGTAACCAGACCATGCTTAACAAAAACACCTTGGGTGTAAAAAAAGTGCGAGGCCAATCAGAAGCAGCA
The DNA here is from genome assembly GCA_963930835.1 of Spongia lamella. NCBI lineage: Eukaryota > Metazoa > Porifera > Demospongiae > Dictyoceratida > Spongiidae > Spongia > Spongia lamella. The sequence continues at coordinate 11,701,527 of OZ005748.1, forward strand.
TTGCGAATAGGTATGTGTGACCAAAAACTTTGATATCATTTGAGGCCAAGAAGTTACTTATCAAAAATCTTTTTCACTACTTGAATGACATACAATAGTTTATAGCATATTTTCACAACTATGATTGGCTTTGTCACTTGGCCACCTTTATTAATAATGATGGTGTGAAAAAGGTGGCCAAGTGACAAAGCCAATCATAGTTGTGAAAATATGCTATAAACTATTGTATGTCATTCAAGTAGTGAAAAAGATTTTTGATAAGTAACTTCTTGGCCTCAAATGATATCAAAGTTTTTGGTCGCACATACCTATTTGCAATGCTGCTTCTGATTGGCCTCGCACTTTTTTTACACCCAAGGTGTTTTTGTTAAGCATATCACTACTTTTTTGGAAGTATAAACAGATGTTATTACTAGCAAGCAGCAGAGAAGTACTGCATGGGCATAACTTGTACTTGCCTAGCACACAATATTGCAAATTAAACTTTGAAGCATAATTTTGAAAAACTCAAGCCCGAGATTTTTTTAAAACTTTCACTACAGAGTGATACATCAATATAGATTGCATATCTGAAAGTTTATGCAAATCATATGAAGGGGGTCCAAGTTATGACAACTATCAACCTGCAGTGTAATAGCCCTTCTCAAATACATTCAAGTGTTTACTTCAGACTGATAATAGTATGACAGGTAGAGCATACATGGGAGAAGTGCTGATACAAATTTGGCTGAAATCCATGAAGAAATGAGTGAGTTATTAGACAAACAAGTGAATGTATAAAAAGAGAGTTTGAAATAAACTTCCGGGGTTCACGAAAGCTCCCACAAGCCCCCGAAAAAAGTGTGCGATGAAAATAAGAGAAAGAAAGAAAGAAGAAAGAAAAAAAAACGACTGCTGCATAAAAATTTTTGTGGTTACAGGAAGGCATTTATAAGGCTGTATCAGAAGAATGGCTGAAACGATGTCGATCAACTTCGGGATATTGATTCTTCAAACAATGAAGGTACTAATTGTCTAGTAAACGGGCGAATTGGGCGGGAAAGGATAGTTCGTCGTGCGTAATCGCACAACGGGCGCCATAAAACTCGCAATGGCTGGTACTTAGGAATGGTGGTGCCTATTTCCTCCATTCTCAGTTTGTTGATTCTATATAGTAAGAATGTTGTGGGTCGGTAATAACTAAGCGGTAGCTTTAATGGCGGCTTAGCTAGAGCGTTTGCGAGTTTGAGGGCGGTGCTACATGTAAATAACTCACTCAGTGGTCGCGTTGCTGCGCTTCTTCTTGGCCTCGCGACTCACTGTCGTGAGTCTTGGTTTTAAATTTAATACGTAGTTTACTAGGTTGTTTTATCGACGTTCCATCATAAGCGCCTGATGTAATATTATTAACATCTGGCGCTTAAAATCGGATTAAGCAGCTGGCGGTCTGGTTAAGACTGCGGAAGCACTGATATCCATGCAACTCCTTCTTTTCGTTACGCGTCGATTAGCAGGATCAGTGAGTTGTATCAGGAAGCATGCGCCTATCCAAGGTGTTTATTGTTACATGTTAACACCTTGCGTGGAATGTTGACACCTTCGTAAAATTTCATCACCCTTCGGTTGAGGAAGATCAATCGATGAAGAAGACAGCACAAAGAACAGGCTATGGCGTCGGGTGAGTATGACAATCAGAATAGCAAAGGTTCATGCCTACGGAAATAACAGTTATTTTCAGGCTACACACTCAGTGGTTGAGGTGCTAGGTCGATCCTTGTTGGCAGACGAAAATCTACTAGATTTCAAATTTTAAAAAATTCGCTAGGGCAAGGTTAGTAACATTTGGCTACTTAGATTGAAGTTATAGTGTACCAATAGAGCTGTAGTCGGTTTTTCGTATTCTGATTTTAAAAATGTTGTTTTTCAAGGCACATATTTTTTGGAAGCCATACATTTTCATGTCGATCCCTACTATTAAGTACTACCGTACTTAATGATTCATTTCGAAGTTCATTAGGCCTTAATACCATTGCTATACCACGGATTGTCATCTAGCACTAGCAAGGCAGCTGATACTTCAGTGTATTAGGGATGGGCGATATTGATATTTTGCTATTTGAAGCAAAATTATCACGATTATTGCCCTATACTGAAAACTATCTACAAATATGTCAAACTGTCTACAAATGTGTCTAAACACTGTAAAAGTTGTCACGATATGTGCCAGTTATCACGATATTACACGATTACTGTTTGTCACGATTATTGTTAGCAGTAAAAACACACGATATCGATTATTGACGAAGAAAATATCACGTTAATAGGCAAAACCGGTTAATTGCCCATCCCTACAGTGTATCTATGCAATCCTAACATCAAATGATCAGCTTTACTATTGCTTCATACAAATACAAACTGAAAAACTTAACCCATGGCTAAGCTTTGATTAGAAAGTTTTATTCACACATTGCGGTTAATAATTATGGTTAGCACTTTGAATGGTATGGTTAGCACTCCATGTGTTTGATGTAGTGCTGGTTAGCACTCCACCTGTTTGATGTAATAGAATGATAAAAAAAATTCAAAATTCAAAAGTAAGTAGGGATTGAATTCAATAGTGCTACAAAAAGTAAGGAAACAAGGAATAAGATTTTGGGACGAGAGAACATTCTGGCATGAGATAATTTATAAAAGTTTAATTCCTACTTTTGGCTCACAATTCAATCCCTACTTACCTTTTGAATTTTGAATTTTTTATCATTTTAGTTTGTTTGCTTTTTATACATGCATGCTAAGCATTCATAATAATCTTTCAGCAGGCACACAAAGTGTTACAGGTGCTACAGGCACTTACGTAATAATTATGCTTGTTTACAGACGCTTGTTAACAACAACGCGCTTACATGGCAAAGCAGCTGTGTGATAGCAAATAAAGCTCGAAGAACAGCAAAAGCTATTTGTCCAAGGCTGTAACCTGGAAGTTCAGGATGTAATAAAGTACACTCGAAAACATTGTGCCACTGTAACTAATTATATCACGTGCAAGCCAGGTTTTGTGTGACATAATAAGCAGAAGCCGTAACAGACTATCGTCACCTTCAGTGAGATTCACACCTTGCTAAAGGAATATATAGAAGAACAAGGAAGGGAATGAAGGATAAAAGGAATCGCCATGCACAGTAGGTAAATCGTCTTCGGAGCAACATTTTCGTAAATCCGCTGCCATTACCTTTATTGTGTGAAGTTTCTGGAGCTGTACACCTAGCGCAACCGGGTCTTACGGCAGGCTGGCAGACAAAATACAGGTGAATTTTGAAATTTTCAAAGTTGGCTGTAGGTTGAAATATTCGACTTGTCACTTCGTTTAACCAAGGTACAGCATCATTACAGCCTTACCGATGCATTCCAGCGGGTAAAGCCTATTGCAAGGTTGATTTTTAAAGCACGAAATTTTTCAGAAGCCATACGATTTCCCACCAATCCCTACTATTAAGTACTACCGTACTTAATGATAAGTAATATGATTAAAAGCATACATAAATTAAAGTATACATAAAAAGCAAACAAACTAGAATAATTAAAATTAAAAAGAGTAGGGATCGATATAAAAAGTAAGGAAACAAGGAAAAGATTTTGGCACAGAGAACACTAAAGCCGAATTCTGGCATGAGATAATTAATAAAAGTTTAATCCCTACTTTTGGCTTGATCACAGCTACTAACCTACTAAAATCATAAGCCAACCAAAAGTAGGGATTAAACTTTTATCGATTATCTCATGCCAGAATTTGGCTTTAGTGTTTTCTGTGCCAAAATCTTTTCCTTGTTTCCTCACTTTTTATATCGATCCCAAAATTTTAAATGTTTGATTATTCTGTAATGAAGGTTAGACACTAGTTTAACCTAGGTTAACTGGTCCGGCATCACGCAGCAATATGCTTGGCGGTGTGATATTTGGAATCAGGTGAGCTTGAGCATGCGCAGTGATAGGGTTATGCTATTTTGAAGACAAAGAACGTTCCTTCAGGATCCTCCCGAGGCCGTCGTCCTGCAGGCAAGCGATGACACGAAGACAGACCCACTACCAGCAAAACCATTTGGCTCGAGGAGCTGGAGCAGACAGTGACGAATTTAGTAAAGAATTAGCCTCGAACAGGCTGGCAGAGGGGTAAATGAAAGTGATCTCTTTCTGGGGCACGTGCGCAGCCAGGCTAATGAAGGTATGTAGATGCAGGTTGGGGGACCCTCACTTCTCCCTGCAGACCTAGTCTCAGGGATGATCGCGACACTCACTAGAGTGTCACACCATGAGACTACGGTCCCAATTATAGGCGAGGGCGAGTCGTAGGGTCATATCAAACTGAAGGGGCTATGACAAACGACGGGGTCGTCGGAGGTTCAATTGGCCGAGGGCTCAGGGGTAGCTACTGTGAATTACATTGCAATTTCGCGTCTATAGGTCCTAGGGGGCGATGCCCTCGTCCATGTCACCTCTGGGGCTACCCGTGATAGGCATTAGCCAAGTGGTGTTCTCGGGAGGCACCGCGGAAGTGTTGGATAAGCAGTACTTTGGGGACATGAGGATTTTTTGGTAGCATAAATGCAAGGCATTATTGCAGGAAATAAGAAAAAATAATCGAACAGTAAGTGTTATGAAAGTAACAGTGTTGACGATGGATATCGTGCTGCTGATATCACGATACTAAAACTATGTCTATACCGATTATTGTGACACGTTAAGGTCACGATATACAATAATATCGTAATATGGCCAAACTCTTGTTTTATACTCGATGTGGGATACGAAGGATGTCCATTCAGGTCTCCTCGGCACCCATGCAGTGTTTCGCAGTCTGGTGAAGAAAGTGGCAGGTGCGCCACTGACAAAAACGATCTGGTTCGGGATTTACAGCAGACAGTGTCAAGAAAAGCCTCGAACTGGCGCACTCACGAATGGCAGGGCGTGACGACTGAGACACGTAACTATCGGCGGCGAGGGGGCAATCCTTTGGAGGGTTAAAGTAGGGGCTTCTGTGTGTGTTGTGTTTACAAAATTTTGTGTCCTGGGGGTGAGGTCATCGTCCGCGTCACTCAGCCATGGGGCTACCTATGTGCATAATTCCTTTACGTGTGTCAAGCCATATGGGTACGAGATGCTCTGGAGCTAGACACAGGGTTGTAGTCATGCAAGTGCAAGAGAGTTGAATAAGATTTGTACATAACCATTGCAAGACTTAGCTATATCGAGATACGGATACAGGTACCGGCGTACCTGAGGGTAGGGTCGTTGCCACAGTTGTCAGAGGGTTAACAATTGGGGGCGTATCACGTACGGACAAACATGTGGCCGCCCAATATGTTACGAGGAGCAGGGACAATTCGATTCAAGCAGGGATGGACAATTAACCAGTTTGCCTATTAATCATGATAATTATATTCTGTGGCAATAATCGATATTATGCAGTTTTACTGCTAAAAATAATTGTGAGGAGCAATAATCGTCTAATATCGTGATAATTAATGCTTATTTTGACAAGTTTATAATTTTACATGCACTCGAGAACAGCTTGACAAGTTCGTATACTTCGTAGACAGTTCTTCAGTAGAAACAGTGTTAAATATAGTCAAATCAAGAATCGTAAAAATCGTGATGTTCCTATCCTGCCTTACAATAATCGTATGCAAAAATATCAATATCCCTAATACAGAGACGGTTCACGAAAGCGAGTGCTTTATAGAATTTATCGGCTGTTACTCGATACATAGCTACATTATACAACCATATCAAACCAGAAAGGAAGGAATAATTATATCGGTATTGTATCACTAATAAAAATTCAACTTTGCATAGCACTAGCTACCATCGCCTGCCAATATCTTGGATTCTCGGGTATGTTACGGCTTACATGGTGCGTGCATGTATATTTGTAATACAGAAGTACCAGGGGCTTACAAATTACATAGGCCAGTAAACAATTGTTGTTAGCAAACCATACAAATGATACTAAGAACGATGCGATAACATCAACACAGAAATTTCCTGAAACCACCGTCGAGCACCTCTATTCATGTGGGTTAATTTATCAGACCTAGGGTAGCTACTATGATACGTATGAAGATGTTGCAAGCTGTAGATGTACGATGAGGAAGTGTTCAGAAGCTTTCATTTGACAGCCGTGACTGTTAGATAGAATTCACGAAAGATAGGCTATTTACAATTATTGGGGCGAGCCCCACTCTAGCGAGTCGCCCCCTCAAATTTTGGTGTTATCGGCCATGCACAAAGAATTACGACAAAAAGCGGGTAACTTGTGCGTGCTATACAAGAATTCAACGGTGTAGATTACAGCATGTCCCTATATGGCTGGTGTTATCGTTCATGCCACGATAAGTGAACGGCGTAGATTACAGTGCTTCCATATATGGGTTGGTGTTATCGTCCATGCCACGATAAATGAATGGCGTAGATTACAGTGCTTCCATATATGGGTTGGTGTTATCGTCCATGCCACAATAAGTGAACGGCGTAGATTACAGTGCTTCCATATATGGGTTGGTGTTATCGTTCATGCCATGATAAGTGAACGGCGTAGATTACGGTGCTTCCATACTGTGGATGATGTTATTGTTCATGCCACGATAGTAAACGGCATAGATTACAGTGCTTGACTTCCTTATTTGTTTCGTGTTGTTGACCATGCCACAGTGAAATAAACGTTGTACATTACAGGACTTCCTTATTTGTTTCATGTTGTCGACCATGCCGTGGGTGTAGATTACAGAACCTCGTGTAGTGACCATGCCATAGGCATAGAAGATGAACAGCACTACCATAGAAGATGAACAGAGAAGAAAGACTACGCCATGCACTGTAATGGGCAAAGACGATGCCTCATCTCTGACACTGCCACATCTTCATCCGCCATAACTCACCACATCTCGACACATTGTTGTGTACGTTTGTTGTGTACGTTTCTTGTATGCTTCCCACGTGATCATACAAATTGCATGCACGCATTCTCAGGCTCGCCCCTCGATGCTGTGTGCATCTGTCTAGTAGTTATTGTCAGGTAGCTATAGACCATACATGTAAGAGCCTGAGCTTGTCCTTGAATAGACTTAGCATCGAGAGACGTATATATAACTAATGACATCATAAGGATCATTACAATGGGGGTATATAATTAGGATATACATATGAAATGAACGTTCTAACAGCCCTATGTGATCATGTGAGCATTAATAATGTTGGGGGTTAAGCACGTGTCTCACCAAACAAGATAGCTATGGTGCTGAATTGGACAGATGCTGAAGTCTTTCAGTTGATTAGTTGCTGGGCTAAGGAAGGTAATCAAGGTATTCAGGAACAACTAGAGAGTTGTAAGCACAACAAGCATGTGTAGGAAAGGTTATCAAGGCCATAAAAGTGGCCTTCCACCCGTGACCTTGCATTACGATGTCGCCTTACTTGTAAAGAGTGGTTTCGTACTAAATTGTCATTTCGTCGTGCAAGAAACCAGTAACAAAGTTGCATTCGGCATATACGACGGCTGGACTAATTCGATATACTTTTGACTTGTACCCTGTATAAACAGTGATAGCTGATTCAAGTCAATTCGAACCGAATCGTATTCCCCTAATCGAGTTGCAGTATAAACACAGCATAAATGTAAACGAATCGATTTATAATGAAATGATTAAACTTAAAGTAATTAATTCACATGCAGTAGGCTAGCTATCATGCATTTTGAGTACAACGATTAATCAGGTGCATGGGTGGCCAATACTTTTCTACTGGCGGATATTTACATATACAGCATGCGGCCTATATGATTGCACCCGAAGACCTTGTACCGCATGCTCAGGCACTTGACAATTAGTACATACAATCTGCGTGCATAGCTTCTATATAATGGGTTAACTTATGGGGTTTTTAAACCTAAGACCAAATCACGATACATGCACCCTCTCTCTGTTTATTTGGCCTGGCCAGTGCGGTTATCAAAGTGTATATATATATATATTATATATACCGTAGAGTCTGGTTGTTAAGCGCATCTGGTTATTAAGCGCATATTACTTGTTGGGCGCATGCATATTTCTTGTTAGTTACCATGGATGATAAGCGCCCAAACACGTGGCGAAGTTACACCAGCTGGAGAGATGATACGCGCCCAAACAGGTGAAGTTACACCCGTGAAGAAAAGCTAAAAGTTGTGCGATGGTATTGGATTAATCGGCATAATTTATACCAGACATGCAAGAAATTTGAGCTCACAGTTTACAGTTCCATCGTACTCGATAAAGTGCCAAACAAGACGCGAAACTTCACGTGGCACATGGCCAACTGTAATGTCATCCTTTACAACAGCTACAGCGAACCGATCTTGTACATTGTGTGTTTCTTGTTCCACATGAAGAAACTTCACCTATAAAAGGTGTCCAAATATCCTTATAAACATGATGGCCACGAATCACGCTATCCCAATGCAGTGAATCCATGGTAGCAAACGACCAAGCATTATGATCGTTTATTAGGCGCATATTGTTTATTAAGCGTATGCGCTTAATAAACAATATGGTAATGAAAGAAGCTTTTCTCTGAATTTTATAAGCGTATGCGCTTAACAACCAGTCTCTACGGTATATAGGTGTTTATGTGCGGATTTACGGTGGTCCGCAACAATGGTCAGCGGAAACTGGCGAGGCATGCACTACAGACTTTCAGCTTCCATGTGGTCAATTACATATTGCATTTTTCGAATAATATGTTACGTCATGACATTAATGTAATTTGGTCACACGTTGCTACAGTCTGTGAACCTGTATATAGTTATGCATAGATACGTACATTATACCTGCGAACTAAGGTATACGGATGGTAGCTAATACCATACATGTCCATGTAGCTAGCCAGTTCCTGAATTAACATCGTCGTATTGTACAAGTACAACATAATCCAACTTCGCACTCAACCAATAGTGAATACCAATACAGTCTTTGACTGAACATCAGCGCATTGCGTTAATAATTTGATGGCGTTTTGTATCAACAGACAGGAATTAACGCAAGGCAAGGCGGTACGCAGGCCGAGATTGCAGTGCCGTGAGAGCCACAATGTGGGCAGGGGAGCTTGTACCCTGTGCTTGGGTGAGGTATGGCTTGCTCGGAGCAATCCATCCTCTGGGCATAATGGGCTGTCTGCCCATCTCTCACCCAAGCCTAACCTCGAATCACATGAGCCAGTTGGGTGAAAGGGCGGTGTCCGCGGTACCCAGCACAGGGGGCAAGCAAAGTAAGGTAAGGAGTACAAGTAACGCGGTTATACGGCTGATAACAGAATTCCAGTTAATAGTAGAATATATAAATTTGGCTCAATAGTTTTTAAGCCACAAGAGGCTGAAATCAGCAACTTGATGGGTTATGTAAATAACACGCTTGTGCACCGTGAGTCTTCCTTGGCTGCTGACATACAACTGTGTGTGGAGTTGGGTGATATTATGATATCAGGAATTCATGATATTGTGGAACTATTGGTATCATGATGTATATATGTAACACTTTGCGTGGGCGACGTCAAAGCCTCAAGCTGTGGTATATAACTGATATGCCACAGTTGCCTTATACGATCTGTCTGCCTTAAAGAGATTATGAAGTGTATAAATAACCCGTTACGTGACATACGCGTTTGCTGATGGGATTTGCTGAAGTTTAATAGAGTTTTTAGGCAATTATCTTTGAGACGCTAGTGTAATAATGTCGAAGAAACTAAGTAGCTAGGTAATGGAATCTTGGCTGATACCATGCTGGAAAGCACATAATGTGAAGTATGTAGCTCACAACAGTACCAGAGACGCTTTCAACTTTTTCAAGGTACGTAGGCCTAACCCAAGTGTAACATAGATGTTATAACACAGCTTTGCTCAGGATGTGACTGATATTTACACACTCTCTCTTGGGAGTTGTGTGTATATAGCTATCAGTCAAACCCCTCACAGCTGTGTTATAGTATATTAATATTGCCCAAGAACATTAACTTTATTAACATAACTTAAATAACTTCAGTGTTTGTTTATTATCCGCTCCTCTTGTTACTAAGTAATTTAAATGCTAAACAAAAACACCCTGGGTATAAAAAAGTGTGAGGCCAATCAGAAGCAGCATTGCAAATAGGTATGTGCGACCAAAAACTTTGATATCAGTTGAGGCCAAGAAGTTACTTATCAAAAATCCTTTTAACTACCGTATAGCGGGAAAGTTAGCGGGAGAAAAGTTTGGCGAATTTGGCGAATCGTCCGTGATTCGCCAAACTAAATTTTTACTTATAATCATTACCTTATGGCTGAATCTATCCATTCACCAAACTTTTCTTCACCAAACGCTCATAACAGTGAAGTTCGCCAAACTTTCTTGCCGCCAAACTTTCCCGCTATATGGTACTTGAATGACATGCAATAGTTTATAGCATATTTTCACAACTATGATTGGCTTTGTCACTTGGCCACCTTTATTAATAATGATGGTGTGGAAAAGGTGGCCAAGTGACAAAGCCAATCATAGTTGTGAAAATATGCTATAAACTATTGTATGTCATTCAAGTAGTTAAAAGGATTTTTGATAAGTAACTTCTTGGCCTCAACTGATATCAAAGTTTTTGGTCACACATACCTATTTGCAATGCTGCTTCTGATTGGCCGCACTTTTTTTACATCCAGGGTGTTTTTGTTTAGCACATCACTACTTTTTTGGAAGTATAAACACATGTTATTACTAGCAAGCAGCAGAGAAGTACTGCATAGGCATAACTTGTACTTGCCTAGCACACAATATTGCAAATTAAACTTTGAAGCTTAATTTTGAAAAACTCAGGCCCGAGATTTTTTTTTAACTTTCACTACAGAGTGATACACCAATATAGATTGTGTATATGAAAGTTTATGCAAATCATTTGAAGGGAGTTCAAGTTATGGCAACTATCAACCTACAGTGTAATAGCCCTTCTCAAATACATTCAAGTGTTTACTTCAGACTGATAATAGTATGACAGGTAGAGCATACATGGAAGAAGTGCTGATACAAGTTTGGCTGAAATCCATGAAGAAATGAGTGAGTTATTAGACAAACAAGTGAATGTATAAAAAGAGAGTTTGAAAAAACTTCCAGGGTTCACGAAAGCTCCTGCAAGCCCACAAAAAAGTGTGCGATGAAAATGAAAGGAAGAAGAAGAAAAACGACTGCTGCGTAAAAATTTTAGGAAGGCATTTATAAGGCTGTATCAGAAGAATGGCTAAACGGATTTCTATCAACTTCAGGATATTGATTCTTCAAACAATGAAGGTACTAATTCTCTAGTAAACGGGCGAATCAGGCGGGAAAGGATGGTTCGTCATGTGTAGTCGCACAATGGGTGCCATAAAATTTGCAATGGCTGATACTTAGGAATGGTGGCACCTATTTCCTCCATTCTCGTTTTGTTGATTCTATATAGTAAGAACGTTGTGGGACGATAATAACTAAGCGATAGCTTTAATGGCGGCTTAGATAGAGTGTTTGCGAGTTTGAGGGCGGTGCTACGTGTAAATAACTCACTCAGTGGTCGCGTTGCTGCACTTCTTCTTGGCCTCGCGACTCACTATCGTGAGTCTTGATATTATAGATCAAACAAACCATTATATTATTAATATGTTGTCATTGCTGTGTATACCTTTCCTGTTACAGATGTAAACATTGTGAACAAGGAAATCTATTATAAATTTTATCCACTACTGGTAGCATCATTGCCCATGAAAGATGCCATTTTTGTTTCGCATTTGGTCACCTTGCTCCCTGGTAATCTTAAAGAGAAAGTAGAATCTAAACCAACACAAGCAGAAGCAGCAGCTTGCTTTCTAGACAATGGCATTACACCTGCAGTTGAGACCGGAGAAGATGAGTCTTTCAGAATTCTATTATCAGTAATGGAAGTATTTGGTAGCATTCATTTACAATGTTTAGCTCAAAAAATTGAGCAAAAGATTCAGAAAAAATTACAAAACCAACCACTTGCTGGTGAGAATGATAATCCTTAAACATGACCCTGATTTGACAATACCTGGCTTTCATGCACAATTAAAATAGAAATAGTAGTTTAACTCATTCTATCTTGAGAAGGGAAGGAGCTGCGTGCATGCTATTTTCCACAAGTCTAGTTATTTATAGTCTTTCAGTGGACAAACTCTCTAGTTGAATTGCCCACCATTTTAGATAGTTATTACCAATATCACAAATGTCTCTATGTAGGGTGTGTATGGTGGGTGGGTTACAGTGTTACAAAATTTTCCACAAAACTGAAAAACAGCTTAGTAGACTTTTTTAGACTTCAAATGCCCCAAAATGTAGCTAAATCAATGACTAGGACAGCTATCCAGTCGCCTGACCTTATCAAGTGCCACCATAGCCATTTAAAGACCACCCAGTACTTGTGGACATCTGACAGGCCTCAGAAACAAGCCACAGGAAAACAGACTGAAGAACTTTAGGCACCAATGAATGCATGAACTGTTAGTTAATTGGCATAGCTATCATTCAGTAGTGAAAAGTGGGTCTGCTTATTGTGTGTGTCAAGCCGGCTTTTGTCAAATCCAGTCACAAAAAATAATTTAACATAATTATATAGCTACTACCATATTACATTGTTATATAGCTACATACGTAGCTGATAATAGTATTATTAAGTAGCTAGCTATGGTAGTAATTAATAGTAGGGATTACAGTAAGCTTTGCCCGAGAAAACCCTATGGGTTAGGGTTTCCTATGTGTTAAATACCTTGCTGAGTCGTCACATAGCTAACTACTGTTGCTTCTTCTTTGCCTCATGACTCACTATCATGAGTCTTAATAGCTCCGCTCCCTTCTGTGTTACCTCATCTTGTCTAAGGCTCCTCCCCTTCCTTTTACCTGATCCCTGGGGTAGAGTGGGAGAGGACCACTATACCCCAAGGGGAGGTCCCTTATTAAGGGTACAAACCCCTCCCCCAAGCACATTACCTAAGAACCTCTTATTGAATATTATTTGCCCTCCCATATCATCAAGACTCACGATAGTGAGTCGTGAGGCCAAGAAGAAGCGCAGCAACGCAACCACTGAGCGAGTTATTTACACGTAGCACCGCCCTCAAACTCGCAAATGCTCTAGCTAAGCCGCCATTAAAGCTATCGCTTAGTTATTACCGACCCACAACGTTCTTACTATATAGAATCAACAAACCGGAATGGAGGAAATAGGTGCCACTATTCCTAAGTACCAGCCATTGCGAGTTTTATGGCGCCCGTTGTGCGACTACGCACGACGAACCATCCTTCCCCACCCTATTCGCCCATTTACTAGAGAATTAGTACCTTCATTGTTTGAAGAATCAATATCCCAAAATTGATAGAAATCCGTTCAGCCATTCTTCTGATACAGCCTTATAAATGCCTTCCTGTCACCACAAGAATTTTTACGCGGCAGTCGTTATTTTTCTTCTTTCTTCCTTTCTTTTATTTTCATCACACACTTTTTCGTGGGCTTGTGTGAACCCCGGAAGTTTTTTTCAAACTCTCTTTTTGTGCATTCACTTGTTTGTCCAATAACTCACTCATTTCTGGATTTCAGCCTAACTTGTATCAGCACTTCCCCTATGTATGCTCTACCTGTCATACTATTTTCAGCCTGAAGTAAACACTTGAATGTATTTGAGAAAGGCTATTACACTGCAGGCTGATAGTTGCCATAACTTGGACCCCCGACAAATGATTTGCATAAGCTTTCAGATACACAATCTGTATTGGTGTATTACTTTGTAGTGAAAGTTTACGGACTTGAGTTTTACTAAGCTTCAAAGTAGCATCTGTTTATATGCTTCCACAAAGTAGTGATATACTTACAAAAAGTAGTGAGATGCTAAACAAAAACACCCTGGGTGTAAAAAAGTGCAAGGCCAATAAGAAGTAGGGCTGAGCGATAGTCTTAAAATCACTATCACGATTGATAGTTGTAAACTATTCACGATATACAATACTATCACGATAGTCAATAAATTATGCTATCAGTGTATTTTAGTGTTTACATGCACAATAATTTTAGTTATTGCAGCAATTAGGCTCTTTTGGAGTAACTACTACCACTTGGATGGATGTGTATCATTGATTCAGTGGTGTAACCTCAACTAGTTGGCCTACACACTGACTGTTCTATTGAAGTATTTGATTGCCCTGTTAGAGTATTTGATTGTTCTATTAGAGTGTGTTGAACTATCGCGATAGTGATTCCTCAAAAGTTATCGCGATAACAATTATTTTATCGCAATTATTCTTAAAACGATATTATCGCTCAGCCCTAATAAGAAGCAGCTCTACCTATGTGCGACCAATCTTTGATATCAGCTGAGGCCAAGAAGTCACCTATCAAAGATGTTTTAAACTACTTGAATGACATACAATAGTTTATAGCATATTTTCACAAGTATGATTGGCTTTGTCACTTGGCCACCTTTATAATAATTTTGGTACGAAAAAGGTGGCCAAGTGACAAAGCCAATCATACTTGTGAAAATATGCTATAAACTATTGTATGTCATTCAAGTAGTTTAAAACATCTTTGATAGGTGACTTCTTGGCCTCAGCTGATATCAAAGATTTTGGTCGCACATAGGTAGGGCTGCTTCTTATTGGCCTCGCACATTTTTTACACCCAGGGTGTTTTTGTTTAGCATCTCTATTACCATGCACATCCATATTACATACTGTAACATATATACGTGCATACATACATACATACATACGTACATACATACATACATACAAACATATATACAAACATACATACATACATACATACATACATACATACATACTAGTGATGTACGATATTCATGATATATCGATATATCACAATATGAAATTTCACGATACGATACGATAGCACTTCATTGTATATCGATACTGTTAACCTTTATGGAGTTGTAGAAGGAGCGTAGCTGTGCTTTAACCCTGCTATTGGATGCTTGTAACGCCATTACTCACGTTAATAAGTGAAAAATAATAAATGACATCATTGAATTTTGTACCCTGTGTTTCTTATTTCACGTGTGAGATTGCGCTCAAGAATGAGTTCTGAAGACAAGCCATTAGAGAATCTTATAGTGGAAGAAACTAAAGTAGACTGCACTTTAGGTAGTGATCCTAGTGAACAGCAAAACTTGTTAACCCATCCAAGAGCGAAAAGTAAATGCTGGCGATTTTTCAGTTTTCGCACTGATGACAATGGAAAAATAGCTGAGAAGAAACAAGTATTTTGCCAGCTGTGTTCAATAACTCTTTCTTACTCCGGAAATATCATGAATTTGGCATATCACATTCGAAAACACCACCCCGAGCACATGAAAGATATCAAAGAATCCGGAACAAAACAAAAGGATAATTCTGATACTTCTGACCCAGGTTTAAAGCAGTTATCGCTACAGGCCACCCTAAACAAGGTAAAGCCATATCTGAAAGATAGTCAAAGACACCAAATGCTTGTAAATGCAGTTGGAGAGTTTATTTGTTATGGCCTACAACCTATTAATGTGGCTGATGATCCTAGTTTTAAGAAGCTGATGGCAAAGAGTGATCCAAAGTTTCAAATACCATCAAGAAAGTATTTTTCTCAGCATGTGATTCCCAATAAATATGAAGCTGTCAAATGTAAGGTACAAAATGAATTATCCAAATGTAAGTATTGTGCAATAAACACAGACCTTTGGACAAGTCAACATCAAAACCATTCTTACATAAGCCTTACTGCTCATTTTATTACTCCTGAGTTCCATTTGAGGGCAAGATGGTTCCATTTGAGGGTAAGATGCTTGCAGACAAAAGAAATTTTAACAGACCATAGTGCACAATCTGTAGCAGAGATTTTACGAACCTTTATGGCAGAGTGGAATATTGATTCTAAGGTATTTGGGGCAACGACAAATAATGGCAGTGATGTTGTAAATGCTGTTGTGGATCATCTTCAACTGATTCACATGCCATGCATTAATTGGCCATACTCTTCAGCTCTCCATTAAAAAAGCATTTGATTCACCAGCAGTACAAAGAGTAATTGGAAGATTTAAGAAATGCATTGCACACTTCAACAGATCAACAAAGGAAATGTATAAATTGCGTGAAAAACAGAAGCTTCTTAAGCTACCTGAGCATGCATGAATTAATTCAAGATTGTGTAACTAGGTGGGGAAGCACTCTACATGTTAGAGCAAATTCAGGAGCAGCAAGCCGCGATAGCAGCAGTTTTAATGGACGGTCGAAACACACATCTAATTCCAGATGGTGAGGAGTGGAATATCATTGATGGGCTTATCAATGTTCTTAAACCATTCCAAAAGGCTACTGAAGCAATGTCAGGTGAAAAATACTCCACTGTATTAGCACAGTAAAGCCATTGTTGTTCAAGTTGCTTAAAGTAACCCTTAAAGTAGGTGACAGTGATTCACCAACAAATGTGAGGATTAAGGAAGCTGTTAGTTCTGACTTGAGCACACGGTATAATGAAGACTGTATTCAGCAGCTGCTTAATGTTATCACATACCTTGATCCTCGATACAAAAATCTGCCTTATTTGAATGAAAGTGAAAAAAGAAAAGTACTACAGGAAGTTGAATCAATGCTGATGAGTCATGTGAGCCTAGTAGAAGCCAGGGATCTTGAGGACAGTACTGATTCTACTGAATTAACATCAGAGCCTGATAATGAAAGCATACCACCAAAACAGAAGAAAAAATCTGACCCATTAACTAAACTGCTTGGAGATATTTTCACCTCAGAGAAGTCATGTAAGAACCCTATTGATCATGCCAGGAATGAATTAGTACGATATGAAGCAGAAGAAACACTAGATTTAGATGGTAATCCACTGAAGTGGTGGAAGGAAAGAGAATAACTCTATCCTATATTATCCGACCTTTCTTGTAAACTTTTTTCATTACCATGCAGCCGATTACTGAAAAGCGAAGTAGATTGCACAAAATGTTGATCGACTTGTTTTCTTATATGAAAATCAAGATCTTTAAACTTAAACACTACAACACTAAGTGATCAGTAGCTATCAGCATTGTATTGTTTGTTACTTAAAAATTAACATGATAAAAGTTACAATATAGTGCTTATATCATGATATATATTGTATCGTGATAGTACGGTGTTGTATATCGTGATACAATTTTCTTGTGTATCGCACATCACTGAATTACATACATACATACATACATACATACATACATGCATGCATACATACATACATACATACATAATTATACTGTATAGCGAGAAACTTTGATGGAAAAAGTTCAGCGAATTTGGCAAATTATCCGTGATTCGCCAAACTACGTAAAACCCATTTTTCTTCCTTTCATTTCATCGCATACTTTTTCATGAGCTTATGTGAATCCCGGAAGTTTTTTCAAACTTACATTTTGTACATTCACTTGTTTGTCTAATAACTCACTCATTTCTTCATAGATTTCAGCCAAATTTGTATCAGCACTTCTCCCATGTATGCTCCACCTGCCATACTATTTTTAGTCTGAAGTACGTAAACACTTGAATGTATTTGAGAAGGGCTATTACACTGCAGGTTGATAGTTTCCATAACTTGGACCCCCTTCAAATGATTTTCTTAAATTTTTGTATATTTATGTATCACTCTGTAGTGAAAGTATTGCAGCCTGAGTTTTTAAAAATTAAACTTCAAAGTTTAATTTATGTACAATATTGTGTGCTAAGCAAGTAGCTATACTAACGGCTTATGCCGATGCAGTACTTCTCTGCTGCTTGCTAGTAATTATAACATCTGTTTATACTTCCAAAAAAGTAGTGATATGCTAAACAAAAACACCCTGGGTGTAAAAAAAGTGCGAGGCCAATCAGAAGCAGCATTGCAAATAGGTATGTGTGACAAAAAAGTTTGGTATCAGTTGAGGCCAAGAAGTCACTTATCAAAAATCTTTTTTAACTACTTGAATGACATACAATAGTTTATAGCATATTTTCACAACTATGATTGGCTTTGTCACTTGGCCACCTTTTTCGTACCATCATTATTATAAAGGTGGCCAAGTGACAAAGCCAATCATAGTTGTGAAAATATAATATAAATTATTGTATGTCATTCAAGTAGTTAATAGGATTTTTGATAAGTGACTTCTTCGCCTCAACTGATATCAACGTTTTTGGTCGCACATACCTATTTACAATGCTGCTTCTGATTGGCCTAGCACTTTTTTTACACCCAGGGTGTTTTTGTTTACCTTATGGCTGAATACTGTATAGCTAGAAATTTTTGAGGGATAAAATTTTCATTGATAAGGCTATAGTAAAGTTTTCGCGAATAAATTTTCAGGATTAGCTACCATATTATTCTCCTTTAAGTAAGCAAAAATTCGAGGATATTAATTTTCGAGGATAGAACAAAATCCACAAATATCTCAAAAAATTTGTCCCTCGAAAATTTCCAGCTATACAGTATATCCATTTGCCAAACTCAACTTTCCCGCTATACAGTATATACGTATGTATAATATATACACGTAAGAAAATCAACTAGTATAGCTATAGTTTATTTACTAATAGCTACATGTCGGTTTTGCAGTTAAAATCCTTGCCACTGCACATGGAGTCTTTGTGGGTGACTGAATATATATAACTCATATAGGTTGCACTTTATTTTAGCTGGGGTATCATGGAAATGCAAACCATTGCAGATTTGAGCATGTTGTATTGCTGCTAAGTAACTCTCTATTGACCCATGTGACAGGTGCTGTGTAAATACATGAGCCACAAACAACATTAGGGCTGGAAACTCTGGGAGACCCCTCTGAGCACAGAATCTGATATATCTACTCTCTCCTATCCTGTACACTCTCCTGGTTGGGTTAGCTATTCCTGCTGCAGAGAGTATATATACTTGAACAATTGAGATCAAGTAGCTATTAAGGCTGTGCGATAATAACGATAAAATGATAATTATCGATATCTAAATATTATCGCGATAACGATAATGGCTGATAACATATCAATACTATCACAATGTACATTAGTGTGCTTACTGAGATTCTTTTATTAACAAATTTATTGTCACTTAGAGGTGGCCAGGAAGCCATACCTTATGCAAACACTGAGGTTTAACACTTAACCAAGCACCATAGACTTATTAAAGGTAGTCTGCAATGGAAAAATGACTTGGGCTTATACTTTACCTTAGTGTTAATAATGAAGATTGGCATGTGTGATTTGATGATATTCCGCTTGGTTTAGCTACTACAGGAGTTTTAACACATTGCGGTTTCTTACATCACACAACGTCATATCGGGAATAAGAACACACGCGATTGTATGGAATTGTATGGAAGATTTGTGCACTTCTTGGATTCTCGGCTAACAAAGAAGCTTGTTGGAGCACCTTTGTATTTCTGGCAGTAATATACATGTATGGACATCAATCAATAGAGTTTATTGTGACAGAGGTTTAATCTTAAAACGAGAATTGTGAAAGGCGGACATACACTAGTGGGATCAATAACAAGCAGCTCATGGCTATAGTTTTGTCGAGTTCTGTTGTTCCAGTTGCTGTGTATTGTCAGATAGAATGGTGCATTAGTCAGCCTCAATCAGCTTTAGCATTTCGATTAGCACAACTACGCGCGCTAGTGTTCATGTCGGCACAGTGATGGCATCGAATCCAGTCTTCCTTATCGTCACAAGATTGTTTATCATACATGGTAAGGACAAATACTTGCAATCATTAAACAATCCATCTAAAAGTAGACTAGCTCTTCGTTTCGAAAATCCCATATTCACCACCTTTCACACCACCACCTTGTTCATCGTTGTTGTGTGGCTGGCAATACATTGATACAGAGGACACGCTCTTTTTGTCACTAATTTGCTAGGAGAGAAGTGTAACAATAAAAAATCGGGTTTTCTTGTATCTCCCTGCCCAAAACAAGGCAAGTTTTAGTGCCTTCTTCAACACAATACATACAATAAAACTTTTTCCGTAACCCGATCTGATGTCACTTATACTTATGGAAGTGACGTTTTGTAACTTTACAGCTTAATATCTCAATAATACACCATAATTTGATTATAAAAATGTGGTTTTGTGCATTGCATGATTAAATAAACACATCTAACTAATAAAAAAACACATGTGATTTGCCATTGCAGTCTACCTTTAAAAGCAGCTATTTGATACTTTTGCCTGACAGTTTTATACATTGAGGCAAATGATGATAAAATTTCATGTTGACAACATTATCGTGATAATATCGTTTATCGAGATAAGTATATGTAATAGGATGGGTTGCTGTAGTATTTGGAATTAATTGCGCGAGTAATGCAGGCAAAAATTGTAATAGTGCGAGGCGAAGCCGAGCACTATTACAGTTTTCTGCCTGCATTACGAGTGCAATTAATCCAAATACTACAGCAACCCATACTGTTACAAATTAATCTAACATGTTTTAGTGTAATTTGGTACGCTAGTGAAGAGGTGTGGTCATTTAACACGTACCACAGAAACAAAATATTAGAAGTGTTGGCAATGGTGTACTGATTATCCATGTATAGTGGCCCGTGTGTGTCTTTGAGTTACTGAATATCGCTAGAAATACCGTTGCCTGATAGTGTCGCTAATAACTGATATCCCAGAACTTCAGTGCTGGCGAGCTTGTTGGGCTGTTCTTGTCGGCTATTCATTAATTAGTGGAACAAGAAGAAAAACAGTTAATACAGGCCTGTTAAGCAGTGGAGAAATTAAAAGGAAGCTGAAAGGGAATTCAGTAATTGTATACTGGTGACAACAATTTGTAATTGTAATGTCAACAAATTAGCCAATTACAGGCCTATTACTGTAACAGTTTTTTGTATGAGCAAGGTATCAAACAAGTGTAATAGCGTTCCTATTGGCTGTTTACTGTACTATTACAAAATAATTCTATGTAAACTGTAATACATGTTAGATTATGTAATGAATATTATCGGGAGTTATCAAGATATAACTTTTTCCATTATCGCACAGCCCTAGTAACTATAGCTACCATTTACTCAATATGTTTTGCGTGTAGCTACTGTTGTACATATGTAGCTAAATCCTAAACATAAAGATAGGTGGAATTACTACTGTAGCTAACACTTAGACAAGGTGATACTTGATAATTATAGTTACACCTTTTTGTTATGGTTTTATGTAGATGCAACCACCTGCTTATGCAAGCAATACATTCACAGCAGATTTGCTGTTGCGGAAGATGATTGGCCACCATACCAGCCTAAACACTATACAACTTTAGCACTTATTCATCATAAAGATTGCACTGATATTGGGGTGATTTCTGTAATAAAGGAACTAGCAACCAAAGGAGATATATCAAGATTGTCACCTGTTGCTGAAACACATATCAAAGCTACAAAAAGTATATCCGACATTTTTACATTTGTCACACCTTCTACTTCATGCCCTAAAATGCTTTTAATCGAAGGTGCACCTGGAATAGGTAAAACAGTTCTATCCAAGGAAATTGCTTTTCAGTGGGCTACCAAAGGATTGTTAAATTCTATAAAGTTTATGTTGTTAGTTTTCTTACGTAACTTTCATTCAGGTAATATAAAATCAATTGAAAGTTTTATGCAGCATATATTTAGAAAAACTAGAGTTGCTAATGAGGTCGGGGATTATCTTTTCAAAACCAGTGGTGAAGATCTAGCTATCGTGTTTGATGGATATGATGAAATCTCTGAAAAAGATAGAACTGATTCATTTGTTGCTGATATTATTAAACGTATGGTGTTTCCTGAGTGTTTATTGGTGATTACTTCTCGTCCTACTGCTTCAGCTCATTTACATGGCATTGTGAACTGTAGAGTAGAAATAGTAGGGTTTACTGAGGAAAATCGATTAGAATATATTAAAGCTGCAATGGAAGATGCAGATGAAAAGGTTGGAGCCCTTCAACTTTACTTACAGTCTAATCCTACGATCAATGCACTCTGTTATATACCTTTAAACATGACTATTTTACTATGTCTCAGTATTAATGGTATGCAAAATTTACCAAAAACTCAAACAGAATTATACAAAAGGTTTATTGAAATGACAGTTACTCGTTTCCTTCACAGGCAAGATGACAAAATTATTACTGCTAACATTGATTTGCTTGATCTGCCCCATCCGCATAGTGAGGTTTTTGAAGAATTATCACAGCTTGCATTTACAGCTTTGCAGAATGATCAGTTAGTATTTACTTTAACTGAATTAAAAGCAAGTTGCCCAAATTTAACCAGATCTCCTAATAATTGGAATGGTCTTGGCTTGTTGCAATCTGTTAAGTATTTTAATAATGGTACAGAAATTTTAACCTATCACTTTCTTCATTTCTCGATTCAAGAATATATGGCAGCCTGTTACATTTCAAAGCTGTCGGACAGTAAACAAATCGGGTTGCTTAAAAATACATTTTGGACAATTCGTTATTACAACATGTGGATTATGTACGTTGGCATTACAGGTGGAAAGAGCTTTGCATTGAAGCACTTTTTTTCAGGAAATTGGTTCCAGTTTTTTACTTGGCTTGTTCCAAGTCCAGGTATATCTAAAAAGTTAACAACTGACAAAGTTAAGCGTCTTCATGTGTTCCAATGTCTTGTAGAAACAAAAAATTATGATATGATATCAACCCTTGGACAGTGTTTCCATAATCAAGAAATTGATCTTAGTAAGCAAACATTACTACCCAGTCATCTTAATATACTTGTATTTTTCCTAATTAAGTCAACTTGTAAGCGGTGGAATAAGTTAGACCTATCAAGTTGCAACATTGGAGATACTGGGTGCACTGTTTTGTTACAATGGTTTGGATGTAAAAACACTCATTGTTTACTCAATATTAAGCATGTTGACCTTTCTTATAACAAGTTTGGCTTTTCATCTTTAAGTAAATTATTTGAAATATTCCAATCTTGGTGTACATCAGAAATTATCATTACTGATAATGCTATACCTCATAGTACACGTAGCAGTCAAGTGTATGCAGCAATTGAAAATACTTTTGTTCAGCAAAAATCAACTGTTAATGCAACATTAAAGCTTGCTGTTATTGGATCATTTTTATTTGCTTATGGACTAAATCAGGAAGACATTTTCAAGAAATTGTCTGAATATACCATAAAAAGTGTTTATCTGCTGAATATTAATTGGGATACAAGTTTTCCTGCAGCAGAACTTTTAAATAATAGAGTAAGTGAACTTAAGAATATCCACTTACTTGGCACAACTGTAATTGAAAATTTCACAAATGCAGCTAACATGGCACTGCAAAATAGCCATGAAACATTTAATATCAATTCTTTATTTATTTATTTATGACTCTACCTTGTCTAAAGATACTTTTGATGTAGTTTGTAATTTGATCGATTATGTTCGTGTCGCTCTTGGGATATGTTTAATTATTAGTAAGGACAACATACAAGGAACAATAGATACATGTTCACTGAGCAATAGACTATCTGTATTAGAAATACTTAACCTAATTACAACAATGAGGTCATTTTGTCGTGATTCTTCATCATCTACAACTTCATGGAGAGAAGATCTACAGTTTAATGGCAATAAAAGTGAAGTGATAATTCAAACTTTTCTTGATTTTTTGTTTAAAATTGCTTGTAGATACCATCTAAGTATTTGTTTAGTTGAAGAAAATACTGTAATTGCTCACAAGGTCGGGTATGAAGCTATCAACAAAATCAAAGTGCGCTTAATGAATGTTTACCTTAGAAATTGCTACTTGAATACTGCTGAATATATGAAACTGATCACCAAATTTGTGCATACTTCTAAATTATACATCATTGATGGACAATTAACAATTGACCTTTGCCAAACATTACTGAACAAACACTTTTGTTTTGGTGTACATGAGCTATTTTTGCACAGTGTAACTTCAGTAAGCACTGTTACTTTAACATTGCATAATCAGAATGCTTCCATTGTGGTTATTACAGAAGACGAGATCATACTGCATAATCCTACTAGTGAACAATTGGCATTGGTACTCCAGTTGAAACCATCAGTTACCAAATGGAACTTCCAAAAATGTCAGTTAAAACCTGATGTTTATTATCAGACTGTTACCATATTAACCACTAACTCCGTAAAAACAGCTGAATTAAAAATTTACTTAAGTGATACTGATATAGGAATTGTTGAATGTGACATTTTGGCTGAGCATATTTCAAATATTAACACTTCTGTGAAACATTTAGATTTCTCCTTCACTAAACTTACTTTATCCATGGTTTCTGCAATCATCAATATCTTTGTTATGTGGAAAGTTAGAAGACTAACATCCGTTCTGAGCCACACTTGTGTAAGTATTTAGTTGAAAAAATAAAGAAAAAAGTACCAACAGTTACATATACTGGACTGTAGCTATGTAGCTAGCTAATTAAGATCAAAGGAACTGCATAGCTATAAATCAGCCAGAGAACTGTGCATATAGTTAGACACTTATAGTAGCCATTCTTTGTTTCAATTAGCTACCTTGTTATTAAAACAATTGAACTAACAGATGATTCCCTACTGTGGCGGAAGGTGACAATGTACGTACCAGCAGGTTCTGAGAATGGAAATTCAATAATGTCATTATCTGCTTGATTGTCATCAAATTCTGATGATCTTCCAACAGTAAATTAATGCAGGTGTCTCTTCCACAGTCTCCCATCCTTTATGACACTAGTAGCTACTGGTCCCAAAAAACTGTTTTAAGTGTATAGCTATACCTGGTAACTAACTAGGAAAACCATGCACTGTAATTACAGTGACTACTCTGTCACCTACAACACAACTTCTGCAACTGGCATGCTCACTTTTCAGGTTTTGCTTACCCAAAAATGTCTTGCTCAGAATTAAACACATACGTAACTCCAACAAATTGCATACATGCTAATTGCTATAGCTATTGACTGCTGATATTGATATTTTTATCTTTGTGTCTTACTAGTAGCTATATTGAATAAAAGTAGTTATACGTTCAATTTCTAAAATAATAAGGTTTGCTTATCTAGTAGTACCCGGTACTGTTATGATTAACTCTGACACATTCCAAACTTCAGCTTATATAATTACGTATGTAACTAATGATTGAGGTCTAAATGAAATTAATTAACACACTAAATAATGAGTGAATCTGTTAGTCTTTCTGATAAAACTCTACATCCAATCCTTCCAATAATTATAATCATTGTGTGCATTGTGATTAATTACAACGTTTTCAAGTCCATTGTTTACAAAATGACCTAAATCACCTAATCGAAAATCAAGTGTAACAAGATGATTAATATAAGTTTGATTGCTAAGATCATTTCTTGCAATTGATCATGAAAACACTGCCTAGCTACCATTTTTGTTCTGCAAGACATTGAAACATATCAATTCGAAGACATTTGATCACGAGTTTGTCACTTGTTAGTTTTCTGGATTTTTAACAACGTACCCTAGTAACAATTATAATATAATTATGTGTACCTTAAAAGGTGCTTCGAATTTCAATGCAACGCTCTTTCTGCTATAGCTATATGATCCACATGTTATAATAGTAGATAGTCCAAAATGTATTTTACAGGGGCTATATATACATGTTATGTTTATAAGGGAAGCCTTACAAGCTCCATTACAATTTTATTAGCCAATGATTTGTGGTAGCAATGATTTCATGACATCATTTCATATCCTACAAAATATTATGTGGCTTCCTAACATGGCATAGCCCCTTCAAGCAACCTAATTTGTTTTCTGTCCAGCAGCTTTGAAATACAATAAACTGTCATATAGCTACTCTTAAATTGAGAAATGTAGGCTAACCTTTATAATTAAAATACTTAACAGATTGTAACAAGCCACCAATTATTAGGAGATCTGGTTAAATCAGCTAATAACTGATCATTCTGCAAAGCTTTATTTAAGATGTGATAATTCTTCGAGCTCACTATGCAGATGGGGTAAATCAAGTACTGTATAGTAAGAAAGTTTGGTGGTAAAAAAGTTTGGCAAAATAGTGCTTTTGAAACATTGGCGAATTGGCTGCAATTCGCCAAATTCGCCAAACTTTTTTACCTCCAAACTTTTTTATTATACGGTAAATTTGTGTTAGCAATAATAATGAATAAATCATTTCAATACTGAACCTTTTGTACAGTTCTGTTCGAGTTTTTTGGCAAATTTTGTATACCTTTAATACTGCAACTGAGTTATATTAAAATAGTCATGTTTAAAGGGGGGTATATACATAACAGAGCGCAGGATTAGACCATATAGCTATATATATAAGTAAAGTTGAGAGGGCTTCAACTTTTTCATGTGAATCTTGCATATAGCAGCTTTAATAGATTCTAATCAATCTTCCTCAGTAAATCCATCATATATATATACGTAGTAGCTACGTACATGGGGAATATTTTAAGTGCACTTGATGAAATACGTATGTGATAATACATAGCTTAGCTACGTATATAAGGCAGTGTGCATGTGGCCAGTTGCATGCCCGGTTTGCTATCTGTGCTAACATTTTCCTACAACATCTCTCACAGTCATTAGGATGGTCATATTCAATGTTTCTGATCAAATATTCCCCAATATTCAGTTGACCACTCAACTCTCCATTTTGTGGCCCACCTTTCCAGATTATAATGTCCTTCATCAATGGCTTATTTCCATACACAACAATGCTAGAATGTAATATTCCACACCTAAAATCCGTAAACCAATCTATTTATTATACGGTATTACAATAGAGACCGGTTTATATTTGAGGAATTCTGAGTAGTGAAACAATTTGATCACTATTTTAGTGTTTGAATCTCTTACCGATTGTTTCACAAGGCTTCTTTCCCACCAAAGATTTCAAGAATGGTTGACCGCACCTTACCGTGCAATAACTGATATATAGTACAGTAAAATCCTTTGATGTATGGCTTCAGGGGAAAGAAATACAGTGTAGCCATAGCTGCTTGGACAAAAATCAACCTGATGATTTAACTGTACATGCAGAGTAGCTGAAGCAGTAGCTAGCTACATAGTTATTTTAACTGCTCATTAGCTATAGCTAGCTACTGTAGAGTTTGCAAGGGACGTTCAGAATTTCCTCATGTGACAATGTGACATTCATAAATGAGTGCATTTATAAAATCAGTATAATGGACCCCGCTTAGCTGGAGAGAAAACAAGTTGGGAATTTAATGATTCAGTAATATAAAAATGGCGGGTGGTACCAAGTTGTCTGCTTATCAGATTGTTAATCACCTCAGATATTTCACTCTGACATCTTTATTGTATATACAGAGTTATCAACAATAGTTACAATGCACCTTATATGTATGTAATGTAATAATGCAGCCAGCATACACATGTAAAGTTATTATGTAACTTACGTACGTAGCTATGTTGTTATAGCTATCAGTTTATCTGAAGGTTTTATTGATTGCTATTATATATAGCTAGCTAGCTATATATTGTAATTACAAAACTACACAATTGAAAATAAATTAGATGATTTATCATTTATTTTGAGGAATATAAGGATTGATGTCACAAAACACAAATCCATTTGTTTGAAATTCTTGCATCATCTCCAACTGTAAGCAGTAACTAATATAAATATGCAGCTAGGTAGCTATAAATGCTTCTCCCAACCTTTTTAACATTATCTAGACACACTCCAATCACAGCTCCACCACTGCCAGGAAACTTTACAGCTGATCCGTACTGCAAATGAGTAGCTTTATATATTAGCATGCAGAATCACAACTATACAT
Source organism: Spongia lamella (assembly GCA_963930835.1). Classification (NCBI taxonomy): domain Eukaryota; kingdom Metazoa; phylum Porifera; class Demospongiae; order Dictyoceratida; family Spongiidae; genus Spongia; species Spongia lamella. Next base: position 11,729,372 of record OZ005748.1, read on the forward strand.
GGTAGCTATATCAATGCTAAATACATACGTACTTAATACAAAAAATTAAAGTTGAATGCTTATCAGAATTTTTGTTTAGTTTTTAAACTTCCTTAAAACTTGACAATAAATAGCATTGACATGTTCGCCATTCCCAACTCCTCCATGAAAAAAATGCTGGAATACCATGCCAGTTGATTCCCAGCCATAAAACTTTTAGTCTCTTCATTGTAAACTTATTCCCTTCATTATTAAAACCAATTGCATATATTCGAATGACATGCGTACGTACTTTACAAGCAAATAATAATGTCATGTACCGTATTATGTCTACACAGTATTGGACTGTACACTGTTGGCCTATTATATAAAATAGTTATTAGACATAAATAAAGCAGAGCAAAGGTAAAAAGGATGTCCGACTGATCAGTTAAGGTCTCTTCAAATAGTGGATCGTCCATCAACTTCGTGAGACTTGGGGTTCTATAACATTGGTGGTGAAGTTTTCCGGATGCAGTTCCAGATTGTTTCTCTGAGTGCTTATAATGATAACTGTTAATGATAGCACCCATGTATATATAGTGTTTGAAAGGTAACAGGTAACACTGATTTTCATACATATTTACTTTGGTGACCTACTGGTAATAATCCTTCTAATCAATAAATAGTTAAGCTAGTCTATACTCATGAGTTCATCTTGATTGAGCACTCTAAACAAGCCCATATTCTTATATTAATTTTGGAAGTTATGTTGATATCAGATCAAATGCCAATATACATAGTGTATAAAAAGTAATATTGGTTAATCAGAACACTGGCAAAATTTTATACTAGTAATGCAGTGTATTACTAATACAAGCAACACTCAAATTGACATTGGTTGAATAAAAAAGACTACGTAGTGACCATATACTTATGTATATATGTAGATTACTGGACAGTCATGTAACAATTGAATATGGTAAAACCCTTTAATTACTGGCTAACACCACACACGCACACACACACATGCATGCATGCACGCACACGCATACACACACACACACACACACACACACACACACACACACACACACACACACACACACACACACACACACACACAACAAGTGTAGCTACATACGCATAAACCTTGTGAGCAATTTTTATCATTCTCAGATTCTCTTTTCCAAGAGCATTATCACCATAAATTTTTCTGATACGATAAATTAATCACATTAGCTAGAGTAATAGCTTTCAAATACCTTCTCGTACTAAAATTTTCCTTCATTAGGTCAGCCAGCTGTGCGTAATCCTTTTTTTCTAAAGCATCCCTAAGAAGGCATACGTAGCTATATATGTATGTATATAGCAGCCATTATAAAAGTGTGGTAACTACGTAAGTAGCTAGCTATGTAGTCTAGAGGTGTACCAATAATCGGATCAGCCAATATATTGGCTGCCAATATGCTTACCATATAGCTCCAAATTTTCGTGGTCAAATATTTTCGTGATTTTCGTGAATTACACAGAAATCACGAAAATTTCCTTACACCACCCTTAAGTACAGGGCTTCGCACGTCAAAATCACAAAATAATGATGAATCACGAAATCAACTAAGATCACGAAAATTTTCAACCACAAAAATTTGGAGCTATACAGTATTTCTACCATATCGGTAACCAGTATAAGGCACCAGCAGAAGCCAATATAAACACCAATAAAAGTGCATGCTTATTTAATGCGCGACAAGAAGCATGCTGCTGTTGAAAAGTTTGCTAAATAGTTTCTAAAGTGTTTTAACACTTCTTAATCGTGTTTTTGCATTGTATACTGATGACAGCTTCACTTACGTAATTACTTCGATGGAATCGTCGTCTTCGTGCATCTCCAGTCTCTGTCTGCAATTAAATCGATTCTTCACTAAGATTTAGCCTGGAGTTGGGTCTTCAGTGGATGTTTATTCAATGAAATGGCAAGTATCCTTCACCAAGCTGTTTGGCAATTCTCAGTCACAATGTGGAGTTGTAATTTGCTGCATGTATTCTATTTAGTTGTAATTACATTATATTTATAAGAGCTATTATATCACAACTGTGTTACTGTAAAAAACAAATTAGCATGCAATTAGCCTCTTTTTAGCTAGGAAATATCTGTTTGTACTCCTGTCTTATGTATTGTACAACTAGATAGTTCATCATCCTATGAAGAATACATAATGTAAATTTTAGTGATGCATAACATTATATCGGTTCGGGTATCAATATCGGCACAATTTGATATAAATATATCGGATATCGGTAGAAGCCAAAACTTCCATATCGGTACACCTCTACTAGCTACCCATTAATTATAACATACCTTTGTTGACATTGCTAACTAACTTTTTGTTTACGTAACTACGTATAGTTATACATACTTTGCACTATCAGTCAAAGAAGCAAACTTCTTCATTGCTTGTAACACATCACTGTCACCTGTAACAATTTAAGTACATGTAACACCAGGAGGTTATGAGCCGCCGAAGGAGCACAAAACTTGCACTACCTGCCGGGTGCCATCACAATCCAAATCCATTGCTAGATAATTTCCATATAAGGAAAGTAAAATCGTGTTAATTTGAAGCTGTATCATAGATTGTGTATGTCAAATTTCGAACACCGTGACGTAATTTGGATTGTCATGGAACGGAGTTTCATGCTCCTTCGCCGAAGCTCCTGGTAACACTTACAAATCAGTAGCTAGTCCAGTTATGTAACTTATAATTGCATTTTACAAACTTTACCATGTGTACTTGTTAGCTATAGCTAGAAAAGAAAATGTTATTTGCATCCAAAAAATTGGGTAAAAGTAGCAGTTATTGATGGTTACTCGTCCCACAGATAGGCCACAGAAAAGTATGGCTGTACATAAGCTACGTATATAGCTAAAGCTAGTAGCTATACGTACGTAGCTATTTGATTTATTTCCATAATTTCAAACATGGCAAATGAAAATTAATTTCATTTCTGAGGAGACGAAATATTGCTTCAATATGCAAATGCTTTATGATTGCTTTAGGCTAATAGTAATGGATCATATTTGTTATTACTTAGCCACAGTTAGCTACGTACATATGGGCCGGTGTAGTAATCCAACATACATAATAACATCACTATAGCATATAACTACTGTGTATGTATGCTTTGACAATACTAACCTCTATCCCATCGAACTTTTACATCACTGTGGATTTTTCCTATGTAACATTATGCCATACATATACAGCTATATAGCTACTGCATGATATCAAATTAGAACGTAGCTATGTACGTAATATCTTATATATGTAGCTCCCTACTCAACATACTGCAGTCACTATAATTATATAAAGAATTTTGCGTGGGAGGATCAAAGCCGAAAACAGTGCTATATTGCAGATATAGAACCGGATCAGGTAGTTATAGAACCGGAAACGCGTGAACAGTGCTATATTGGGTAGTTATAGAACCGGAAACACGTTAACAGTGCTATATCAGGTAGTTATGGGAAATAAAATGGAAGACTTTATACCACTTGTTTTTGCTGTATAATTATACTGATGGACAAGGCAGTAAACAGTAGGAAACACTGGGATACATCGATGATAAAGCCGTTCTGCTGAAAGATTGGTAAGGTTTGGACGTTTTATGATGGCGCGTGAATTTGTAGAGGAAATTCTCTATACCAGTTAAAGCATTGCCTTGCTCGTGCTATACAAAAAATAAAGCACTCGGCACTCAGCCTCGATGCTAATATTATAGCACTTGGCTTTGCCTTGTGCTATATTAGCCATCTCGGCCTCGTTGCCTCGTGCTTTATTTTTCATATAGCACTCGTGGCAATACTTTAACCTATATATATAGTACTAATATACATAGCAGTTACGTATATAAAGTACCAGAATCACTGGGATCTCCTAGATATGCCAGCCATAGTGGAGGAATGTCAACATTCAAATAACCATATTCACCTGTAAAAATCACCAGCAACTAACACATGTTTTAGCTAGTTATCATAACATAACCACTTAGCTACATTGTATGGCAAAATGAACTTACCAAATCCTTGCTTCATCACATCTTCATTGAAGTCCATATATACTAATCCTTCATAAACCTATACCCAGTAGGAAAAGTATTGTGTATACACACACATATAACTTGCTATAAGTACGTATATAAAATAAATAAAGAATTTTGTATGGGAGGATCAAAGGGTAAAAGTATGCTATACTGGCCATATAGCACTGGGGACAGGCAAGCAGTGCTATAGCTATAGCAATATACGTAACATGGTAAGGTGTGAAAATGTATTACAAAGAACTACATAGTGTATCCCAGTGAGTCTTCTCGATAAAGCATTTTGCAAAGGATTTAGTCTTACTCACAATGAGGCAGCAGGCACGTACACCATATATATAGCTATTAAGCCTTTACCAAAGTGTTTTTAGTGTTAAAACAGTTAAAGCATTGCCTTGCTAGAGCAATACATATGTAAAATAAAGCACTCAATGTGCTGCCTTGATGCTACTAAAACATCAAGGCAGTCTCGTGCTTTATTAGCTCATGTCCCATGCTCTATTTTATGCATCACATACGACAATACCTAAACTAATACATATATACTACGTAGCTATAAATAGCATTACAATGCTAATGCATAAAATAATGTAGCTACCTGTACAACACGATCTTGTAAGCCTGCCTGAATACACAATTCACTTTTCTCAACATCCAGTACAAAGTTAGGCTGTATTTGTTTGGGCATATCCTAAAAGAACCAAAATTTCTAACATAAGCTTTTTACATATACGTATGTATATCTAGCTAACTATTACTAGCTATTCACTGTAAAACCAAAATAGCTACATATGGTAATAGTTTCATTAAACACACATACGTAGCTACGTATATTAGCTAGTTAATACCAGTATCAATTATCATAGTTATTAGAAATCCATAGCATAAGTTACCAATTATCAACAACAGTTCAGTTTCACAACATATTCATCAGAGTTAGCGTGTGATGTAAGCGAAAGTTGTAGCTAGTAGCTTTATGAAATACGGCTAGGCAGAAACACTTTCATAATTGCATATAAAATAGACAGTATAAGTAGCTACGTAGCTATTAATGATTAAGACAAAGCTATATGACTTCGACGAGTAGGTATAACGTTGGTCTTATAACATGTCATAAATTGAATGCTTACAAAAATGATAGAGACAAAAAATGGTACAAAATTTACATGGTTCACTTGGCATACTACAATATCCAAGGGATCCATTAAATAAGTCTTAAAGAATTATGTGATAAAGTTTAAGTAGTAGCCGATAATTGGTGCAGTAAAAAACTTTACAGGTGGCCAAAAATTTCCTGACATACGTGTCCGACCACTTTTTAGTCTTTATTTCAAGTGAGAAACTATTCTTACAAGACAAAAGAATGGCCGATCAGTTGCTGAATACTATTTCTCATAGCTGAATGAAATGTTGGTGATAATTAGCAACTTACACAACATAGCTAGCTAGCTGCTAACCACTCACTCACATTATCAGACAGATTGTAGTATGTCATTAAGCAACGCAATACTGCAGTCACAATAGCACTGTAGCATGAAATACACTGTATGTATATACAGTAGCTATTATGTAGTAACATTGCTAACCTGCTGCCAGCTAAGCCCTATGTAAAAATAAATAAAAACATAAGCTGTTACATATGTAGCTGAATATTAGCTATAATGGTAACTGGTCATAAAGCTAGGCAGGTAAATACATGCTAGCTACGTATGTGAATATATAGCTACGTATATGTGTGTGTTTTGCTATATAGCTACAGATTATAATATGTACGTACTAAACTACTAATGGCCTAAAAATCACTAAACTCTCTCTCATTAATGGCATTTGGCATAAAGTAGCTACACACACAGCTATGAATGTATGGAGTTCTGCATGGAGTTTCAAAGTTTAAGGTGAGTCTATAATACGTACGTACGTATAGCTAGCTAGTTTTAACAAATTTAGTAGACATATTATGCAACTCACCACTTGCCTAGGTATGTTGGTATCATATTTCAGAGTAAAATTCTTCTTAGGTAGAGCAATTCTATGTAAAAATGTTTCTGTAAACTTTAACCAGATTATCATATAGTAGCTACAAAGCTGTTGACTAGATTTTGCATGCCCATGTACTTACCCATGCTCCACACAATATTGATAGAATTTCTTACAAGTTGCCTGTAGCAATCTTAGCCCACCCAAGTATCTACACAGTTAAAAAAAGTCACAATAATACAATAAGATGCAATACAATAAGATGATCTATATATATAGCTATTTACATGCCAGGGTGGACAGCCACATAGCTACGTATATATAGAGTCAAGCATGCATGCAAGTATCTCAGGAGTGTATAGCCAGAGAATAGCTAGTAGTTAACTATGATTGACACTGATGACATACGTAAGTAGCTATAGCCTCGTGATGTACTATGTGTATTTCATTGTGTTGTAACTAACACTGATAGTTTGAGCGCCTCTAATGATGTCCCGCACATGACCACGGGCACTATAGTCCATATATTAATACTCAGCATTTAGTATCACAGATATAATATACATAGAAGCCCATAGCTATATCATAACATGTTAGTAAAATGATGACACAATTGCATTATATTAATGCTTTCATTTTATACTGATTGTATAATCACAACTGACCCTTCCTTTCTTGTGATTCCATCAAGATCAGAGAGACTACCAAAGTCAGTGGGATCATACAGTGGATGTGGAATCAATTTCTTACATACAAAATTCACATAGTAAAATCACATACCTTAATATATTTAATAGCAATAGCCAGCTACGTACGAATATTAATAGTACGTAGCTAGCTAAGTACAATATATTTCCTAACAGATACTTGCACTAAAACTATTGCTCTACCATTTTCATGATCAGCATATAAATCTTACTAAATGACAGTTAAAATTTCACTAATGACAGTGAGCATACAGTAAACATCTATAGCTAGAGAGTAGAGACATATCTAGCTGTGTACAGTAACTGTACATTGTTATAATTCTAGTGAAAAACAAGCTGGTGTTTTACCATCTAAAAACAAGGCACTTATCATATACGATATACATAAATTACACTATTGTTAATCCAAGAAGTCATATGAACAAAGACTCATCATATAGCAATGCATAGCTACACGCTTAAAGGTTTAACATAAACCTCAAGCACCTTAGTGAGTGATAAAACTTTTTAAATGTTGTTTTAATCCAACATTATTACTGTAACACTGTAAGCTACTCAGAGTCTCATTTTAAACTCTTTGCTACCACTTAGTACACCCATTTTTAAAACTGAAGCACTCTATCTGTCCTTGTTAGTAATGTACAGCTGGTTAAACACTTTTTACCGTAAAATGAATGGCTAACACAGCATTACCTTGCTCTTCTTTGGCAGAATTCACAACGTCCTTTATTACTATAATACCACACCTATCATTAATATCAATAGCAAGTATCATATAAAGAAATTGAAAAGCAGTAGAACTTGTTTGATTGGTTGTTCAGGTTTAATTTGACGTAACTGATTTTTAATAGACTGAGGGTGGACACACACACACACACACACACACACACACACACACACACACACACACACACACACACACACACACACACACACACACACACACACACACACACACACACACACACACACACACACACACACACACACACACAACACACACACACACACACACACACAGACACATGCACAGACACATATCAACTTCCAGGACAAAAGCAATTTCATGAAATCAAGCATGCGGCGAAGGCCGGCACATGCCTGGTTTAATAATATCTCCCGGTCACTTGGGGGCAATTATCATGTTACATAGCTAGTTACACTTTAAAATACAATTGTGTTCTCCCTTACTTTGAAAAGCCATTCAATTACAAGATCACATGTCTGACACATGATGATGTAAGAAGGGCAATCACTATAGTATAAAAGACTACCGAGTCAGCAAACAGGTGACCAGTTGGAATAATAAACAGCTAGCATTCTCTATTCATAACTTTCAAGAGAAAATGATGAAAATATATGTAGTGGTTATAAATTTATCACTACTGGCAATGAGGTATGTACATAATCGTTATCATATAGCCACTGGACGTTGTTTTGGCTTAGTTTTGACACACAAGTATAGCTATAGCTACACATGTAGTTACATACATATAATTTATATTTATGATACGTACATAGCCTTGCATGCAGATAATAGCTACATATATGTTTGCCTTTAAAAATGCTGGTAAATTGTTTTTACAGCTTTGCTGAAATGAATGCTACTGGAGGACAGTCACACAACATTGTTAAGGTAAACATGTGTCCTTTTAACATTTAGCTGGTTAGTTGATGCCTTTGCCCATACTCCAATAGAAGCACACTCCACCAGACACACCGTGTAATGAAACTAACGAGGGAACAGGAAAGCTAAATCCTGTTACACTGGATCTGTAAGAGCACTCAGTGGATTCCCTTCCAGTAAGTAGCCAAAAGAGCAGTTAGTGATATACTCACACTATACACAAACATTGCTGACAGGATTCAACCATCACTGGGCAAGATTGAACCACTAACTGCTGACTCATGTAAACACATTAGAGATGTTTTAGCAACTGACTGTACCAACTTACCCAGTAGTGGGATGTACTGGGTGTGGAAAGGGAAGCCAATGCAGGTATATAGCTAACTAGCTAGCATTATACAAGTTACCAGCTATATGCGTACTAACGTAATTTATTATATAGATTACACATTGGCTAGACACACTAGCTACTCTTTTAATACAATTATACAACTAATTAATTGCTTCATTGGTTCATTAGATAATCCATTAGATAATCCATCATATACATACAACCATCAATCAGTGTGTCGACCTAAAAAATGCTTTCAACTTTGACTATAGCATGCACTAATGACCATAAATTAATATATAATGTGTTATTATATTTATTGGTACAATTTCATCGTTAACAACCACCTGTAGTTCTGTCATCTATGAAAGCAAGTTTAGTCAATACTTAGCTATACTTAGCTATATGGGTAATTTTGCATGTAATCTTATTAGATATATGTAATTTGGCATATAATTTTATTATGAATTAGATATATTGTGACATGACCACTGATGGTGGAGGATGGACACTTGTATGGAAACAGTCATATTTTGAAACACTACCTCTCTCCACTAACATGTACTACTTCTCACATTACTACAAGAGCTGTACTACCCATGACAGTGGGTGGTGTAATATACCCAATAAGAAACGCTTCAATCCAATGGAACAAATGATAGTTGCATATCATAAGGGAACCATTGTCTATGCCTACAAGGGAATATTCAATTACAATATTGACCATGACTGGACTGGAGGAGTATTAGTAGATTTCAAAAAGATAGCTGATAATTGTAAGAATAATCCAAACATCCAACCTGCACCATCTTCTCATACAAAAAATTACAAAATGTTAGGATTAACCTTTGATAAATCAACCCCATACGACTACCTGGTTAATTGCGACACCACTTATGGAAGTCTTAATTCTCCACTTGCACGTCGATGGCATAATTGTGTCTTGCCTTCACACATCTCATCCCAACCACTGGACACACAGCAAACAGTGGCAATCTATGTGCGCTAAAATTGCAGCTAGCTACGTATATGCCAAGTGGACAGTGACAGTACATATATTATTTTTGCATAAACAATAGCAATGTTACAATGTAAATGTATAGTAGAGGTGTGCTACAAATTATATCTCGATATTTACTACACAGTTATCTCGATTATCTAAAATATCTCGATATCTAGCTACGTATATCAATTTAATTAAAGGAATTGTCTCATGTACGTACAAATGCAGTAAAAACACAATTTACTGTGATAAGAGCACCAGTATTAAGCTGTGCAATAATGATGATGATTATCATGATAAAGTATTATGTGTACTTACTGGTTTTTTGTTATTCCAAAATTGCTAACACAGCTCGTGACAGCTGTATGTTTGGTGTAGTGCACAGTGATATCCAGAAATTTACTATTATCACGATAATGAAACCTATTATCTTTGTCTCGATATGGACTTAATATCTCGATATATCTATTTATCTAGATAATCGCACAGCTCTAATGTATAGTAATCATAAAGTGCAGCATATAACTACGTATGTTGTAAGACATGGTTCATTACTAACCAAGAATTTCGATTTAAAATAACTTTCTATTACTATTAAAGTTTTATTGCTTACTCCTTGTGACATCAAGACACACCATTGTGTGTCAACAGCCAAGAAAGATGCCTGGGCACACAAGCGTGCTATTTACGCAACCGGTCAAGTAACCAATTTCGGCCTCCCATAACTAAAAACTAACGGCCAAGAACTAAAAAGGCCTGGATAAAAAAGAAATGAAATCAAAATGGGCAGCCAAGGCCTGTGTAGTGTTACTGCTGATAGAAATAAAATTTTTAATAATCACATTAACAGATTTTTAATAATCACAATTCTCAGGCAGCAAAATATTAGCAGATTGATAACTTAATGTTTTGCAGCCTGAATTGCGATTATTAAAAACTTTATTTCCAACAGCAGTGACACTATACAGGCTTTGGCCACCCATTTTGATTTCATTTCTTTTTTATCCAGGCCTTTTTTAGTTCTTGGCCGCTACTTTTTTACAACCAGGGTGAGATTATATTACAATAACCAATGTTAAGCTAATGCATCAGCACATTTGCCATGTAGTATAAGGTAAAACATCTGTTACTGTGAAATGAATGGCACATTAGTCTTTAACAGAAATTCATGATGTGCTTCATTACTAAGGCCACGCACATCAATAGAATCAATAACAAGTGCCATGTAGCTACAATATACGTAAATAAACTGAGAACTTGTTAACCTTTACACATGAACAGTTATTAATGACCTCAGGGGTGGGGACACACATACAGGCACACACACACGCACGCATGCACGCACGCACGCATGCACGCACGCACGCACACACACACACACACACACACACAGACTTTGCGGACGAAAACGATTTCAAGAAACCAGGCGCCAGCCAAAGGCCAGCACACCTGGTTTAATAATTACCGTATAGCACGAAACTTTGACGAATTTGGCGAAATGATTTTGATTCACCAAATTTAACTCTCCAATTTTTCTGTGTTTGATGAGCACTTATAAGAAATATTGATTTTTAAGTATGTAGATATTTTCAACGAGACACGGACGATGCTGCTGAAAATTACTATAGTCTGGTGTAGCAGACCCCAGACTAGAAAATTACCTGATCCACAAGAAATTCTTTTTGGAATATAACCAACGGTAACGATTTCGCTGCCAATTTCTTTCTGTATGGCAACTGCTTTAGGATCAGGAGGGTTTCCTATTTCTCTCACGCAGCTTAGTAGTCTGGCATGGCCAGACCACAAATTTTTTAAAGGGCGTTATTGCTTGCAGTGTAAACGCTATGGACGCTTATACTGCAAGCGATAATGGTCTGACCATGCGAGACTAGCAGCTTAGCTCTTTACCTATAGAACTGGGTTTTCCCACAGTTTTACATTCGTGATAATAGATTTGATTAAGTAAATACTGTAGCTATCTCATTATTCACATGATTTCGAAATTGAACCGCATTAAATATAATTGTGAAGGCGTGTTGATTCGCCAAACTTTCACCCTCCAAATGTTCAGGAGAGAACATTCGCCAAAGTTTAGCCCCACCAAAGTTTCGCGCTATACAGTACACACTTATGCACAAAAACTAATACAAATTTTACTTATAAAGTAACTGACCAGTTTTATACTCTCAGTTAGAGTAGCTTCAGCCCAAAAGTTAGATATTGTCAGCGATATGGTCTTGCCAAAAAAACCATCAGAAGGATTTCCCATAAGTCCAATTCTGTTTAAAAGCATTCACTTGACACTATTAATCCTACTAAGCTATGTAGCTACATGTAGAGTTGCACAGATAATCGGATTGGCTATCGGAATTACCTATATCGGCTAGTTTTTTGTATATCGGTATCAGATTAGTATCTGTATCAAATTCCTAGCAGATCCGATATAACATTGAGCATCACAAGTGTATTGTAAATTAAATTTTTGGGTAGTTTAATTAGTGGTGGCCAGGAAGCCATACCTTACACAATCACTGAGGACAACACTTAAACTGTAGCAACCTAGTAGTGTTAAAATGTACTTATAGCCAGACAGATGATGTAAGTTTTGGGATACTTCTACCCCTACTTCAGTTAAATTTTAGGTGACTTTTATGATAATATGATTATATATCTATTGGTTCTAAAATTTTGTCCATATCAGTTATCGGAATATCGGTTAAAAGTCATATCGGTGCAACTCTAGCTACATGTACTATACAATACAAAATTTTGGAGGGAGAAAATTTCAGCGAATTTGGCGAATTGAAAGAGATTCGCCAAAATTTTCTTGTCCAAAATTTTCCTTTGAAAAATTATGCGGCATGCGAATGGGGTGATGTGGCATTGTTAAACAACCTTTATAGCTAGCTACCTCTATAAAATTCCTTGGCGATTTCTTCAGTCAGTGCGTGCATTAACGATCGACTGCCGATAGCTACATCATAACTATAATGGGCGCTCAGCTGCACGTAACTTGACTAACTTCATAAATCCTTCCTAACACCAGCTCAGAAATACAAAATAGGGAAGAGCTGCTGAAATCTCGGCATAATGTTATTTCGATGCTAAACGCGCACCATGCATCGGTATGATTATTGCACACGACATTGCACGTGATGCAACACTGGGATGTGTGTGAAACTGAGAAGTTGTTTTGTAGAAATTATGATTATAGCTACAGTGAAATTCCGTAGGAATTTTTCTGTATATCAAGCGTATAGCTAAGTCTCCTAAGTTAGTGGTGGTCTGACGACAGATACTGTAATATAGCGTCGCCCGTCTAGCGATTTAATTGTAGTTCTGTTTAGGCATTTGCCAAAATATTATCCGTCAATACTTGTTGTGAGCTCATTCACCGAAGTTTTATCCCCCCAAAATTTTGTATCGTATGATATACAAGTGAATAGTAGTATATGTACATTATCATTAACCTTGCATAGCTCCTACATGTTATTGTTTCACATTCGGTCTTGTTCTTCACTGTCATATCAGAGAACACTTTAATCCACTTCTCATACTCTGCCAAACCCTACATATATAACAAACATACACAATATATGCAATTTGGCCTGAATCATATATGGAAATCTAAATACTGCTGATATATTTAGAAATAACTTCTGAATTAGAAACCAAGTATGCTGCCTAGCCAACTATGGTACCACAATTGTCCTTAAACTTGCTTACCAAAAACCAAAACTAATCAATTTATGTGAGAATAACATATAATCTCACGGTTTTCATTAAGATATGACTTCCTTTAATTCAATTTAACAACACACTTGTGACTATTAAGGAATTATCTGCAAAATAAATTGATACAGATACTAATCCGATACCGATATACAAAACTAGCCAATACACGTAGAGTATTTCCAATAGCCAATCTGATTATCAATGTATCTCCAGTCTAGTACCATTAATAATGATACTTAAATAGCATTTAGCATTATGTAATAGGTATAATGAAGGCAAGAATGCTTTGCCTGATATATACACACAATGATCGAGGGCACGCGATAGTTAAATGCACTTCCACCAATCTAAGAAACTAATCACATATATACGCATGATGCCTGAGGGCACACATTAACAGTGGTTTAACTTACAATTTGACCAATCAGTTGGAAGGGAGTTGGCAACTTCATGGCATAAACGGGAGTTTGTGAAACAAGCCAACTCTAAATAACACAAACACATTCATACAGCTCAGTCCATTGGCTAAGTATTACCATAAATAGGCCCAAAACTCTCGACTGTTTAGAAACGTTACTCTTCGTATACGATGAGATCATTGAAAGAATTTCCTTCCTGAAACAATAGAAAACCTACCCAGACATTATAACAACCCTTGACACAAAATATTATGATTATGTAATGATGACAGTGTCAGAATGTTTTTACCTTGCAATCAAGCAATTGAATAATAATCGGGATTGAGAAATGATTAGTTGCTGATAATATTCTTATGTATATACGTAGTTTACAGCCACTAACTACATTATGTAGGTCAAGTTAAAGCAAAAATATAGTCTAAACTGTTACAAGACAAAACATAAACACATGATATATTGATTTCAAACTGTGCTATAGAGGTGTTGCGGCCTAAGGCATGGCCTTCTGTGGTACTCAAGTGCATTTAGGATGTCACCATTTTGTAAGACAATAAAACATGCAATTGTCAAAATGTGTTGGAAGATGGTAAAACAGAAGTTACTATAGACCATGAAATCAATTGTTGTCTCTAAAAAGCAAGCATCCATGTGAAAGTATATAGCTAACATACTTGTATAGTATCTTTGTAATGATGACTTTTGCCATATAACGCTCAATATTCTTGCCTTTCAATATGGTGTCGGAAAATAAGAAGTTTTGCAGTGCATGCTTTATTTAGTCGCAACTGGTTCGGATACAAGATGAAAACAAGTTGATGTTTTACCATCCAGGCACTATAGTATTGTTAATCTACTGTGGTAAGAATACACAATGACGTCATGAGGAAGTTACGTGAACAAAGACTCATCACTAAGGACACATAGCAACGCATACATATTTAAATGTTATGTTTAACACTTTTTAGTTGTTATTATAACTGTAGCACTACAAGCCAGTTCTCTTTTAAACGCCATGTTACCACTTAATTGGCACATCCACTTTTAAAACTGAAGTGCTCCAAATTGTTAGTAAGTTTAAACACCTTTTACTGTAAAACGAACAACTAATACAGCATTACTTTGCTCTTATTTGGGAGGAATTCATGACACGTTTCATTACTAAGGCCATGCCCATCAATAATATCGACAGAAAGTGTTATAATATGGAAAAACTGAATTGTGCAGGCATAGTTTACACACAGAAGCATCCAAAAATCACTTACTACACTGGCACAATTCGATGATGTCTGGTGTGATTTGGGCTTCTCCAGAAATCGAACAATTCTATTATGCATAATATTATTAGTGATAAGTGTCTCGTATGATTTCTGTAATGTAGGATACAAAATTTAGTCCTACATACAAATACAGTCAACCCTTATGCCCATCTAATTAATTGTGAAACAACTCTACTAGAACAATCAGTTAGATTAATTAATCAACTGATGTTACTTGAGAACTACTCTAACAGAACAATCATATGATAATACAATTGGTCATATACGTACATATATAAAAGTCATATACGTATATGTATAGAATCTGAGCTTCCATGTTGCTTTAGAAACCTGAGGATAGGGTAGGGCGATAACAAAAATTCCATGTCACAATAATTATATCATGAGTAATTGTCACGATAATCAATATTATCACAATTGTGACATAGGATGAAATACTTTACTGTTGTTATAAAATTTGAAAGTTTATGAACAATAAATGTTATGATAATCACAGTATTGACGATAATACTGTACTGCCGATATTACGATACTAAAAATTTCTCTTCGATACCAATTATCGTGACACTTTAATATCATGATATACAATAATATCGTAATATTGCCCAACTCTACCTGAGGAATGTTTTCTTCTCCGAGGGCTGTGCCCTCATCTAAAACAACACAGAAGTAAGTGATTCGAACAATAACCAATTTAGAGTATGGTTTTCTAGCGTCCATTTTGTATTTACCTCAAGTCATGGCATGAATTAAATTACCATAAAAACAAATTTTTAGTAGGGATGTGCGATATATATCGATATACTGATAATATCGATACAAAAATAACTATCGTGATAGCAATAGTAGATTTCATTATATCGATATTTCGATGCATGCTAATTTACACATGCACATAGTGCATTTTAATTAATAGAGGTAGTACTGTGGAACATTTCAAGCCACTACATGGTGGTAAGATCAAGGCATGGAGATACTTTAGATTTAGTCAGTGTTAATTCTTCAGGTTGATTTTCAATAAAACACGCCATGATAAAATGCGCAGATTGTAAAATGAAAGACAGTGAAAATCAAGTGATATTGCTATCTTGCATACGCACACTAACTTATCTAATACAGTAATTGAGTTGAACTTTTATTCACAAGTATCACTACAAAACTAAGTATACATATCGTGACAAATAATCGTATCGTGATAGTTGAGCTAGTGATAATCGATAGTAAAAGTTGCTGGTGATACACATCCCTAATTTTTAGCCAATGAAAACCACATGCATCACATAGCTGAGTAGTTAAACAGTTTAATGACCTCGTTTGATGCTCAAGTGTCTATCGCATTTTAAAATATAATTAGCGCTAGAACATCAAAGCATATTATGGATGCCATAGTTTAAATGCATTGATTGTATCTGTGTGTAGTAATTAACCTGCTAGTGGAATGATCAGTTTCAATTATTCCTCTTTGCTCTACACTCTCTCCCAGCCCCATCTCATAATAAATGGCCAATTCTCCATTCTGGATAACACTCAACATTACATCAATGCCACTACAATTAAAACAATACCTTTTGTTTGAAGAAATCGAGTACTTGCCCAAGATCAAAATTGTGACTACACAACATGTCTCCTGCTATCTACAGTAATGTATACATATCTACAGTACATACTAACACAGTACTCACATGATCCCCTATACAATATCTATAGTAATGTACCATATAGCGGGTTTTTCTAGCGAGACTTTTATTTTAGCGAATGGTCTAATTCGCTAAAATTGCATCCGCAACTATTTTTGGTCACGCAATTAATTATTGATCGCGTGAGTTTTCACAGCATACATGGAACCTAGATGGCTACAACAGCTCTTATAAACACTAGCGAAATGCGTTCCAGTTAATGCTACAGCTACAACAAACCGTGAATGAGCGAGCGAACTTATGTAGTCCCACAACGCCCAAGCGAATCGCAATAAAAAATAGCCCAAACATAGCTAAACTGCTGTTTATATCTCGTTCCATACTTATAAGAAAGCACTAAGCTACGTGAAATTTAGCCAGCTTGTATGTGCGCTAGTCTTTCGAGCCTGCTGTTAACGCCCCCAAAATAAAAATTATATATAGTGCCACCAGGCATAAATTGCCACTAATATATTTAATTATAGTATGTAAACTAATTGATTAGTTACCTAGCAACAATTATATAAAATGTTATTCATACTTCAGACTACTTATATATTAAAAATGGGTGGGGTTTGTATATATTTATGTTGTTGCCATGAAGTAGCCAATCAAAATGTATCATTTATATTCTAATTATTGCACATTTACACAGGAAATTTTAGTCATTTGCATTTGCTTTTTTATTTTTGTTCCTAAGTGCTCGATCTTGTTCCTATTTATGTATCATGGTACCAATCCTATTTCTCATGGTTTATAATCTAATATCTTGTGGTTTATAATCTAATATCCTGTGGTTTTAAACAACTTCCTAGCATGATGTCCTGATGGACATTTATATGCATTTCATCCTTCCTATTTTCTCATTCTAAGTTTTCTATGCTTAATGAAACTCTTCCTGTAGTTAATTCCATAGTGCTATATAAAAGGTGTGTATCTCTGCTGGATTTTCATAATGAAAAATACCTTGGAAATGCCGCGAAAATCTAAACGATCTAAGCAGCTTCAGTGTGCTAGAGATTCTAAGCGAAGCAAGCATAACACATCATGAGGAATTAGAATTTTCTACATGTAATTTCTCTGACTACAAGCGATGCTGGGCATGTAATTTCTCTGACTACAAGTGATGCTGGGCACAAGCCAAAAGATTCACATGAGCAAATACAAATTATACAATACAGCGATTGCGGACAAATGTCCCTTTGCCATTAGACTCTGTTACTTCTGAAAATATACAGAATTACTTTAGGAAAGTGAGGCACTACATGTTTGCTTATTTACAGGGTATTGCTGGTGGAGCTGAGCTAGAGAAATAAGTTAAAAGAATGAAAAAAATTTATAAATCACATCGAAGAGTAACAGAAAATAATTGATGGCTATTAATAATATTACTCTGTCATTTTCTAGTGTTAGGTATGTACATTGTAAATTTGCATTTCTAAAATTATATCTGCCTTAATGAAGGAGGAGTAGTCTCACAAAAATTGGGGTGCGATTTTCTAAAATCTATATTTTAAATTCCATACTTAGTGATATAATCAATAACTCTCTGTCATGTTACTCTATGTAATGTAAGGAAGCAATACATATGTAGAAAGTATAGCCACAATGTCTGCTTTAAGAGTAGAAACCAAAACAAAGGTTTGTACAGTAATAATACAGATATTGTTGCTAGGTAACAAAAGTTATGAATTTAATTATAATTACTACAGCAAAGTATCAGTAGGGCTTCCTGCTTAATATAAACAAAATTTGATTACAATAGCTATTACAACTAAGCAGTAATGAATCCATTTATAAACATTATGTACATGGCATGGCATGGCATGGCATGCCTGGTGGCACTATAGCCTTGGCGTGAACGCCTCGTAGTTTCCACGTACATGCACGTCGTATATATACTACTTATAGCATCCAGCTATGTTGTGAATGATAGTAAACGAGTTTGAATTATATTGAGCGAGTAATAAATTTTAGCAAATTCCCTCATTCGCTAAATTTTGTGGCACTATTATATAATTTCATGGGAATATGCGGACGCTATAAAAACCTGCTATACGGTATACACAAATGCACACCAAAGTCACATGATAAAATATCTGTATGATTCATAATGTCATTATAATCTACCAGCCAGTGTACACACCTTTCACATAAACTCCCATATCGATGCAAAAACCACAGAACCACAGTAACAAGTATCGCTATAATTGATACTCTCTAATAGTGCAGTCACCAATCAGTTTTGTAACATTAGTGACTGTTTTATTAGAGAGTATTGATCAAAATGTTAACCGTTAGCACTAAAAATATTACTTATTATCAACTTACGGTATACCATATAGTGGGAAACTTTGGCAAATGTGGGCATTTGGTAGATTTCAATTTGCTAAAATACGTATGAGCCAATGCTTCATGTACAAACATGCATGAGTGAGTGATTGGCAGAATTAAATTTAAGCAGTTTTCTCAAAAAATTGCCAAACTGCTAGATGCATAATATCATGTTATTATATGGATTACTTGACAGATAAAAAGTTGACAAAACACTAAAACTCTGTTAGCAAAAGTCAAATTCTAACAAAATAACAGCAACACTCTAATACAACGAACACTAGACAACCGTATGTTTTATTAGGATGTCTGCAACAACCCTAAGTTACTAGTAAGAATTCATTAAACAGAGGCAAGTGCCATAAAGGTTCTGCTCTCCCTTAACATATCGTGTAGCCTAAAATTGCAACTTTCGCAAAAAAGTTTGCTTTGTGAAAATTTGAATGCACAACACCTTGTAAAGTCGACCTGATTTGTCCTATTTTAATGGAAATTTATTATACAAAAACTTCCAACTATGCATTGAGCTGGTGGAAGAAAAGTAATCAGCAGATACTATTCAAAAAATGACTTTAAAAATCAAGTGCGGCTGTAGCCCTATAGTATAGGCCCACCCTTTATTCCACCTATGCATTGAGAAAAGTGTGTATACAGTACGTATGTATCTACAAATAAATAACACAATGTTAACACTCTACTCTCTATCTGTGTGAGGCTAGAATATCACAATAACTGACATATTAACATACCACCATCACGTCATCGTCTATTGCTTTACACTTAATGGCCAATTCAATGTCAGCCACTGCACCTAAACTGCATCATTGTAACACAGTAAAACATACGTACCTACTACATTCACCTACAGTAAATGTGGCATAGCCCAAAAGTATGGGTAACTGACATTAGTATGTGACTCACCCTGACCTAGGGGTAGTCTCGCATAGCCAGACCGCTTTTTTCCGTTTTTTATTCGTGGTGGCGGAAAAATGGGTTTAGTTACCTTACTTAGATTTTTAATCCACAGATTTTTGTGGTGTTGATTGCTAAAAAGGACATGTTAAACGAGTGACACCTGTAATACAGGCTTGTTTAATAAGCAGGTGCAGTAAATCATGTATTGGCCGCCTATATATCACGGGTGCCACTCACTTAACGCTTCCTTTTTACTGCAAAAAAATTGTGGATTCTACAGCACAAAAAGTCTAAGGTAAGGTAACCAGACCCTTTTTCCGCCACCACGAATAAAAATGGGAAAAAGCAGTCTGGCTACGTGCGAGACTAACCTAGGAGTGGGTGATGAATGACCTAACACCTTAACATCAATCACAATGGTGGCCCATCCGTATGTCCAGTGGGCACCAGAACAAAGTGCTGTCATTAGTAGTTTTCCTAATCTTTTCCATCCCACGTAAAACAAAAACAATCACCAGGCTTAAAATAATGGATAAAAACTTTTGCCCATACAAAAAGCTGTTAAATTTTTACTGCAGACAGAAAATCTAATTGCTGAACATTAGTCCTTATGTAACCCCATAATGGTCTGATATAGTGAACGTAAATAAAATAATTCATAATTATGAGTATTTATAATAACAAGTATTTATAATAACAAATATACATAATTACAAATGTTTATAATTACAGTAGTCACCTGTTTTCCAGTGTGGTTGTACCATCATTGATGATATTGTCCACAGGAAACTCATTAGCAGTAGCCCAACGTTCAAAATGCTTGTATCTAAACAGACACATGTGTAGATGTGAATGAGAATTGTGTTGATCATCAGTTATCTTACTTATCAGCATTTGTGACAATGTAAACATCACTGAATTGGTTGCGGCTGCAGAAACATAAAAAACAGATAATTACACACCTGTACATGCTAAGATGCCACGTTATACATTACAGTAGGGCCGGCAATGAGAATCCGACTTTTACTATGTGTAATGGGTTGACAACTTTCTGATTTCGTGCAATCTAAAGTATATAAATGTGAATACCGGTAGTAATAATTATAGTATTGCACTTTTAGCGCAGGGCGCTTATACTAGCCATTATTATATAGGTCTAGTAATGCCAGAATAAATACCTTTTCACAACGTTCCACCAGCAATCCAAGATGGTCTCTTGGGAGTGGCCAGGTCTGGCGGGCAATAGCGCCTTTGGAACCCCTATCAGGTTTACATATTTGCCTGACTTGTCAGCCTACAAAACAGCACCAAACAGTAAAACTAAAGCAAGGTTTTCAATCACCGATATTTCGCTTTCCAGTAGCAAATTATGACCAGCTACAAGAATAATGCAAATCATCTTTGTATAGTATAGTTTAGCGCCTCCCTATAACGCGCCGATCTAACTGCACGCGCATGTACCGAAACGATGTCTTCCTACAAACTGTCTTATTTCGATATCCGAGGCAAGGCAGAAATTATCAGGCTACTCTTTGCACAAGCTGGTGTGGAATATGAAGATATCCGAATAGGCCAGGACGAATGGCGTGAACATCTTAAACAAAGTAAGCGGTAACGTTTTTAAATTACTTTTCACATAAAAATAGCAAAGATCAATGTACGAGATATTTAATTAGTAGCTATCTATTACCATCTATTATAAACAAACATTAGAATCTTGCAGATTCAAGTGCAGATTTTCCACCTTGTTCAGTTACAAAGCCATGCATTAGAAAGCTCTGTATGATGCTGTTCATTTGGATAAAATGTTTCAAAACTGAGCTAACCAGTGACAAGCACACTAAGCACAATGATAGGCGAACCAGTTGGAAAACCACATCCATGTATAGACCCTATGACAACTTTTCCATTCTTGAACAAAAAGCTCATAGCTATAGCTATAACTTAGTGCTAGTGATTAGTCCTACTGCAGATATAGTCACAGTTGCAACCACACAAGTATATTAGCACATAACTATATAAACACTCAATAATTTAACAAAAAGGTGGCGTAGTGAATAAAAGATTTACAAACTTATTTCATTATTCCATATTGGCATTTTTAATGATGATGTGCACTCACCAGATGGTCTCAGTTTCTACTGATATGTCATGCACATTGTAGTGATTGCCTCAGGATAAAATCTCATTATGGTCAAAACCTTATCATGCATGGGCACATGTATATATACATACTAACCTAATAATAAGCCAGCTGCTAAGCCATTTCCTATTGTGGTTAAACTCTTGCATGGTTGTAATTACTTATATGTATATTTTTAACTTGGCAGAATCACCATTTGGACACATTCCTATTTTGTCTGTGAATGGAACTGAGGTCTGTGGCAGTGTTAACATAGCTCGCTTTGTTGCTGAGAGACACGGTGAGCTAACATTTATAGTATATTAAAAATATAAATGAACTTGAGAAAGTTCAGAGGCAAGGTGGGTAGTGTCAGACTATGTATTACATCCATATTGAATAGATTACAGTGGCCCACTTTAAGTAAACAACGATGTATTTCAAGACTGCAAATGTTTTACAAAATAATATACCATCACTTAGCATTGGAAGTTCCCTCGTATTTCATCCCCACTCAGAGACCAACCCGTTACCAGCTACATTACACCATTCCTTTTGCTAACTCTAATGCTTATAAGTATGCATAGCTTCCTTCTACAAACAATACGATACTGAAATAACCTATCAATAGACTTGATCGAGACTGACTCTTTAGAAACTTTCAAAACTAATATATAACTTACTATAGCTTAATTAATTACTAATCGTAATATATGTATGATTGTATCCTCCTGGGCTGGTCCCCTGGACATATCAGATCATCTGTCTGTCCAGTATAAAATAATAATAAATAAATAGGACCCAACCATGGCCTATCTTCTTAGTAGTCAACTGTAGTCCTCATTGTTGAAATGCACTGATGTGATGATATGTAACATGACTGTCCTTTTTATCGCAGTAACAAATATAATAGCTTTGTGTGTACTGGCAAGTATTTAAACATGTGTATTTTCATCTTGTCACAGTTGCGTAAATGCTACCCTTAGCTGTAATGTCATAGTTTGCAGAAATGTATGAACAGAAACCAAATTAATATATATAACACTACAGGACTGGCAGGAGACAATGACCTACAAAATGCTGAAATCGGTTCCATTGCGGACTTCATCGTGGACATTGGAAGATCTTGTGAGAATGTTATGAAAGAGACTGATGAGGCGAAGAAAGTACTTATATTCATATACATATATGTGGTTACGTACATACCGCATACTGTAATGTTTCCACTTCATCCTTTTAATTTAACATTATCTTTTAATTATATAATATTCTTATGATGTTTTTACTGCCAAGCTTTGTAGCTATTTTTAACCTTTATTGTATATATAGAAAGCTGCTGGTGCTGAGGTAATTGGAAAGACATTACCTAACATGTTGAAGACCCTTGAGAATGTGATACAACCAAACTTCACTGCTCATGGCTTTGTTTATGGATCCAAAGTAAGTTGCAATGATTTTAATGTTGTATTATGATGTTCTTATGTATCTCTATTTCAGGTAACATGGGCTGATATCGGTATTTATCTATTATTGGACAATCTTAGTGAATATTTTGAATTCAAAATTTCAGCTGATGACTTTCCGTGCCTAGTCAGGTTGCATACATCAGTGGCCAATCTACCAAATATCAAGAAGTGGATAGAGAGTAGACCGAAAACAGTATATTAGCTGTGAACACTCAGGCAGTAGCTAACTAGTTATATAGCTTGTTTGATCCTGTAGTGTGTCTGTTAAACAGGCTTCATACTATATGCTACTCTAGAGGAGGGTGGAAGCGATATAAAATATTTTTAAAAGTATTTATAAAGTATTTAAAAAGTATATAAATAAAAATAAATTTAAATAAATATAAATTTAAATTTAAAAATTAAATAAATTATAAAAAATAAAAATTTAAATAAAAATATAAATAAATTTATAAAGTATTTAAGCGCTGCTAAAAATATTTTCACTGTACCTTCAAATCTCTTGGTTATTAGTGAAGTATTGTGCTGTAAGATAGTCGTAACTTTAAACAACTGTTCGTGTACAATAAGCCTGCACGTACTAAGTAGTAGTGCGCGTGATTTATGACTTCATATACCTAAATAAGGCAAGTATCGCTATATAAAAACTATACCACCTGAAAGCTTATACAGAGTACTATCCAAATATCTATTCACCCCCTTCAGTGCTGATTTTTGTATTGAGCCTATGGGCTCACGTGAAATACATTGAAAATATTTTTAGCAGCGCTTCGAAAGTTTCCACCCTCCGGAGTATTTCTGCCCCCATACAATAATTACTAACAAATGGCAACTTCGTTTGAATGTTTCCAAATGCGAAGCCCTTCTTATTTCGAACAAGCGTAAGGCAATATCTTTTGAATATTTTGTCAACCACTCTCCTCTAGCATGGAGATCTACTGTTAAGTATTTGGGAGTACTGCTCCATTCAAACCTGTCTTGGTCTGACCACTGTAAACATGTATCAGCCAAAGCCAGCAAGACTTTAAATTTTCTTCGCTATACTTTATGGGGAGCTACAACTGTAGCCAAATCCATGACTTACAAGTATCTTGTACGTCCATTGCTGGAGTATGCGTGCACGGTGTGGAATCCTCATACTGTCTCAGACAAGGCCTCACTGGAATCTGTCCAATGACGTGCAGCGCATTGGGCATGTGGAAGCCGCTGGTCCCCTGTGCAGAGATAATGGAGTAAATCCTCAGATGTTTGCTTACAGGAGCTGCATTGGCCTACCCTTTCATCACGACAGAACTACCTGAGTGTGACTATGATGTATGACATCTCAGTTACATGGTCGGTATGACTCTTTGAAACTTTCTGATTATTGTAAATTCAATACTTCCTGTACTCGAGCACACTCTATGACTCTTGTTCCACCACAATCCACAATCAATTCTTATCGATTTTCTTTTTTTGTGAACACAGCATTTTTATGGAACACTGTCCCGTATGATGTAGTAACTCTCAGTGCACCAGAGTTTCGACGAGCGCTATACCCAGTTTTCTGTCATGTTTAATTTTTCTTTTTGTGATTTCCTGTAATTTGTTTTTGTTTTGTAATTTGTTTTGTTTTTGTTTTGTAATTTGTTCTTTTTTGCTTTGTTTGCTGTGTCTGTTATGTAAATAGTTCTGTATTTGTATTGTGCTGTATTTGTGTTGTGGGAAGCACCCTCGTACGGGCTATGCCTTTTGGTGCCACCCAGTCTCTTGACAAATCAGATAAATAATATAATAATGATAGGCACGTAACAATTTAATTAATCTCAGTTGAAGAGAGAATGGCCTACAAGCTTACGTATTTCGATTTTCGTGGCAAAGGAGAAATTATTCGCCTGCTGCTTGCTCAAGCTGGAATTCCGTACGAAGATGTGCGTATACAGCGATCAAATTGGCTGCCTATAAAGCCAGGTACGAAAACGCTCGACCGCAACAGCCCGACCTCTTTCGCGTAGCTATCTGTTAGTTTTTTGCTTTTTAGGCTCCGCATGCTGAGGCCTATTTATAGCGTGTATGAGTATATTCTGCAGGTGTTTCAACAACTGATATAGGATTCAATAGGAATGCCTAGGCATGGTGGTAATTTCGAGGGTAATTATAAATTAGCATTAATATTTTATGTGCTAATGTGTAAGTGTAAATCTGATGGATCTTGTTTTGCAGACATGCCATTTCAGCTAGTGCCTGTGCTGGAAGTGGATGACAATGCTAAACTATGTGGTCAGGTAAACATTGCCAGGTTTATTGGAGAGAAATACAGTGAGTATTTTTTGAATTGTTTTACATGTAACTAACTGGTACTTCGCCACCATACAATGGTATATAACTAGGTGAAATGCACGGCATTGAGGGGCGAGCCTGGTGCTATGATAGATGCATGTATACACTTAGCTACCATTGATGACCTTCCATGCAATTTGACATTGCATGTAATAATTATAAGCACAGGGAACAAAACATGTACAGTTCACTCTCAGTGTACAAGCAACAGTGCACGCAGCTATAGTCTATCTACATGATGGTCTTAAAATTTGTACCGGTAGCTAGCTATGTATTTCATGAAAACTGGGATACTAACAGTAAAGTAATTACAGTGGATTGAAATAACATATGTAATAATATTAATTCATCACAAAAGGTATCACAAGCATGCATAATAAGCAAGTCATGGGTGGTATCGGCTATTATAAAGAAAAGTAAATAGTGAGGCCCCGTGGCTTTTGACAAAGTGTAAAGGAAGATTTGTTTCTTAGCTATATCTTTTATAAACAACATCTAATAGTCATCTATTTTTATATTGTAGAAAATTATGTAGCCAGCTATAGGGCAGCAAGGTAGCTGATACTTCATATCTAGCCATTCAATGCTATATGCAATCCTAACATCAAATGATCAGCTTTACTATTGCTTACAAATACAAATGCTAAGCTTTGATTAGAAAGTTTTATTCACACATTGTGGTTAATAAATTATGGTTAGCACTTGAATGGTATATACTTAATGGTTTGTGTGCTATGGTTAGCACCCCACCTGTTTGATGTAATGTTGGTTTGCACTTAAATGGCTTTCAGCCATATAAAGGGATTTTGACATATCAAGCAAGCAAGAAGACCGATTTCGCTGTTGTTGATCCCATATGGTGGGGCTTGCTAAGGCTCGCCCCAATTATGTTCATAGATATCAGAGAGTATAATTATATTATTACGGGATAGGAAACGACAGTTTTCAGAAGTTTAATCTGCATACCACCTTGCTATTATTTGCATTTTTATTGGAGAAATTGCTCTTCAATCCTTTTTCCCTATACGTATGTCTGCTGTCATACTTTCTATCTTAAGTTTCCCTGCTAGACTGAATGTTTCTGTATGGAAATAAATTAATATTCAAGTGCCTTGTGATGAAGATCCCATGTAGTTCAGTGTAATGGTGGGTTTCAGCTACAAGAAGCAACAACCCTAATTTTCTCCAGAAACAGTTAGTTACTTGCTGTACAACTTCTTCCAAATGAGTTGTAAACACATGCAACCATCACACAAACAGTAATCCTCTGCTTTTATTGTAAATCAATGCATTCGTAGGTGCTATAAACCAGGGTTCGGAGTGCAAAGTACAGTGAGTAATTCCTATCCTGTATACCCTCTCTGATATCTAAGCTTGTCCATGATGGCATATGATAGTTATGATATGTTGATGTAGACATGATAATGGTGGATCATGATCAATAGCCAATTATCTTCACTGTGTAATATATTTTTCATTTTTCATTAGGCATGGCAGGAAATAGTGAATTAGAGAATGCCCAGCTGGGAGGATATGCTGATTACATCACTGACCTTAACTCAAAAATTGTGCAGGTGTTCTTTTATGAATCAGATCAAGCCAAGAAGGTGGGAGTTTGTAAAGTGTGATGTATAGAAATCTCTTGGGGTATAATGTAATGGAGTACATGCTGTACCTTGGAAATACAGAGTCTCAACCCCATACAAACCCATGGTGTTGAATTTAGAATGCTTTTTAAAAAAGACACATTACCAACTATTAAAATTATCTTCTACCACCCCCATGTGGGCACATTTATTGGCTTCTCTACATGAAGTCACTACCTATACAGCATTATAGGTGATAAAATTTCCACAGAATTGGTAAAAAAGAAAATCTTGCATTGACCTAACAATCAAGTTGAAAGGAATGTTGGCAATCCATTGCCCCATCATTGGAACAACATTGAAGGCAGGGGTTTAGCCAACTTTAAGCCATAAGCAATATTTTGACCTTGCCCCGCCCAGCACACAATTATATGAAAGCAAAATGCTATTGGCCCAATAATAGGCTAGCTAACATGCTGTATAGCAAATTTGCATAGCTGATCTATATTTACCCTATCACCTATTTACATACACAAAGCTATAGACTTGCTGGATGAGGGTGTTACACCAGACCATTAGTAGAAATTGTGTACCAGTGGTAGCTGCAGGGGTGTAGCCAGACCTCACCTGATGGTAGGGCACATCAATTTTTATAACACACTGCTAACTACCTACATACCTAAATGGTGATCATACGTGTGTTTATTAACATTTGTTTTTGAAAGTACACAGCACGACTAGCTATAACTAGGTAATAGCATGAAACTAGTAGCTAACATGCATAAACTATGCTACGAAGCATGTATAGAAAAATGTGACTATTGTGCATGGTTATCGATTGTGGGAATGCATTACGATGGTCACGTGTATCACATAAGCTACGAGCAATATTTTCTTTTCACTGCATGATGCCAGCCACACCGACCTTCACGCAGAAACAACAGCTAGGTGCAGTCTTGACAATTCACAAACTGAAACTACACCTGGCATCTTTTCGGCCACGGAACACATCTACACGGGTTTATTCACACTTTCACAGCCACATCATTTCTAGTGATTTAGTAGACAATAATGTTGTATCATTTAACTCTCAGCTGCATGGCCTTCTAACCACACTCGGTACAGTATATCCATCACTAAACGGCTTACAGCTGTCAACTCACTTGGCTGGTATCACACAAAGCGGCACAATATAGGCTGCAAGTTCAGGTAGAAAACAAAAAGGCTTCGTTAAATCCAGAAACTTACTTGTATTATTACAACTGTGCTACTGGTATGCCTCATGTATACAGTGTGCACACTGCCTCCTCCATTTTGAAAATTTGAAAGCGTATCTCGTGAGCATCTTAATTTTGATTCTAATTGATTCGTACTTGATTACCATGCTGGATCTTGCGCTCGAAATCAATAATTCACATGAAATATGAAGTGTTCAATCGCTAGATTCAATACTTAGTTACAAAAATGGAGCGAAGATGCAACAGGATTGTGTTAGCACTGCTGGAGAAACCATGTACGGGTGTACGTCTGCTTTCTTTGTGTGTTCATCAAAGAATCACGTGAGTCTTGCTGACCTGGTGATGGTAGGACCTGGGAAGTTGATGGTAGGGCACAGGCCCTAGTAGGCCCGGGTCTGGCTACGCCACTGGGTAGCTGTGGATCATGCCAGTACTGAAGTGCTTCAGTCTTCAATGATTACACTGCATAGTGCAGTTATTACGTACTAACCAAGTGAAAGGAATGAATAGTATAATATAAATGATATTTTGTGTGGTTTGTGACATTAACACTTGTGAAATACAATGCAAAGTCTTGGCCTAAAAGATTTTCTAATGGCAGTAACCATCATACAGTTTAAACAGTTGTCCAGCACTCAACACTTTTGTGCTGGGGGTGGTGGCAAGGGCGTTACATCTAGCCCGGGCAAAAAAAATCATACAGTTCATACATGAATCACTCCATTGTAACTTAGGTAATGTATTGCATGTATGTACCATCGGCTGTGGCGATTCCCAAATTATTAATCAGTCTTTCACAATACAACATTAGTTTCTCAGTGTTCCTTTAGTACTCATCATTTCACCTACTCTACGTACGTTCTAGTCATAGTCAGCTTCCCTTGCTTCAGCCTTTATCACTGTCCATTGGCATTTTTATCCAATTTCAACTTAATATGAGAAAGCATATTGTTACTATACTGATGCTCACGTGATCAAGCAAAAGATCAGGTGGCATTTGCTGGCAATATTTTCCTGTTGTGCTTGTGTTTCTTCGTGTTTACAAATTTAAAGGGACAGTGCATTGGTATTGAAGCCGTTCAAGCGCTAGTAAACATTACATCATCACTAAAACATTTTAAGCACACACGATAATAGCGCCTCCAAAATAATACAGCTTATCCATCAGGAAAGAGTAGCTGGTCATCTGAAGCAAAGCGTAATGAACTTGTAATTCCTCGCCTGTAATGGAGTGTCATGGTGAGCCATCGATCGGCTAGGAAACTTCCACACGAAACGGTAAGATTAAACGATAAACGCTGTTTCTCCCTTACTATCCTCCGTTTAACAATATTCCTTTTATCAGCGGCGTTATTCCAGCTTCCTAGGACGACCAAGTTTCGTTTTGAGATGTTCTTCTGCCATTGTTTGTTTTTATGTCTCATAAATTCTTGTAAACTTACGTTTAGTTATGATTTCACAGGCTGTGAAATAACTCGCGATTGCACGGCTTCGATACTGACGCACTGTCCCTTTAACATGGATAACTAAAAAAGCAAATATAGTCAATGGTGGAGAAGTAAAGAACAGTGATGGAGAGGCAGATGCCACCTTGCCCCTTGGCTTTGCCTCTGATTGAAGGTCTAACCTTGATCAAATCCCCCACTATTCCTCCAGTCATTCCAGGAAGAGGGAAAGTTGATAAATTCATTAGTTAATATAATTGTTGTGGTTTAACCCTAAGGATCACAGGGTTTTTCATATTTATAATAGCATGCCATTGCGAAGGAATACTTTAAAACTATAAAAATATTTACCTGTCTATTCTGCATATAAATGTGTAGATAACTATGGGGCAATTTATATTAACATGTGTGCAATTGTGGTTACTTATGCCTATCAGTTTTCTTAGGCCGCCATCTTGTTTGCCTTGTTAAAATCACTGTATCACATGAATTACTATGGCATAAGGGTTCTTCTTTTAATCATTGAATCGCTGTTGTAGAGCAAAGAAATGATAAGCAAAATAAAAAAAACTTGCATTGGCTTTTGAGGGCAACTTTGGGAATAAAATGGCAGTGATTTCTATCTAGCTATATGTACAATAGATTTTTTATTTCCACAGGGCAAATGTTTGGCGGTGGTCCTTAAAAAATTAATCATCATAAATATATTTTATCATAGGAAGAGACAATTGCAGCACTAAAGAATGAGACTATTCCAGGAGTTTTACAGACACTGGAGAAACATGTTCAAGCCAACGGCTCCCCTAAAGGATACATATTTGGCTCTAAGGTCTGTATATAGCTTTGATCAAGTAGCTATGGTTTTCTTATTTTCATGCATACATAGTTGACGTGGATAGACATCATGGCATATTTGCTGGTAGAAGATGTGAAGAATTATTTTGGACTCACGGTGGATAGCCATCCAGGGCTGAAGAAGTTACATGAAGAAGTGGCCACTCAGCCAAATATCAAGAAATGGGTTGAGGAACGACCCAAGAGTGATTACTGAACTGTCAAGTTTATAACAATGTACATAGGATTGTTTGATTGTTGTAAAACTGCTGTGACTGTTTAATAAGGTGTGTGCCAGTGGTGGCCCTCTCTTAAACCTAATAGAAAAGTGTAAGTGGAGTGGCATTTGTGACTGACAGCTGACCATTATCAGCCCCAATGCATATTATCATGTACATACGTGTATATATGTATGTATATGTCGGTGATTCACCAATACAACTGGTGAAGCTAGACTATATACCAGATGTGACCACAGCACGTGATCCAGTGTAACCTGCATGGTGTATATATTTGACCACTCTATTAAAGTAGACCTGACTGCTAATCTTTCACTGTTCTATTAGAGTATATTGATCAGCTTTGTGTGACATACCAACAACTAATGATCAGGTGTTTAAGGAAGGTTCTCACAAGTCCTTGCATGCTAACTACAGGCCAGTATCTGCCAACTTGTAACTATATCATGTAAAGTTTGTGGAATTTGTTCCTCAGTATGTAGCTAGTCATCTTAAAACCAACTCTAGATCCATTTATTCTATATGATGCACAACATGGTTTCAGAAAACTAAGAACTAATTAATGGCATAGCCTGTCACCTTAATTAATCTAGGTGAGCAAGTTGATATTCTCATTAATTTCTTAAAAGCCTTTGATAAAGTGTCACATGCATGTATGTCTATTTCATAAGTACTATATATATGGAATAAGGAATTTCTCAGTGATAGCTATAGAATGCGACAGGTCATGATAAACAAGCTCAGTGCTCCATCCTCTGTTAATTTGTTACTGATGTTCCACAGGGCTCTGTGTTGGGTATGGTCAACCATCAATTCACTCATTGTAACAAAAAATTATGATAAAAAATCTTTCTAAAAATTAGTCAATAAAAATTTATTCTAAAAATTTTCCTCAAAGTTTAAAACAAATAGTTAGTAATGTTTTAAAAATCATTCTTGGGCCTAGTTTCAACCCACTTCTTGATGTTTGGTAGAGATCCAACAACATCAACAAGTTTCTGTATCTCAGGGTAGTCTGCAAGGTTAACACCAAAGTTAGCGATTCCATCAAATAGTGTGTAGCCCTGAATATCCACCCACGACAGTTTCTACATAAAAATAAACAACATTTGTGAGGAAAACAGTTCCAAATCACACATGAAATCTGATGTATTTCTGCATGTATTTAATGATATTTCTAATTATGCATATGTATTTCCATAATATTTTTTAGTAATTTGAGCATTGAATTCCATGTAGTTTTATTAGAATATGTAATACTGTTCATGTGGCAGTGATAAATACAACTAAATAAAAATGTGATTTGGAACTTTTTTCCAAAATCCAGTCACAATTATACAATTACTTACGTATAAGCAAATTACGTATTTGGTGGGCTGTAAGTATTTAGCAACATTCAAACCTTGTTTGTAATAAATTTAATAAGATGATCAGAAACAAAAAGTGATCAAAATACAAATGGGAGAATGTAGCATAATATAACACACAGAGTTCCACTGATAGTATGGGTGGTAATATGCCGGCATAATAACAATAATAAGATAATAAGCATAATGCTAGCATGAACATTGATTCGTTGGATTGATATTCTCTAATAGAACAGTCAGGGCACATAATGAAGCACTCAAAATGTTAACAGTAACTAGATCAATACACTGTAATAAAACAATCAAGATTTATTGAAATACTAAATACTCTAATAGAGCACTCATAAACTAGTGCAAATTGGAGCATAACGCAAGCATAATATAATAGGGAAGGTGAAGAGCATAATATTAAGGAGATTCCCAAAAGCATTTTTGAGCATACTTGACTCAGACCTAGGTGTTGGTGTCATAATACACATTACACTTCAGTGTAATGCTAACCAGGGGTCAAGTTATGTAATTAATATGAGGTTATGGACAGTTGTCGTTCTCAAAGTTGTTAATAAGACACTTTTAAAATATGCTTAAAAAGCATACGTATTTCGTGCCATATTTTTTGATATACTTACCCCATCAGATCCTAAGAAGTGTCCATCCTTTATGTGCTTCTGTAAGACTCCAAACATATTAGGAATTGTCTTCTCCTTAAACTCTGCTGCCAATTTAGCCTTATAATATATGGCTACATTATTAATAATCATGGCGGATTTAATTTAAAACCTTCTCTTCGCCTTGAGCAAAGTACAGTTGGATCACATTTTTATTAACATCTAAGAGGTAGTCTGATGCTCCTCCTAAGACTGCATTAGACAGTCCATCTTTTCCAGCCATTCCTGTGGAAAGTTACATTACATTATGGCTAATCATCAAACCTTTAGCTGTATGTGGTCTCGTGTACCCGGCGGTACTATTAGCCACTTACTAATTACAGATATAAGCACTTAGCTACCTAGTTACTAGTGATGCCACGTTATGAAATTATTTGTATCACGATAATTACGATGTCATAGAAATTATATCTCGATAGTCACGATATGCTTAAGATGCTGAACGTGTTAATATCTTGACTAGATGCACCACATTATTTGTTTCAATAACTTCACCAAGTCAACTGATACAAATATATACAAACTCTCAAAACATGTATATATAATACCTAACAATCTTGCATTAAATAATTAGAATTTTGATATATATATTTTGCATATCACGATAATCATGAGATTATATATCATGATATATCATGGCATCACTACTAGCTACGTATCATTAAGTGGCTTAGCTACATGGAATTTGTCTAGATACACAACAATAACTGGCATTTGTTATGAACCTAGGCATACCTATATGGGTAGAGCAAGAAGACTAGAGTGACATAGGACACTAGACAATAGATACATATCTAGGAATAAAAGATGGCTAGCAGGCATATTTGACTGGTGAGGCATACATAGCTACGTAGATAGTTAGCTACACTGTGAATGTGAACAACACTACAGAAATGTACTATTGCTACCCATAGCATAGTTTACTTATCAACTTGATCTTCCCTATAATACTCAAGTTTGCTTGTTAACACTGTAAAAAATTTTGTTATTCTGTAACAATCCTTTTACCTGAATGATATAGCTATACGTATTAGTTAAAGCATTGCCACGAGTGCTATATACGTGAAATAAAGCACGAGGCGAAACCGAGTGCTTTATTAACATTGAGGCCACACGCCGAGTGCTTTATTTCACGTATAGCACGAGTAAGGTAATGCTTTAACTGTTTTACAGAATTTTCAAGAGAAACACTTCGATATAAACTTACTTGCTGGTTCTTAAATGGTGGTAGCTCGAGTAAGTTTAATTCATACAAGTGCTTTTTCAATAATAGCGAGGATTGCAGCCATATCATGTTCTCTTCCATTTATATTTGTATTGTATTAACAAGATAGCTACGTAGTTGGTTTGTGCAAGACACCTCAAAATGAAATGGAAAACTAGCCACATCACGTTGTTTACACTGAGCCTCCATTGCCAGAATCTCTGGTATGTTATTTACTAAAGCGTAAACAGTTCCATCCATAACTGTACTTTATTAAGCTTTGAAGATTCATAAAGTGCTGTCTGGCAATAATAAAGCACTCTTCACACCTTAACTGTACTTTATGGCAAATAAAGTACACTTTTGCCCTTTGATGTCCTCCCACGCAAAATACTATAAAATAGTTTACAGGGTATCTTCACAACTGTGATTGGCTTTGTCACTTGACCACCTTTTTTTGTACCATCATTATTTAAAATGACAAAGCCAATCATATGTACAGATGCCCTAGCTGTAACAGCACGATTGTCCACTTTAAATTGCAGAGAATGATAATATTATAGCGCAGTAGCTAGCTATACTCTTTATGTGCCTTCTAAAAATAAAAATGTAGCTAGGAGGAGCATTAAAGTCTAGTCATAGCCAACAGAAAATAAAGTTTTACTGAAAGATGTATTCATGTATTTATGATTTGAGAGCCTGATTTTGTGTTTTGGGAACTGATTTTGTGTATTGAAACACTGATTTGTGTTTTTAGTACTGATTTGTGTTTTGAAAACTGATTTGAGCCCGAAATATACATGATTTGAGCATGTAAGACCCCTCGAGTACACAACTTTAAGATTTCTGGATAGGACAGGGAGATATTATACATAGTTATCAACCAGCTGATAACTAACTTTTCTCCCTGGTGGCTCTTCAGCTACAACTACATAAATCTGATCAATGTAATGCATAAAAATATTCTCACCAAACTTTTCTCCTAAATACCGCAGTATATTCACAGATCCACTGATCTTGGTACCATCCACTTCGAGAACTGGTGAGACTCCAAATGGCATTTCTATAGCAATCAAGAGAAACACCATTCACCTGTATAATAGTTTGGCATGTAGCCATATAACCTATAGACAGAGTTAGTTACTTGTAACTTACGTAAGTTATTTTTCAGTAAAAAGTAATATAACTTAGCTAGTTAGCTACATGTGTTTCAGTAGTAATAGATCTGAAGTCAAATGTAATATATTACTATTATGCATGTAATTACGTAGTTTATTACTTAGCATCAGTAAAATAATATTGTTTTAGCTACTAGCTATGTACGTAATTATAGCTACACTTTAAGCACTTTTGTCATTCTCATATTGCCAGATGATTTTTGCTGCTATAACATATTGTAACAGTTGTAGCTATGTCAGTTTTCCAATGAAATGGTAGCAAAATAAGCAATCTAAGCTAGAAACGCACACCTTAAGTACATGTAATATGTAACTAGCTACTTTACTGAAAAGTAACTATATAGTAGCTAATATAATACGTACGCGTATATTACTGTCAGCATTGTTGAAGTAACTTTCCCAACTCTGCCTTAATATGATACAACTAAACTAATGTTTTATCATATAGATAGTCATGATATCCTACAATGTTTTATGTACCTTATAAGCTAAAATTAGCATAAGCAACCTTATAGGCATTATATGAATGGAGTGGGGCTCAAACTAATTCAGTGAGGTTTACCAAATTCATACCTCAGTACGTATTCATAGCTATATACCAGCACTGCATGAATTGTTAAAAATAATACAGCTAGTATAATTGATATCAAGATAGCCGTCTGGTATAGCTTTGGGGAAGCACCCTCGTACAGGCATAGCCTTTTGGTGCCACCCTTTCCACCCTGACCAAATTAGATAATAATAATAATAATCAAATAATAATAGCTGTAACTACACTGTAAACAGCTAAAAAGATAACCGGATGCGTGTAGCTATATATATATAGGCGACACATGACTACCGCTGAAAAGGTCAAACAGCCACACCCACTGACCCGGGCGGATTAAGGTCATGCACCTCAGACTGCCCTTCAAAATAATATACACGTGCATGTGCAAACGTTTTATCTATATGTAACTAACCGCTTTTGTATTTTGACCCCCAATCTTCCTTTCCATATCGAATATCCTCGTATTTCACATCAGCTTGAGCTAACAGAATGCGGATAGGTTCGGCACGGCCTCTAGCATTAAAATAGTACAGCTTGTAACTAGACATTTTGAAAAGCGAAAGAAGACACTGTATCTCAGGAAATCAAGTGAGAAGGGGCGATACATGATCACTTTACGATCTGTTTATATACTAATCTATATTCCGTATACTACCGTAGGAATCCGTGTAATAGTTGTATCACGTGCAACAGGTGTCTGCCTACGCGATAACGACCTGCGCCAAGGTCTGGCCCGCGAGACTAGGCCCATACATGTATGGTTGGGGAGGAGGAATCACCAAGCCGCCATACATGCATGTTCGGGTTATGAGCGGGTAATTTCAGTGTCTCTGCTAACTGTTGCTACTGCATACTATAGTATAGAGGCTCTCGATAGAGCTATATAGGTTGCACTTAGCTATTATTTAGCTAGCTACTTAATAAATTATTATTATTATTATAGATGGTATAAAAGACAACTTAGCTTGTTGCATGACCATGCATACCCATCATGAATCGCTTGCATGGACATTGTATGTAGCTATATAGCTACTGATATAAGCTGATTTTTTCCAGGGCTATAGATGTAAAGCCGTTGGTGCTAGACAACACTGTAAGCTGATTTTTATTAGATAATGATTGGTTGTAGCCATTGGAGGCATATATGTGTCCAGATTTTCCATTTTGTCACATCATAGTTTGGCATCATTTATATTTCTGTTAATTTAAGACATTCCATATGGGACTACTGGTTTAATAAATAGTTAAATCAATCACAGACAAGTTGAATTACTATTTAAGTATGGGAAATATTTTGGAAGTATGTGCTTGTTGAAATTACATAAGCACAGACATGAAAGTTCTATTTATTTCACGCGTGACAATATGGTCTATTTTCCAAAATCCAGTCACATATAGCTAGCTATATAAGCATCATAATTTTAGATGCATAAACTAATTATAGCTAGCTCACTATAACCACGCAGTTGCTGATTATCAACCAATCAAAAATCAGTAGCTAGCTATATAGCTCAGTATAGCTATAACTTTTGATTTGCACGGCTGAAACTGCATGTCCACTGTACCTTAATGCATGTTCCTGCCAATATTAAAGATAGCATGCATTTAGCTATAAGTCATGATGTTTT
Organism: Spongia lamella; assembly: GCA_963930835.1. Lineage (NCBI taxonomy): Eukaryota > Metazoa > Porifera > Demospongiae > Dictyoceratida > Spongiidae > Spongia > Spongia lamella. The sequence goes on from OZ005748.1 coordinate 11,767,276, forward strand.
GCAATTATGGCTTTCCATTATTTTCTAGCTAGCTAGCTAGATAGCTATGTGCTTTGGCCCTTCACATATGGAAAAGCCATGATTTTAAAATGCCATATTTCATGACCTCTAAACGCTAGCTACCTTATTGAAAAGAGGGTAATTACTATAATTGTATAGACATGCAGAGGACACCCTTCCCATTGTATTAATATTATTATGCATATGATTATTATCATTTTACAGCACTGTAAGGTGTACTGATTACATTATTTACATACAATAAACTCAGTCAACTATAGCTATATATCAAGACAGTGCTGACAGCTAAAGGCATGCAAGATCTGCCGGTATAGCTGGTAAATTATACTATACTAACTAGCCCCTATACTTATAGCTAAATAAATTAACTACTTAACTAACTACATTACAGAAATGAATAAATACAGGAATAAATAATTACAAGGGGAATAGGGGGGTTGGTCTGGTGAGATTGGTACAGTTACTACAAGGGCAACAAAAATGAAAAGTATACAACTGTTGTTAATATCAAAATTGTCCAGAAAGTGGCTCCAAAAATAGCGGGTTAATTTATTCTTGATATACAGTGAAAGGGGAAGATTCATGTTAATATGGGGTAAGGCTTGCCATGCAGCCAACCCATTCACTATAGGTATCACTGTGCAAATCAATGCAAATCAAGCCACAAAATACATGGTGAATGTAACCCTTTATAAGATAAATGTATACCTAGTTAAAACAGATTTAAAATAGCTAGCTATCTATTATTTTTGTCTATATAGCTATGTAGCTATGTAGCTATAGCTACATATATAGAGCCATATAGCTAGCTAGTTCAATACTGGTCTAGTTCTTGCCACTCAGTGCTAGTACATAACTGAATTTAGCTATTATTTTTCCCCTAAAATAGCTGACTCTATATAATTATGGTTATACAACGACTCTAATTTTTATCATCAGTAACTACATGATGCAACCTAAAGCTATCATTAGTTATGTACCAGCTAGCTAATATGGAAAAAACCAAGGGTCTGCACCCATTTCTATGGTTTCGTTTGTTTGTAATCATAGATAGCTAGAGAATCCATTCAAGTAGTTTATATAGTAATTTGTAATTGTTAACTGCATGCCATTGTGGAGGCCAGTTGTCTCACCATGATTTGATTATGGAAATTTGATAGGGGTAATTTAAATTTATGATGACATAATTTTAAGGTACATCATATGTACACATAGGGTAGATTAATATAGCACAGTGTGGCAAATTATTAGTGGAACAAAATTGTTCCAGCCATATTGTAAACACCATAACCTTTTGTAGTTCTCAATTCATCTAGCTACGTAGCTGGCTAACTTGATCCTTTGTGGATTGGCTATTATAATTAGCTATATTAATTGTCTTCCTGACTTTATGATCCAGGGCTTGCTGAGAGAGGGGTTAAACCAGCATATAGCTAGTTGTGGATCTGATCTCTGAAGCATGCATGGGCGGCTGAGGCAATTTTCATGCTGAACTGGTTGGCTACCCAGGCAGACAACCAGTAGTTCTACAATATTCACAGTGTGGCAAGAAACTTTGAGAGTTCTGTGGTTACCTGAAAAATGTTCAACTAACTAGCTAAAATATATATGTAGCTATTTAGCAGGTTTGTCATCAATTGCAGGGTCTTGTGATCATATGCATGGTTACAGTTTTGTATGGCACATGAATTTTATAACTATATTCACTGACCAGCTGCTATCACCCTGAGGTGTACTGAGCAGTCTTCTAAATTAGTTGAAACACAATAACAGTGACCAGGGGATTATATCATGAAATTCCCAGCTAGCTAGGTAATGTTTATGTCACTGTGCATGCAATGATGCAACAAATGCATATAAATAAAGCTGCATTATAGTCAAAAATCAGTTTATTTAGTCAGCTGAAGTTTATAATTACGTATATATAAAGCTACATAGCCAGCCAGCTAGAAGCTGTAATGAATCTTCCAATAGTGATTCTTCTAATGATCTCGTGTTGGGCTCAAACAGGCAAAACAAGCACAGGTGAGCTTGTATTTAATTCACCGCAAGCTATAGCAACTATAGCTAAAATGTTTCTGTCAGCTAAGCTGTAATGTATTATTGTATTTCTAGAATGTCGTTCACACAATAAAGTTACTATAAACAAACCTCTTGGGTCTACCTTTCATTTTCAATGCAAGCCAACACTATGCAATCCCAGCAATGGGAAAATGTACAACTACACTCACTATAGTCAGGTGACGGGCACACCTGATTTAGTTGTTGAAGCTACCAAGTACACTCAAAAAGTTTCAAGTTTTGATCATGGTGGCACCTACTGCTGCAATAATCAGTGCGTCAGTGACAAAAATATTATATCTACTACTCCTGAGTGCTGCATCACTATAGCAAGTAAGGCGATAACATTTTGTGTCACTATAAATTCATGTGACTACGTACCTGTAGTTTTACCTGTAATACAATGGGACATACCAAGGGCTGTTGCTCTTAATGGAGATCCTGTCACTGGTAGCTGCAGTGCTTCTGGGTATCCCAGACCGAATGTCAGAGTGATCATTCCTGCTGGATGTGATTATCAACAAAGCAATGTTCATATCGGAAACCATACTAACAAGGCAGTGTTTACTATGAATATCACAAAAAACTGTGAACAAATATATTGTTTGGTAAGAAGCAAAACATACAGTCTCTTGAGAAGAAATAAATTATTGATTGTTGGTGAGTGTGCTAATTTAGCAATATACGTATTTAGTATTAAAATGTTTTTCTCTCTAGATTGTGGTGGCAAAAAACGACAAGCTAGATCAATTCCAACAACATCAATTCCTAAGGAAGAAAGCAGTCTCATTACAACAGGAAACACTGAAAATGATCGTGAAGCTGTAACATATGCCAGAGGAAACAGTGTTACCACAACTACCTGTAGCATCATGAAGATTGTAGCCATGACACTACTGCTATTCACAATTCTTGTACACTGAACAACTTAGCTACAATGGCCAGTTGACTCCAGATATATATTATACATGTTTATTTTATCATATGGAAGTTTTACTACATACATATATATGTATATAAATGTATATTGTTCATTTTTAAACTACACAAATCTGTATTCTTTTATCATTAACTGATATACTTAGCTATACCCACCACTATATATATACTCATAACTTATCAAACAGGCGCTTGTTTACAATCATAATTAAGCAGTAGGGATGCCACGATAGTCGTGACATAGAATTCCACGACATGATATGTCATAGGTTGCTTTATGTCATGACATTGATAGCTCTTAAAATGCACATTATGATGTAATAAAAGGCTATATAGCAGGAGGAAAAATAAAAAATCATGAACAACATTGTTGTTAATGTTATTGCCATTAAATATAATGGTCAAAATTTTACAGACTAAAACAAAAATGTTTAACATTAATGTAAATTGCTCTGATTATATGCATAAACAATGTTGTGAAACCAAATACAGTTTATGTCGTGACATATGACATGTCATGACATAATGCTCCATGACATATGACATAAAAACTTTATAATATCGTGGCATCCCTATTAAGCAACTGCATTAGTAAAAACATCTGAAACTGTTTATCCAAAGCTAATTATTACTCACTGTACCTTTAAGTTTTTCTGTACACAAAAACATCAAGCATAAAAAATTACTTAATAATAACCACAGGCACAATCAGAATTTATTGTGCATGTTTTATATGTATGATATAAACCAGAAACCATGAATAGCAATACTGATCTACACCTTTTCTACAGTTCTCAAAATCCTCTGACAGAAATATATTAAACATTAATGTTGGTCATGTTGAGCAGGTGGCTCACTTATGTGTCAACCATACAGCCACATATTGCTAGCTATCATGGGCAGATGTTTCAATACGGTATCTGACTCTGAGTGTATGTTTCCGGATGCTATTGCCCATCTGGCCAATGGCATTTTGAATGCAAAAGCATTTGAGCTTTGATGGTCAGCTGTCTGAAAGCAGTAGATAAAGTTCCTGGGTTCACCTAGCTCATTATGCATGGTTATCAGTGAAGCACTTCAATGAATTCTTTGTAAGGCTGCTGCTATTGCCATTTAGAGCCTGGGCTATGGAGGTAGCCAGGTTGTTAATTCACCTGGTCTATATCCGTTAAATTCTGCCCCATCAATAAATTGTGCTATAGCTACAATAGTTACGTAGATGAATCCAGTAATAACATACATAGTAATTATGCTATTGAACTTGTATTGATTTGTGGGCTGGAAAGTAGCTAGCTAATAGTTTAGTTTAGCAAGGGGATTTGTTTTGGGACTGGCTTAGGAAACAGCATGGCTAATCTGTTGGTTGGCTGACTCTGCAATGATAATATACTTTTCCATCAACAGATAACATAGTAGCTAGCTAATTAGTTACCATGGTAATGTTGTTTCCCATAGACCCGTAGCTATAAATGCTTTCACTAGCTGAGCCTGAGAAAGCAGGCAAATTGACACATGATGTATAGTCTACATGGTTTTTGCAGGCCCATGCAGTTATAAATATTATAGCTTTGCATAATATATATTGTATGTTAATGTTTGATATCTTTGTTAACATGCATGGCTTAAAATGGGTAGCTACCAACATATACAAGGCATGCATGTCCGATGCATGCACTTATGTAGCTAAGCTGTATAGCTAGGCTTTAGAATGTCATGATAATATATAGCTACGTAGTACAGCGCTAGCTATAGCTTGATAGGAAAGACTTTGAAAGGCTGCATGTATATACGTATATTATAGCTATCAGGGTGCTATAGGTAGAAATTTTAAGGGGGTCTATAGCTAAATAGGAAGCTCTTTAAAACTGTAGCTACACATATTTCATGCCTACGTATACTGAAGTGTCTTAGCTATTACTTACAAAATTTATCCCTTAAACTTTTTATCCATATATGGGTATAGATAATGGTATCTAGCTATAGATATAGCTTTCAACCTATAGTAGTTAAATAGCTAGCTAGCTAGTTACATATGTAGTTATGAACATGCAGGCACATCTTCTGGCTACTTTTGATGACCTTATCTACTCCAAACTGTGCTGTACAGTTTGTTTTTCCACCTCCCACCCCTCTCTCCCTATCCCGGCTTCTGTCCACCCTCCTGCCATGGCATTCCAGCCAAAACCTCACTATGCTGACCTAAAATTAGTGCACATGCATCTTAGTGCAAAACTTGAAATTTAGCTATCATTCATTATGAAACATTACTGCTAAAACAATGGGGCCAATTACAGCCGGCAGTAACTGGTTTTATTCAATTGAATTCTTAAAGTATTGCCAAGTGCGAATTAGGCTGGTTTGTGCTCAGATAGTCCAGCATAACATACCTAATACTGAAGATGTACGTAAATTAAATGCCAATAATTGCATTTATATTCAATATACGTATATAACTAGTCCTTATTAACAGATATAGCTTAGTAAGAGCATTTTAATTTCCAACTTGGTGCTGTGTGTGGTAGTCAGCTGTAGTGGTGAAAATTACCATTTACTGATTCATTTAATTTGGCAAGCTATCTTATCTTTTGAAGAGTCCATATTTCAAACTGTTCTTTAGAAGTTGCTGTGTATAGCTAACTACTAGCTACTGTATAGCACAAATTTTTGATGGGGAAATATTGATGGCTTTGACGCTAAGCTAACCATTTGTCAAAAAATTTCCTTTCAATAGTTTCCAGTAGAGCTATAGCTATATGTAGCTTAAGTAAAACAAGTGGACACTGGATACTGTCCATCAGTTTTACTAAGCAGCTATAGGGAAGGAGTAACCCAATTGCTATTCTACATGCAGTTAGCTATGTATAATCAGTAAATCATTTTAGCTACGTTAAAATGAATTTATCTGTGCAATTCAGTTTTCTTGATTTAAATGTTTTTCCAATTGGCACTCTTTAACCTTTAATGTCTGCTAAGCAAATGACAGATGTCTTCATGATCATGTGCCATTCCATTCTGAACCAAAGAATTTTGTACAGAGATAAGGCTGAACATTTATATATACGTACATATAGCCACAGTAACTCCATTATCTGTTCATGAAAGTGGAGCATGTGATTTCATTGTGGTCAGCTAACTAACAGATTACCCATCCCATGCATTTCCTATATGGCCATGCAGCTGTCCCAAAATAAATCCCTCACCAATTCACATGGCGGAACAATCGCCAATTAGTATTATGGAAATAAGCTGATGCAGTTAAACAGATTCATAGCCATGTCTTTCTACTGCAGAAGCATACATTTGTTTAAACAAGTTGATGTTTTACCATCCAAAAACCAGTCACTGTGTAATTAATAGAGGTGTACCGATATGGAAATTTTGGCTTCTACCGATATCCGATACATGTTATATCAAATTGTGCCGATAATGATAGCCGATCCGATATATACCGATATCACTAAAATTTACATATGTATTCTTCCATAGGATAATGAACTATCTATATAGTACAATACATAAGCCAGGAGTACAAACAGATTTTTACTAGCTAAAGGAAGTCAATTTTGCATACCAATTCAGTAACACCGCTGTGGTATAATAGCTCTTACTAGTGATATTAATATAATTATAACTTAGCTAAATAAATAGAATACAGCAAATTACAACTCTACATTGTGAAGAATTGTCTAACAGCTTGATGAAGGATACTTGCCATTTCTATAACATCTGCTGAAGACCAACTCCAGGCTAAATCTTAGTGACGAATTGGTTTAATTATGGACAGAGATTGGAGATGTGTGAAGACGACGATTCCATCGAAGTAACTATGTAGCATAGCTGTCATCAGTATACAATGCAAAAAACACGATTAAGAAGTTTTAGAAACTATTTAGCAAGCTTCTCAACAGCAGCATACTTGTAGCCGCGCGTTAAATAAAATTAAATTTTGCATGCGCTATTATCGGTATAATATCAGCTTCCTCAGGTATGTTATACCGATTACCGATATGGCACAAATAAGCATATCGGCAGCCGATATATGGGCCGATCCGATTATCGGTACACCTCTAGTAATTAAGTTATACCACTGTTACTCAACTGCTATTCAATGTATGGTATAGTATCTAATGGCATTACAAGTAAGTCATGTGAGTAAAGACTCATCACTAAGGAACACATGCATATATAGCAATACATACAAATTTATTTCTTTTGTTTAAACTTTATACTCCAATACTTCGGTGATAAAACTTGTAGCTATAAAGTTGTTTTAAGCCAAAATTCATACTGTAACACTATAATCTTTTTCTGTAAGCTTTGCTACATGCATGGCATGCCCATGCACTTTTAAAATTGAAGCGCTCCATCTTGTTAGTAATGTACAGCAAGTTAAACACCTGAAATTCAGTGAACGGCTAACACACACACACACACACACACACACACACACACACACACACACACACACACACACACACACACTTTGCAGACAAAAAAGCAATTTCAAGAAACTAGGCATACGCCGGCCCAGTGTGCCCTGGTTTAAAAAGAAACTTGCTCAATTTATATGCATGACCATAGCTACATGCACTGCACACGCATGATGTAACTAACATTATAGTATTCTACGGCAATATGACCTCACATGTTATGCTACTGTATATACGTAATATGTGACCAGGCATGAGAAGACCAGGGCCTATGTACACAAAATACACCTATTCATATTATGGTAAATATCTCCTATACTGTTTAAGATTTAGCAATCTGTAAACTGCAAGACATTCCTTATGAAAAGCTGCACAAATGGTGTAAATTCTATTAGACTCCCATGCTTATACTTATAAAATTATTTAAGTTTGAAATCCAAAAATGTGGTCAAATTTTATGTGTACATAATCCCTGTTTTCTAATGCCGGGTCACATATACACTTACTGACTTACAGTAACATGCATAGCTAATAAGCAAGGTATTGTAAAATTTCCCCGACATGCACTGTGAAGGACACCTATAGACACCATTGGTCACTACTCATCAGTACTAGCTACTAGCTACTTATTTTTATTTCAATTTCATGCATAACTAGATAGCTATAAGCATTATCTATAGCTATGGCCATGTAAATGAAAAGGATGTAGTATAACTAAACCTCATCATGCCAGTTTTTGATTACTGCAATCAAATAGGTGATTATATAGCGACATTTTGCTATTATAAAGTTTTTGGGGTTTCAAGATTTGCTGATATCCATGAACACAGTCATGCAGTTTTGTGGGATAGAAGCCAATTAAACTCCACTAGCACTAGTAGGATATCCTTGATATTAACACTCGACCTTGGCTTTGCCTCAGCCTCGTGTAATATCAAGGATATCCTACTCGTAGTGCATGGGGTTTAACTAATACATAAAGCCCTCCAGTAAATGGCAGATCCATGCAAAGTCTCAGTTTTGCTTGGTTCCATGCATTTTACCGAGTGAGCAATTGGAAGCATACCCAAACAACCGTTTTATATGTAAAGAAAGTGCATGAGTGTGGCTAACTAACAGCTATGTAATAGCTAGCAAGCAATAAATAGATTTTAATTCTTGTGCACGTAAGCCCAACATACATGGCCACAGTATTATTTTATGGGTTAACAATACAAGAAACAGCTGTACGTATGATCGTATGATTACATTAGGTATTTGTTACAAAGTGTCATGCAATGGATAGTCCATAATTTATATGTAGCTGATTGTGTCATTTCCTCAGATCACAATTATAATGTGCTTGGTCAGGATGAGACAATTGGCTTAAAATAGCACACTGAACATGCAATTACAAACCACAGAATGATAGTTGAATGTATTCTTAAATGCATGCATAATGAAATTGGGCTATAATTTCATTGTTTGAAGTTAAGCTATGCTGCATATACATACTGTCTTGTATTTTGTTTACCAACTAGCTAGCTCTATAATACATTCACACATCATCATTACATCACACTAAGGTATAGCTAGCTACCATAGCTAGCTATATATATAAGATACAGATAGCAGCTAAAGTTGGATGGCTGTCTTATGTATAGTCACAGTGGGAAAGAAATTTATAATATCCAATTAGCTGCATATTTAGCAAAGTAAGCACAATGGGTTTAGTCATGTGAGGGGTTTGGCATCAATATTTTCCACTGATATACGTAGCTATTTCCATATATAGATTGATCATAATTTTATTGTGCAGAAGTAAACCTTAAAACTGCATATACTGATTAGCCATGAATTATGTATGGTTATGTATACATAGAGCCAGTTTTAGAAACTATGTGAGGACTTACCCATGGGATTACCTATATGGGTATCCTTACATTTGGTAATATTTATGTCATCATTCAATGCATATAAATTAAGCTAGCTTTTCAGCAACAATCAGTTAAATTCAGTCAGCAATTACAACAGAGCGACAGTTTAGATATCCTTTTTAAACCTCAGTTTTAGCTAGCAAAGTGAACTGTATTGATTTTTTATTTCTCTACCATTTAGCATATTCATGTCAATCAAGAAATCAAGTTATCATCAACAAGCATCTTGGGTCTACGTTTCATTTTCAGTGTAGACCAACAGTGTGCAATGGGGGGAAATACAACTACACTCACTATAGTCAGATAACAGGCAAACCTGATTTAGTTGTTGAAGCTACCAAGTACACTCAAAACCTTTCGAGTTTCGATCATGGCGGTGACTATTGTTGTGTTGATCAATGTGCTGCCGATAACAAAAACATCATATCTACTGCTCCTGAGTGCTGCATCACTGTAGCAAGTAAGACAATAACATTGTGTCACAGTATACAGTAGTCATATTATCAATGTACATGTATGTACGTACCTATATAGTTTTACCTGTAATACAATGGAACATACCAAGGGCTGTTGCTCTTAATGGAGATCCTGTCACTGGTAGCTGCAGTGCTTCTGGGTATCCCAGACCGAATGTCAGAGTGATCATTCCTGCTGGATGTGATTATCAACAAAGCAATGTTCATATCGGGAACCATACTAACAAGGCAGTGTTTACTATGAATGTCACAAAAAACTGCAAACAAATATATTGTTTGGTAAGAAGCAAAACATACAGTCTCTTGAGAAGAAATAAATTATTGATTGTTGGTGAGTGTGCATGGCAGCCTAGCAATGTATGTAATTAATGTTTTTCTCTCTAGAAAATTGCCGTATAAGACGACAAGTTAGATCAATTCCAACAGCCATCAACACATCAATTCCTAAGGAAGAAAGCAATCTCATTACAACAAGAAACACTAAAAATGATCGTGAAGCTGTAACATATGCCAGAGGAAACAGTGTTACCACAACTACATGTAGCATGATGTTGACTGCAGCCATGACATTACTGCTACTCACAATTCTTGTGCACTGAATAACTTTACAACTGCCAAAAATAGCTAGCTAGTTGACTCTGCATGTTTTAAAGCATGATTGTGTACATCTAGTTAGCTATATACAGTATATTAATACAAATGTTTATTTTATCACATGGAAGTTTTACTATTATCTGCTACATATATATAATTATATATATTGTACTATTCATTAACTGATACCCACCACTATATATCGTATAGCAGGATATTTACGAAGGGTTTTATTTTTGAAAATTTCAAATATTCAAGCATTTTTGAAAATATTTTTTCGAAATACCTAGCTACATAATTATTCCTTAATCACAAGCTAGCTGATTTTCAAAATTATTTTTTCGAAGTCCTTTAAACTCAGCCTTCTTCAAATTTTAACCTTTTGAAAATTTCCCGCTATACGGTATGTAGCTAGCTAGCTACTCGGTCGTAACTTATCAAACAGGCACTTGTTATTGGATTGGATGCGTGTTGTTGATAAGTCATACAATGTTCTGCTTCCTCTGAATGATTTGAAGGGTTGATCATGTTGAGCAGGTGGCTCACTAAATGTGTGTCAACCATAGCCACACACCGCTAGCTATAACATGGGAAACTGTTTCAAAATGATATCCGAATGCATGTTTCAGGATGCTATTGTCCATCTGGCCAATGACAATGCAAAGGCATTTGTGCTTTGATGCATGCATGGTCAGCTGTCTGAAAGCACTAGTTAGACAAAGTTCCTTTATGTAGTATAATAGTTATTTACAACCAGACCTGCAAAAACTGTGTATAGGCAATGCCAATTAAGGCACACTATAATGTTTCAAGAAATATCAGTTGAATGCGATATAGCTATAGCTTTCTTAATGGTAGCTACTTAGCTGTGTAGGATTTGTATTGGAGATACACATTAGGCTTGCACCTAGCTATTATGCTTTTAAAACTACCTATTATGCTTTGGAGCAATGCTCCAATATTATTCCTATTATGCTCAAATTATGCTCCATAAATCAACATTATGCTCGAAGAAATAGTCTAATTTCAACACTCCCTATCCTTTTATCTCATAATTCTTACTTGTTTATGAATATCAGTATTCTTTCTGGTACCTCTACGAAATCTCTTGTACAGGAGCTATTCACAAAATACTTTTAAATATTTTAAGTGGCGCCTGATCTAACGACTGCATGTAAAAGGGAGTTACAATAGTTGCTGACCTGTGCTGAATTCAGCCTAGCAGTTGCATGATAGTACAGTATGTGTGTAATACTAAATGTGTGGTCCTTATAAATGATTCGAGTATGTTTTCATTATAAAACTGCATGACGCCGCACTAGAAATTTTTCCTATTATGCCAGTATTATGCTTGATGCATTTTGATGCCTATTATGTCCAAAATTATGCTGGCATAATCGGCGCAAGCCTAATACACATGTCAGTATAGATACTGTATTTAACTGCTAGTGGGTTTTAAGAGGTTTTGTCCATGCAGTGTTTAGCTATCTATATACTAACTAGACAAATTACATACATCAGCAATCAGTGGAAAGTCAATCAGAATAAGCACTGTTAATTTGTATGGCAGGAAAGATCATGGTCACACATACAAGGGGTGGACGGGGAAAGGGTAGTGAGTGGGATGGAATCTGAGGAGTGGGTGGTAGGTTGAAGCCTTCAGTAAACACACTTTTATGGACCTAGAACATACTAGAAGTCAACGGAGATGATCATGACTTGGATCAAGTAGTTGCTTAATACCCTGACAGCCTCACAGAAACCTCGTTGTATATTATGCTTGGCTTGCAGTGATAGGGTCAGTAACAAGCCATGCAGAAAAGAAGATCTGGCCATCTAGCTATGGCTCTGTGTCAAAAAGTACATGAGTATCAAGCAATTCAATTCTTGTATTAATTTGCCTGCCTCCTCAGGCTCAATCACCATTAGAAAACATGCAACATTAGCCATGGGCCTATGGGAAACAACATTACCATGGTAACTAACTAGCTACTATATGTTATCTGTTGATGGAAAAGTATATTATCATTGCAGAGTCAGCCAACCAACAGATTAGCTAAAGCCAGTCCCAAAACAAATCCCCTTGCTAAACTAAACTATTAGCTAGCTATTGTACAGCCCACAAATCAATACAAGTTCATCACTGGATTCATCTGCATATAATTATTGTATAGCACAATTATTGCCAGATGGGACAAAATTTGACAGATACACTTCACGTATATTAGACAAGGAAAATATTAATGAACAACAGCATCTTAAGCCACCCATTTTACTTTAGCTATACTACAGGAAACTATTGAAAGGAAAAGCTTTGACAGTATAGCATCAAAGCTGTCAATATTTCTCCATCAAAAGTTTGTGCTATAGCTATAGCTACAGTATAGTGACACAGAAACTTCCAAAAGGCACAGTTTGAAATATAGACTCTTCAAAAGACAAGATTGCTTGCTACATGTGCATGTGCATACATATAGTTATAGCTATACTGACAAATTAATGACCCAAATATATTTAATGCAATAAATTAGTAAAAAATTTACTGATAATTCACCTCTACAGCTGACTACCACACACAGCACCAAGTTGGAACTTAAAAAGCTCTACATACATGTATATATACGTATATATTATAACACTGAGCCACGAGGGGTTTGACTGATATATATGTACGCACGACTCCCAAGGGTGCGTAGCGCCCGAGGGAGAGTGCATATATAACAGTCAAATCCCGAGCAAAGCTGTGTTATAACATTTATGTTACACTTTGCTTAGGCCTACCTGGCGAAAAGTCGAAGGCGTCTCTGGTAGAATGGCGACCGTAGCATGGAGACTTCGTTTTATTGTTGAAAGACGACTGGCCTGACCCAAATAATGTCAGTAACCCACCAGGTTCTTGTCCTCCGGATGTATGGGATACAATAGAATTCTATCCCTTTTACAACTGCTGCAAGTGCAGCAAGCAATTTACAACCAGAATTAGCTAAGAGGACCTAGGGAGTTTAAACTCAAGCTTAAACAAAAATTGAGGTGGTCAAAAATCGCTTGCGAACACACTTCAACGACTGTACCAATGAGTTTTTTGCCAACCAATAATGCAAACGTGCAAATGTAATGGACAAAACCGTCCGTATAACAGTTAACCGAATCTTTGTATAGCTACGTATCTGATTAATAAGGACTATGAGGTTAGTTTTGAATATGCAATCATTATTTCCTATTAGCTATGCTATATGACTAGCTATCTGAGCATGCACAAACCAGTCTAGTTCACACTTGGCAATACTTTGAGAATTCAATTGGACTGCCGGCTGATGGTAATTGGCCCCATTGTTTTAGCAGTAATTTAGTTTCAGTGGCCTTGTAAATGGATGATAGCTAAATTTCAAGTTTTGCAGAGTCCAGTGAGGTTGTGGATAGCTTACTCAATCTCATAACTACGTAGCTACATATATAGCTAGCTATATGCATTATCTATAGCTATGGCCATGCAAATGAAAAGGATCTACTATAAACCTCATCTCTGGCATCAGTTATTGATTATTGCAATCAAATAGGTGATTATATAGCAACATTTTTGTTATCATAAAGTTTTTGGGGTTTCATTATTTGCTGATATTCAAGAACACAGTCACTTAGATTACATTGTCAGTTATTAATTAATTGATCAGTTAGTGTAACACAATTACTACTGACCAGAACTAAAGCCCTTATAAATTTCCCTTGTCAAAGGTATTTAATCACTTAGCCACCACTAGCTACGTGTGCATACATCAGTGTATATAAGTAGCTCAGATCCATGCATATAATTACATGCATGCATAAATTATAATTATACCACATCTAACATGTAACTTGCCTTCTCAGCATTGTATGGTATAAAACGATGAAGCTACTTCCGGTAGACCACGAACCGCTTCCGTCGGCGAGAACGAGGACATTCACTCTATTAAACTGGCATGGATAGCTCGCACTGACGACTTGCTACAGAAGGAACCTCGCAGTTTAATTTTGTTCAAGAGAACCATCAATGTAACTCTCCGCTACTGACGTGGCACGTGACCAGATTTCGCGCGGCGCTACCCATAAGGCCTATCGTGATATTGAAAGAAAAAATTACGGGATGGGAAAAATTTGACGCCCAAAATTAAAAATGAGTCTGAAGACTTTATAGTTCATGCATGGAGATCCTATCAGTGGGCCTCAGTGCAGTTGCAGTGTCATTGCTTACCCTATGCATGCAGGCCAGCTATTAGAGTGATTTCTCCCCTTGGATGATAGCTAGCTATATGTGATAGCCAGCAAGCTAACTACTGATTCACATTGTAAAATCAGCAAGAGCAAAATGCAGTCCAGGCATTAGCTATTGGGTGTATATATAGGGTACCTCATGGCAGCATCTGGCCAGTTTGCAGAAATTATTTAGTTGTTGATGCAGCACTCAATACCAGGCCTTATTCTAACAACCAGCACATTCAGAGTGCCTATAGCTACCTGGAGGTTCAGAAGTCGTAAATGAAGAAATAGAAGTTGGGTTTGTAGCAGTATATGGTTGAAGTACTAACTTCTTGGTTCCTTAGAAACAATAGGAGTGCATAGCAGCATGAGGTTGAGTAATATAGCTATACTTATATTGTATATAGTTTATCATATGTTTTACAAAGCATCTAACATATATTTGCAGGATCTGGAACAGAACAATGCCAAACAATCACAGTTGCCAGCTTATATAGATGTATAGAATCTGCAATTGACCAACAGATTAGTCATGCCATTTCCTAAACTAGTCCCAACAAAAAATTGTGGGAAATTGTATGAAAGGCATACAAAGGTTGTAAAATTACCTAATGATCACATACATTATAGCTATGAATATTATTATTAATGCAATAGCTAGCTACATACCAGTCAGGGGCGGCTCAGGCAGCTTTCCATTGGGGGGGCCGGAGGGCAGACTTTAGCATGCACTTACATAAAAATAACTCAGGCATCTAAAATATACTGAACTGTATACATGTTGGACAATTTTGGAGGGGCAATCGCCCCTCCTGCTCAGCCTCCCCTGCCAGTTCCTCAGTGCTAAAAATACCTATAGCTAATAGTCTAATTAATGAGGTTTCACACACAATTAACCACCGTTAAAAGAATATTTTAATTTCCACTTCACAAGGAGTCATTTTGAGGACAACCAAAATTGGCCCAGTAGTAAGATAACACCATGCAGTTTGAAAGTAAAGTTTGGCTAACTGGCATAAAGTAAAACTAGTTAGTTAAATTTAACTCTCAAACTGTGGTGTTATTGCTATTTTTGGCTGTCCTCAAACAACTCCTTGTATATAGCTTTGTAAACCAGTGTTGCTATATTATTATCTTGTCACTATAGCTAGCTAAAATGCTAGAGCACATTCCTAATTTTCCTGCATCAATTTTGTGATCGTGCATGATATTTGCAACAACACAAGTGGTGGAATTCACCACAAACTTGCTGCATGATATCAATCACTGCTGGGTAAAGCTGAGTGTAGTCACATACCTGTAATCTGTCTATGACTGTATGACATGACTATAGCTATAGCTGCATATACAATTCTAGCTAGTTATTTGGCTAATTTATGACTGATCCCCTTTCGCTGTCTACACATTAAATAGCCAAACAGTGCTGATTTTAAAGCATGCAGTGCTAACTTATAATATATATGCATGTATGATGCTTAATATGTATAGCTAGCTAGCTATATATGTAGTATACATGCCATATGGCTAACTGCTCAGTATACTTAATATATATGACTGTTTACGTATACATTATAATATAGCTACAGTAGCTATGCATGTAGTGAGATAGCTATAGCTACTATTAGGGGATTTCCTATCTATTACCTCAGAAAATTAACCTTAAAATATGGTTTATATAGTTTAGCTGCATATAAATCACACAGCCAACAGCTATTGCGGTACTTTCAGTCAGAACATACTACGTATATAGCTAAATAGGTTGAGTGGTCTATCTTCTTCTACAAGATGAACTTCTTGATTGTTCTATTCATGATTAACTGGTTGTGCTTGGCAAGCAATCAAGCAGCAGTTGCAGGTTAGCTATAGCTAATGTTTCATTATTGTAGCTTATGTTGCTGCATGAAATCTATAATACTGATTGTGTTATTTGTCTGCAGGGATAATGTGTAATCCATGGCCACTGATTGTTAAGAATCCTACAGAAGGGATGAACAAACATTTGGGTTCTTTGTCTGAGTTTAAATGCCAGTCAAAATGCAATGGGGGTAACTACAGTTTCTTCCATTATAATCATACCACAGAGGAATTTGATCTGGTCTTTCAAAGTTCCAATGACACATACAACATTCCACTTTTAAGCTTTGATGACGGTGGCGAGTACTGCTGCTCTGAACAATGCGATGACAACAGCACTACACCTAATATCCCAGACTGTTGCATTCGTATTAAAAGTAAGAAACCATTAAAAGCTATTATATAGCCAGATAGCTAGATATACCACATGTTATTTGCATGCAGTTTCACCTGTGGTGGAATGGAATCTGCCAATAGCTGTTGGTCTTCATGGAGCTCCCATCTATGGCAGCTGCAGTGTCACTGCTTACCCCCGGCCAATAGTTAGAGTGATCACTCCCAATGGGTGTGATAGCCAGCAAAAAAATATTCACATTGGAAGACACACTAACAAAGTGGAGTTTACTATCAACAATGCTACAAAAAGATGTGAACAAATCCATTGCTTTATACAAACATTTCGTAAGGTCGACACTACAGAGTTATTGATTATTGGTAAGCATCAGGCATAGGCTAACTAGTTATAGAGGGAAACTTACTGTTTGTTATATTGTGTTGTTTATAGAAAACGTACACTGTGGAGGTAAAGAAAGGCAAACCAGATCAGCAACAGCAAATATGCTAACAGCGTTAGAGAGAGGAGACGTTATCATCACATCAAGAAGTTTATCCATTGACGAAGATGATGACGATGAAATGAATGCCACAGGAAACAGCAATGCCACAGTTACATGCAACAGGCTGATAATGACCATAGCATTGTTGATGTTACTGCTCTTTATGTAGCTACCTTGCTGGCCATGCCAATTATGTAGCTACCACTGAACACAACCCAAGAAAAACAGACTTTGCAACATTACTGAACTATATATCTATGGCTATTCAATTCACTACATGTTTTTGTATTGTAGGCAGTTTCTTGCTGTAAAAGCTACACACATACCTATATGCATGCACTTTATGTAACTGCAATTATCTATATGTTCTTGTAACCATCAATTATGCAATTATTATACAAATTATTGTTTTACAAAGCTGTTAAGCTTTAGTCGATAGGTAGCTAGCTACTTACCAGTTGACATAAGCTTCCACTTTCTATCCATACGTATCAGCAGAATCTGAACCATCAGAACTAATGGACACATACCATATTAAGCTACCACACAAAATGCATGATGATAATAAAATTAGCTGCATGCATTGTTAAATAGGTAGCTAGCTAACTAGCTGTAGTACGTAACTCCAAAGGAGTTCTTTTCAGACCAAAAATATTCCTCAAGGAGTCTGAAAACAACTTTTAAGTTACCACAACTATGTGGCTATAGCTACCCATTTTAACGGTGTATACATGAGTTAGGGTATAGCTACTGCACCAGTGTAATATGCGATATTACCATGCAGTTACTGTACGTGCATGTCTATCTTACCAGCTAGCTGTGTACGTATATACGTAAACATAGCCAGCTATAGCTATGATGTAGCTAGCTCAGCCTAGCTGGCTAGTACAGTCCTATATTATAGACTATATAGCTAGCTAGTTGAATATCATCAATTTAGTAAAATTATAATATGTAGTCACGTACTGACAACTGACACTAATTAGATAATTGATGATCGGCAAACAGTTAAACAATCACATCATAGGTCACTGGACTATAACCACATTTACATGACTAGCTGCCATGCTGAAATTTTGTGAATCATCCCCTTTTATTGTTAGCCTTAAACTAACTAAGCCGACCCAGTTATATTTCCCATGCATTATAGCTGAACAGTTTTATCACCTGATCTTTGGGTAATAATCCTGCACACGGCTATTGTGATATATTTCATTATGGCATAAGTATACATACTGATACACCAATGTATACAAATAACTATAAGTGAAATCTGTAATGAATATAACAATTAAATTTTCAAGTAGCTACAGGTGCAATTAGAAGCCTTCCTGTATTTCCCTACAAAACTGTAGTTCTTAGAATCAAACCATAATATAAAACTGCCATTATTTATATTGATAAATGATACAAACACAGAAAGTAATGATTATTATTAAATCTTAGTGAGGTTCACTAAGTATAGCTACATACTGTACATAAGCTATAGCTTACAATTTTTTAGTTCACTTATCTACCATAGGTGGGTCTCCAATGGCCACTCCATGCATGCACTAAATTTTCAATATCTGTTTAGTAGCTAGCTAGCTAATGTTTCATGACTTCTGTTTGATTTTTTAAAAGCTAGATATATCACTCGCTATATGGTATCTATAATCAGCTGGGGGTTTACTGTATACTGTTAGGTACGTATAATCATTACGTAAGTGTCTGACATGTGACCTAAAATAGCAGGACATACAGCGCTGCTTATACAGTTCATGTGATTAGTTCATGTGATTGATACTATAGTCTTGAGGTAAGAGTGGTATGCATGTATATGGTATCATGCATGTAGGCTCCCATGCCACTAGTATATCAATGAATCTGTAATGATGCTGGTTATTTTTTTACGGGGGCAAAATTTAGATACTATAGTGGGCGTACATACATAGTTACATGTTGAAATTAAAAATTTGGCTAACTGACAAATTTTGGAGGCAATAGCCCCTTCCATATACGTAGCTATCACTTAGGGACCAAACATAATTATAATACAGAATGTAGGTATGGGCACAACTGCAATAAACTGATCGTGATAATTTGCTTGATGATAATCGACATTGTGTAAGCATTGGTATTGCAATTATCGTGTATTAATAGCAATAATCATTAGAAAAGGAAGATCACGTGTTTAAAATACAGCACGTTTCACTCTGCAAACTAGTGTTTTTAGAGGTAAACCTAGCTAGCTACTACGTAATTAGTATTTACACAATAAATGTGATAACCGTAGTAGCTAAATTCCTTCATGTTCCAGAAAATTATTATCGCACCAAGGTGCCTTTCTCGAACCCTTGAAAGTACGTAACTAACCTGTAGTCACAGTATTTGTAGTGATACTTCCATTTAAACTCGAGAAAAACGAGTTGTGAGTTATAAAATGTATTGTGGCTTCAGTTTGGTCTATGGCTAACAGTGATGCCCTTTGAACTATGATGGTGGAGGGTGCAGTTGATGCTCAGGTCACTGTTACAGTACCAGATGACACAAGAACTATAAATAAGTGCGCCTGATGCGCCTGTTGTATTGCTAGCTACCACATATATGCTGAATGTAAGCTTTAGTGGATATAATATTGTCTCAGGGGGGAGACAGTTGGTGCTATCATATTAAAGAGCAGAAGAAATGCATATGAATAAATTTAAATAGAACAACTACCAAAAGGATTGTTTGTTAATAGTATAATATGTAGCTTGTCTGCGCATACATAATAATACAGAATCAAACTCTGTAGTAGTCACTAAAATGGAATAACTTGTCAGTACTTAGCTAGCTAAAGATTTTCCACCAGTGATTAGAAACAACATGTAGGGGAATGATGGGACCAGTTGATTTTATTTATACGTACATATAATATCAATAGAAGAGGAAATTCACTTAATGGCAAAATGACATGGCTAAAATCAGCTGCATTGTAGTTTACTACTTGTGCCAATTCACTGCACTTCATGATTAATTATATAAGATGGGGGACATTAGACTATGCATGGGTAATATTCATTGCTAGCTACATATGTATGTAGCTATAGCTACACAGCTATAGTAGAGGGGTTTAGGGGATCAGTAATCAGATTATTGGACAGAAGAAAATTCCCTGTAACAGGAGATATTTCTTAGAATTGCCACTAAACTTTCTAACAACCCATGAATACAGAAAATGGTAAACATACATTACGAAGCATCGGCAGTGAGTTAAAACAGTTAAATCCATTTGCAGTAGCCATCCAACTTAGTCAATTGAAGTAACCAAGGTATGTTACTATCAGTAAATAAAGTAATGAAATATATAGTGACAATAAATAGCACTTCATTCTTCCACCATGTAACATTACCTCAATAAGGACATGTTATAGGATATGGTACTATGATCAATCACATTACAGTTCAATCCTAACATTATCACCAAACAAATGTATCGGCTATAATATATATTAATAATACAAGTACATACATATGCAGTTACCAAGTTACCTATATATGATAAGTATATTAACAAATCTACTGAACAATATATACGTACCATGGATATAGCTAGCATGCAGGACAGGTACGTAATCTATGTTCTAATAAACAAACAAACAAACAAACAAACAACTGTAACAGCTGTCAAACTGTTTCAACAATATAGGTTAGCTTACATACCTGAAAAGCAAATTCTTTTGGAGTCCTTCTCACGAGAGTAACAAGTTCAGATAATTAGTTATACTAACTCTAGATAGCAAAAGCAATTAAATTATCTATACGAAACCCTCAGGTGGTATAAAATTCCCTGTAAAAGTGGAGCTTTCTTAGAATTACCAATGATAACATATGAATATAGAAATCAACCTCATATTTTGTGTTATCTTAATAATTTAATTATTGAGCAAGCCATAGACATTAAATTTAGGTTATGGTTTATCACATGATGTTCAATTACAGTGAGAAACTATGTGTGCCAATTTGTCACTCTAAATGGATTTTTCTGAAACAGCTAGCTTACTCAAATAACATCTGTACCACACCATTACTACCATGTCATAGTTACCAGGGCCATTGGAAGCAAATTTAGGCTGGTGAGGCCATTCAACTTTCACAACCCACAAAACCTCACCACACTAATATTTTTACAAACAAATGCTCAAAACAATTAGAATACAGTAGCGTCCAAGGTGATATCCTCTTTGGCAATGATTCTATTGCAGCCTTTTCTATGTTTTTATAAATCAATAATAAACTAACTACTATACTAAGCTGATTTAACTATTCAATGGAGAAAAACTGGTGAGGCCATGGCCTCACCAGCCTCACCAGCCTCACCGCTTCCGACAGCCTTGGTCACGTATCACATCATCAGATCAAACAGGTTGCTCAAGCTCTTGGTAATGAATGAAACTGATTTATGGCGGTGGGATGTTTTATTATTGCTATATAGCATCTCATTGAGATTTCAAGTTTACTATAAACATTTGACAGATTTGCAGTAAACATGGTAAAATTTAATACTTTAATCCCTGGTAAAATATTTTAATCCCTGGTAAATTTAATATTTTAATCCTTATTAATATTTTAATCCCTGGTAAAATATTAACAGTTTAACTGAATAAACTGTTAACATTTTACCAGGGATTAAATCTTGTAATTGTGCTAGAAAATGTGTTTAATTTGTGCATATATGTACGTATATACATAGCTACCCAGCTGCAATTCTATACTTGATCATGCAGTATACAATGCTGGGTGGTGAGTGATAACTTATTTGCTAGCTATTTAATTGTTTACTTACTTTTTATTGCGATCCCTACTCCCTTTTAAATACAAAATTTTTAAAAACTCCTAGTTGCTGTTTGTCTGCTATAGCTATAGTCATTCTAAGAAGTTTACTTGCTAAAATGTCATATTACCTGGCCTAAAGTGCATAACATGCATGTATAAATGAACAAGGAACTTATCATTATCACTACATATACGTATGCAGTATCACATTATATGCAAGTAACTGTCTTGAAGTAGCAAGAGCATATGTATGCTAAATGTATGAACATATTAATTGAGTCTGTCTTGATGCTTTGCACAAGTGCACATCTATAATATGAACGAATATACTACTGTATCCAATCTCTACACAGTATATGAAAATAAATAATTTTATTGTGTATGCATGTTGAGGATGTGACATTTCAATACTTTTCTTGGAAACAGGTCCACATCTTGGCTTCAATTATTATAATATTATAGTATCTACCAGTTAGGGGACTTATCATGGTGGGTGAAATTAAAAGTGAAAGTGTTAGTTATACTCACCTGTATGGTATGTAATGTATAGAACAATAATTTTTGGCAGGAGACAAGTCACAAGACTACTCATAGCCAGCCAATTGCAAGTACTGCTACTTGCTATATCATCATTTATTTATAGATTTCTTTATGTCAATGTACATACGTAACTTAATGTGTTCTAATTTAATCCACATTTTGAAAAACTACATGACAAGTTCTACATGATACCCATTCTTACTAAACTAACTACAAGTCCAAAAATCAGTTTTCAAAATCAGTTTCCAAACTTTCAGTGCCAAGTATGTGAAATCGACTTTAATTCTCGGTCTTTGGTCTATTCTCCAACCAATTCTTGATGTTTGGCTGGGAGGCCACGTTATCATAAAGTTTCTGCAGCTCAGGGTAATCACCGATATTAATTTTAAGGTACTGGCTTAGATTATCCAGTACATAATAGCATTGTATGTCTACCCATGACAGTGTCTAAAGAAATAATAATAATTTAATATTACAGCAAAGCTTTTAGCATATCATAGTCATAGAAAGTAGGGTGTTTAGCAGCTGGTACCTCTCCAGTTTCTACTGTCATTATACACGAATGTACCATACAAATGTGTCCTGATCATTTACAATGCCCCCCTACCCCCAGTTGTGAACAGCTTCCTACATCTCTGTATACATACTATATATACTATAGCACAAAAATTTGACGGTGGAAAAGTTTGACAAATTTGAGTGATTTGTTACACAGATTTTCCTACCAACCTACTTCTCAAAGTTTATCCTATGAATCCCACAAACAATTTATTGAAAGTTTTGCTTATCAAAGTTTGTGAATGTTTCATTTGTCAAAACATTCCTCATCAAACTTTTACACTATACAGTGCCTTAGGCTAGGTATTAATTTTGTCAACAAATATTTTAATGATGGTTCACCAGTGATGCATAAAGAATAGCTATCATATAAAATGACATAGTTATTCTAGGCTCTATTTTCTCATTTAGTGATTCTTTAGGCCTTTATATTTGACACAAACTATTATTAGCGTATTTGTTATAATGTTCACATGTTTACCATGCATGCATTCTAAGCAAAATATAAAGTTTAGTGCATACGTAGTACATGATGATCAGTAGTCCGCTTGCTAAATATAATTGCACAAATAATACCTGGGCTAAGGTAACTAAAGCACTTGTTTAGTACTAAAAGCACAACAAATTGTCTACATGTAAAAAAAAGAGTTGTATAACTGTTAGAGATCAGCTATACAACTCTAGATCTTTTGTAGTTGTCCTATTAGGCTAGAACTGAGATCAAACTTGAGATATAAAGATGAAAAGCCATCTGTCTGTCTGTCCTCACTTTTCCTCGTCATACGTATACTGCATCAATTGATACCAGACTTGCTCGAAGGGATAGCTTTGTCATATGGCATCAACGGGTTTATCTACTAAGAGCTAAAATGCATGCACACAATTAAGACTTGTGTAGCCATGCATAGGAGACTTAAGTAGACATAAGAGACTCAGTAGGCCCATTGGAAACTATGCTTACTATCATCTTTTGTACTTATTAGGTCATAGCTATGTTATAATAAACAGCTACATGCACAATGGGGCAAGTATAAATGCTTTAGCAATAAAGACAACATTATGGTAATTCCTTGTTTGAAGTGTAAATGGAAGCAATAACTAAAGGGAAGTATTGAGTGAAAAACCTGGTATAAATAACTGGTACTTCAAAGAGCTTAAAATTAAAATCAGAAGCCATTATTAATAGATGAACACACTTACACTACACATTTAAAACACTGATCACAGGGTGATTATAGTTATCAAACCTCTGATCCATTGATGTGACCATTTTTCACATGTTTCTGTAGTATTCCAAACATGTTTGGACCGGTCTTCTCTTTAAATTCCTGTGCAATCTTACCCTTAACAAGCAAAACACAACTAAATCTCACTGTTACTTGCATAATGGTATATACAATCAAATACATAAACAGGTTGATGTTTCACCATCTAAAAACCAGGCATTGTATAAGTTACAACTACTGTTAATCTACTGCTATTGTTAAGAATGCACAATGACATCATGATGAAGTCATGTGAACAAAGACTTATCACTAAAGACCACACAACAACGAGTATACATTATGTTTTATGTTTAAACCGGCTTTACACTCCAGTGCTTTAGTAATAAAACTTTTTAAATGTAGTAGAAAGTTGTTTTTAAGCCAAAATTATTACACTAACACTACAGGCTAGATTTCTTTTAAGTGCCTTGCTACTGCTTGGTATGCCCACTTTGAACTGAAGCGTTCGTCCTATTAGTAATGTACAACTGGTTAAATGCCCTTTACTGTGAAATGAACAACAAATATAGCATTACCTTGCTCTTCTTTGGCAGGAATTCATGACTCACTTTGTTACTAAGGACATACCATATAGCACGAAACGGCGGCATAAAACTTTGGCGAATCAGCAAAATATTACATTGTCAAAGAAAACTTTGGCGAATAACCTACTTTGGAGATCAAGCAGAAATGAGTGGGCCGTCAGGAAATGTTGGCGGTGTAAAACTTTGGCGAATCAGCGAGAATAATGAAAAAATAAATCTGCATTATACCTAGCGCAAATAACACGTCAGAGTTCGCGTCAGTTTACGACAATAGACCCAACCAGTCAAGCAACCAGGCCCCAGCGTGACCAGTACAATGCACTAGGCTACCCGTAAACTCACTCGTAGACATACAGTATACGGTAACATTACCTACTCGATAGCTTTGCTAGAACCTTTTCACTCAGTGGACCATCAGGGTCAGGAAGGGCTGGAGAAGTCGACAACATGATAGGTGTTAACCCGCAGCCACGTTCGAACGAACCATGCGTTAAATCAACTGGATCATGTGAGACCAAATTTACGGATTTGAAAACATTGGAAGGGAAAATTTTGGCGAATTGAAGTTCAATTCGCCAAATTCGCCAGCGTTTTCTACCGCCAATGTTTCGCGCTATACAGTACCATTAGTAATATTGATAGCAAATGTTATAATATAAAGAAACTGAAAAGCAATAGGATTTCTTTGATTGGTTACTCAGGTTTCATTTCACATGAATGGTTTTTAATAGCCCAGGAGCGGACATACACACACATGCATGCCGACTTCCCAGACAAAAACAAGAAACCAGGCATGTTGCACCTGGTTCAAAAACCTTAATAGAACAGTCAGGTCAGTTTACTTACTTGAAGTACAACTGGATACACAATGGTAAACAATACATTAATGCTTATAACATGAAAGTAATTACCCTCTCCTCATCATTCGGTGCAGTATACATTTTCAATAAAACACTGCCAATATCATGCAAATAGTCTGATGCTCCTCCCAACACAGCATTGGCCATGTCATCCTTACCAGCCATCCCTGTATGAAAACAAATGCATTTGCTCAAATCACATGATAGTTAAGCTTATTGGAAGTATCAAGGTTGAAACTGGGTCACACCGGGTTAGATGGGTCACCGGGTCAAGTTTTAAAAAACTGGATTGACCCAGGTTTGTAATACTCTCTAATATAGCATCCATGAATACTGATGACTGTTCTATTAGAGAGTATTGATATTACTTTACAACAGTAAGGAGGTTGGACACGCTTTAGCACTGCTAAAAATCATTTTAACAAACCTTTTGTTTACAACTACTATTATAGCGATGTTTAAGTCATTATATTAATTACTGTTCAGGTAGAAAAGCCTAAGCTTTTCTTATTGACAGTATGCATATTTTGAATGCTTTAGTCTCAAGACTCTCCAATATAAATAACATTAAATGTTTCATTATTGTAACCCAAGTACACCAGTATTTTTATTTCTGAAATGACACTACATAATGTATTTTATGGATATCTTAATCAAAAAATAAGTTACATACTTAGGAAGGGTGGTAGTAGGATCCACAAAGTGCCAGATTTTTCAATCTGCAATTTACCCCCAAATGTAGCCGCTATGTGCATGGAAGGTGTCAAAGAACCATTGTTGTAGCAGTGGATAGAACAAGGAAGCGGGATGCTGTGGCACTTCAGAGCTACAAACAAGAGGCTATCAGCTACTAAGTTAGTAATATCAGGGAGTTAGGCATATAAGAGTGGTTATGGCGGCTTAGCTAGAGCATTTGCAAATTTGAGTATGGTGCTTTGCGTAAATAACTCACTCAGTAGTCACATTGCTGTGCTTCTTCTTGGCCTCGCAACTCACTATCATGAGTCTTGATTATTGGTATGTCAAAAGTAATAATGCTAATCATTTAAATTTGGATAATAAATCGCTGTTTTAGTACACTAAGTGCAGAGTATTACTGTTTGCAGTATAAGCACCCACTAGAGTCTGATCTATAGTTCAGAGGCTGCATTGTATAACTTGACACTTTTAATGGTGATGATTGTTTCAAAGATTTGACTTAACTTTGTCATGTAGGTGTTTACTGCTCACATTCTTTCAATTAGGCATGTCCAGTTATGCCAGCATAATTTTAGGCATAATAGGCAAAATTTCTAGTAAGCAGTGCCAGCATACTCAAATTATGCATTTAAGGTCCAAATAGCTACGTACCATTATACACACAAACTCCACTGTCATACAACTGCTAGGCTTACTTCAACAACTTTTACCACTAAAACTATTCAATGCTACGTATACAAGTGATTTTGAGCTGTAGAGAACTGGTAAGTTTAAAATTTGTAGATTAGAACTCTATTCATGAAGCATAATGGTGAGCATAATACATAAATTCTGGAAAGCATAATAGGCTATTTGAAAAGTATAATAGGGACATGCCTACTTTCAATCAACACCCACCAGTGTCAAGCCTTGTGGGTGCCACCCATGTGCAGTGTGTTTAGCATGGCCCCAGGCCAGCTGGTGTGGTCACTCTTGACTGTTAAAGGATCATGTGATCTTCTTATACAGGATGCTAATGTGC
This sequence comes from Spongia lamella, assembly GCA_963930835.1. Taxonomy (NCBI): domain Eukaryota; kingdom Metazoa; phylum Porifera; class Demospongiae; order Dictyoceratida; family Spongiidae; genus Spongia; species Spongia lamella. The sequence continues at coordinate 11,794,924 of OZ005748.1, forward strand.
TTTCCCAAACACCATGTTTTGTAGGGTAACAGAACTGATAGACCATTTTTACTTCATGCCGAGTTGCTTTACTGCAAGCAATACCTTATATATATATACAAAAACTAAGCAAGGGGCTAGCACTACAATGGGGTCTTTACTCTGAGCTGTGACCGCGGTCAAGATGAACAAGTTGATGTATCACCATCTAAAAACCAGGCACTGTAATGTAATGATGTATTTGATGATGATGTAATATGTAGCTATGTATATACAGTGATGTATATTGAATGATGTAATGTCTGTATGATTGTAATATATGCTTTTAAGAAAATCATTAAAAGTCAGTTGTGATCGTAACATGGTGTCAGAAGTGCTATATAGCTATCATTAAAATGTCGATTCTTTGCAAGCCACCGGAACCGCTCTCCTTCACAGGAAATGTCGCACACAATTGGCGAGACTTTGTAGAACAGCTACAATAGTTTCTTGAAGGAACTGAATCCACCGAAAAGGGTGACAAAGTCAAAATTGGCATAATGTTATCCTATGCAGGCAAAGAAGCACAAGAAATTTACAAGACGTTGCCGTGGGCCACTGACGAAGATGCAAACAAGTTCACTAAAGTATGCGAAGCCTTTCAGAACTATTGCTCGCCCCACAAAAACATTATCTACGAGAGATATACCTTTTGGAGCCTTCAACAAGATGAAGGGGAATCTATCGACGCGTATTTAACGTGACTGAAAGTCAAAATAGACACGTGCGAGTACACCAAAGAAGACTGGCCTGCATCTGTGCGACAGGAGGTAATTTGCGATAAATTTGTATTCGGTCTGACCGATGATTCATTGAAAGAGAGACTCCTCCGCAAAGCATCCTTGACTCTAAGTAAGGCAATAGAGATAGCACAATGATCGAAATCATCCAAACAGCAGATTAAAGACATGAAGTTTTCAAGCAGACCGAACGTACACGCTGTAAAAGAACGCCGTGGTCCAATGCCTACATACTGCAGACAATGCGGACAGATTCACAAGCCAAAGGAATGCCCTGCATATGGACTAAAGTGCTCAATTTGCCAAAAATTGCATCATTTTGCGAAAGTATGCCACAACAAGAAATTCTTACCAAGGCAGGAGCACAGCACAAGATCATAGAGAACCCCACACAAAAGTGATCGTGACTCTCGAACTGATACTAAATCAAGACAAAATGTTCATGAGATGCAAGAGACTGACCACAGCACTCAAAGTGATCCTAACTCGAACAATGACAGTGACTCATGCCAGTCATCTGATGAATTCTCTATAAGTCCACTCCAGATTGAGGGTATTAAGAAGTCCTCAGCATGGCTCACTGATGTTCTGATCAATGGCGATCGTGACAAACTCACCGTAAAGCTGGACACTGGAGCAGAAGTGAGTGTATTACCTCTGCACTTGTACAATAAGTTGCAAGTGAAACCTGCACTCAAAACCACAACCATGAAGCTGAGTGCTTATGGGGGCACTCCCATTAAACCCAATGGTACATGTAAACTTACCTGTACTAGTAACAGTAAGGTGTGTGATATAACGTTCTATGTTGCACCAATCAGTGCTCAACCAATACTAGGCCTTAATGATTGTGTACAACTTGACTTAGTCAAGAGAGTGTGTGCCCTCCAACCTGAGTTGTTGACTAAGGATGCCATCAGAGACAATTATCCTAACTATTTTAAAGGACTTGGCAACCTACCACATCACCATGGTAGATAATTGAACACCTGTTGTTAACCCACCCACGGCATTACCTTGCTCTTCTTTAGCAGTAACTTATTCAATCAGCTTCATTTCATATGAATGGTTTTTAATAGCCTGGGGGTGGACAAACACGCGTGCGTGCGCGCGCACACACACACACACACACACACACACACACACACACACACACACACACACACACTTCACGGACGAAAACAATTTCAAGAAATAAGGTGCATGCCTGGTTTAAAAATAGCCCTTGACTTTCACTAAAATAATGCTTGACCTTTTGACTGCTACTTTTCTCTTTAACTTTGTAATTATAGTGTATTACAATTCCTACAACCAAATTTGCGCACATGATCATTCTCTGTAAACTAAACCATAAAAATATGTGCACTACATAAATACTGATTGCAGTATTCATTTAGTCCATTGACTCTTGACTGATAAGACCTTTATTAATACTGCTTGTCCTTTGACTTGCCGGATTTTTTATGCTTGACTCTTGACTTTGATTTTGACTGCGGTCACAGCTCAGAATACAGAACCTATTGTAGTGCTAGCCCCTTGCAAAGATCAACAAGGCCTCACAAATAATGTACATAGACATTCATATGCCAACTTGGTCTGGCATGGCCAGACCCTTGGATTGGGCCGCGAGCACGTGCTATCAAGGGTCTGGAAACTCTAGCATACGTTACTTGTGCGTCTACCACTATAGTGGTAGAGCCAATCAAATTGCATCGTTTTTAAAAATTACGTTACCGTGGTGTTTTGGCACACATGGCTCATTAGAATGGGGTTCGATCAGCTATTTTTGTGTGCAGCCGAGAAATTTACCGAGTTTTTAGGGTATGAAGGATTGAAGGAACACCAGAGACAAATAATCCTGGAAATAATGAAGAAAACAGATGTTGTTTTGCGCGACTTTATTGGCTATCACAGATTCGAACAACTTATACACACTATCCACAGACGAATTGTTCTACCTGAGCTACTTTGTACACGTTCAGTGTCCGAACAAAAGAATACCGTCACCATTTTTGCCTCACGTCAAACGCGCAAATCTATATTACATTCCAGTCGCACAAGTGATATATATGCTAAGGTTACCAGACCCTTGAAATTCGCAGACTCACATTCTTACCAAACTTTATTCCTAAATATCTGAGGATGTTTAGGCTGCCCGCTATCTTTGTGCCGTCAGCTTCAAGGAATGGCATACGTCCAAATGGCGCATCTTTAAAATAGTACACAATCATAATAACGCCTTAGGAAGAACAATTCTTACTTTGCTTTTCATTGGCCCACTGCTCGCTGCTTAGTCGAACATCTTCATATTTCACACCGGCCTGAGCAAAGATAATACGGATGGCTTCAGCAGTACCCCGAGAATCGAAGTAATATAACTTGTAAGTAGACATGGTCCCTTTTCCAGACGTTCTTAACCTGAGCTTTTGTACTACAGTCTGTTCTCGTTCACCTTGCAGTTGAACAACACAAGAAGCCGTTTAAGATGAAAGCAACCACCAATTACTAAACTACGTAACATCACGAAACTACGTAACATCACGAAACTACGTAACATCACGCAACTACGTAACATCACGAAACTACGTAACATCACGCAACTACGTAACATCACGCAACTACGTAACATCACGCAACTACGTAACACCACGCAACTACGTAATAGCCATGACCTTTTAGCACAAATATTTTTTTATTACATAACCTATTAATAAGAAAAATAATCTGATAATTAATTAACCTATTAATAACCTGCGTAATAATAATAATAATAATAATAATGGTGTAGTGTCACTTAACAACAAATAAGTAGCTGAAACCAAAAGACTCTTCTTGTTTGGCATTAAGTGAGAAGTATTCTTTCAAAGTAAAGCACCTTACAAAGCTAACGGATATCTACTCATGAACGTGGCGAAATACTTCGAGAGCGAAACAAAGGTCATTCGAAAATTGTTCAGAAAACATACAAAACAAATGGGTAAGATACGAGTGAAACTAGTAAAACTTGTTGGACTTGTTGTTACGCGTAAAACTTGTTGGATTTCAACCACTAATTTGCCCAGCAATAAACTTCAAAGCCAATAATTATAAAAATTTTAAACCAGGCACGCGCCTAGTTTCTTGAAATCGTTTTCTTGAAAACGTCGGTACTAGTACCGAACAAACACGCAGTCTAATTCAGTATGCGCAAAAGCACAATGAAGCAACTGAGGCAACAGCATGGAATGTGGCAGAATAGCGACACCTAAGACCTCTTACCCATCCAAAACACTTATAACTCATAGCAGGCCGCTGCACGACACACACACACACATACACACACACACACACACACACACACACACACACACACACACACACACACACACACACACACACACACACACACACACAAACACACACACACGCACACACATGATAGGCGTCGGAACCCGGGGGGGGGGGGGGGGGCAGAGGGGCCATGGCCCCCACAGAATTTTAAAAATGCATTTTGTCCCCCCCCACTTTTTACCAGCTAGCTGCAACAGTAGAAGTCAAGCAGACACTTGTCAAACAAAATTAAATAAAGTTAAACGCTATTGTATTCTAATATATTAGAACAAGTAATTTATTAGTTTGCTTATAGCTAGCTACTTTGAGTGGTAGGCATTACAATATTCAATTCAGTACCTTTATAAAATTGTCTGATTAAAAAGTAAGTAAATCTTCAGCTGCAGGACAAATCAAATAATCGGTATTGTATTCTAATATATTCAAGCGAGTAATAAAATGTTGATCCAGCAATTGAATGAAGTTAGTGTGAGTAAATAAGTTAACTACTAGTTTATAATAAATGTAAGTTGATTAGAAACGTGATAAGCTTATTTGCTGCGCTATATGTAAAGAATGCCTACTTATCGGCCTCCCACATAATTAATTAGATATTCTGGGTTAGACAGTATAGAAGGCTAGACCTTGTTAATGCTAATAAACATGTTATTGTGTAGGATCTGTAAGAACCTGTGAACATCACTAGCTAGCTATTCTTTTGTGTGTGTGGTCTGTGGTGAGTAGCTATAGCTAGCCATACTTTAGCTGAGACAGGCAGGATATAACCAGTAGCTACTGTAATAGCTATAATAGCTACTGTACATGGCTACTTATTCTTTTGTGAACTAAATTTCTAATACTGATTATTAAAATAATAGCCAACTGTATAGCTAGCAGTCTAGTATAGTAACTAACTACGTATCAATCATGCATGTTATTTCAAGCTGCGATAGTGGCTTCAGTGAAATCATTTTTTATCATTTCTTGCATAAAATGCCACCAAAATCAATCTCAGAGCATGTAATTTGTAAAAATTTCCTGGGGGGCATGCCCCCAGACCCCCTAGCTTTTGCATGCTGATTGTGCTTCGCACAACATACGTAGCTAATGCTATTCTAGCATCATACTTTTGTGGCTATGCTGGTAACTGAGAATATGTTTGGCCCCCCCAGTATAAAACATCTTCCTACGCCTATGGCAGGCTGCAGAGGCCTCAGGTAACAGGGCCGTAGCCACCAAAAAATAACCAGTCTGGCCAACTTAATTCGTGGGAATTGACAAAATCCAGCTGGGGGGCGCTGTAAGCCCCCCAGCAGGGTTCAGGGCAGTGCCCTGGGAAAATTTGAATTTTATACTATTTTGTAGGCAAATTTTATACATTTTTGCCATACATCAATCATATACAGTGGGACCTCCATTATCCGAACAGCTGTGTGCCAATTCATTTGTTTGGATAATGAATTTGTTCACTGAGATAAGTGAAACAAGTATAAAAACCATAATGTTGTTCCAGTAACACACATGTGGCAAAATATTATATCCTGCATGGGTTTCAGTGCAAAGCCACTTATCACAATAATGGCTTTGGTAGCTGTACTGTAGCTAGCTATTAGTTTTGTCCGGCTGCCCAATGGATTACCTGGGAAAATTGACTCTGAGCACTGTAAGGCCGGTGAAGTGAAGTTATTCTGGCAAATAAGGTAGGGCAATTTCACCATCACAAGAAGACAATCAAAAACAGCAGCTGCTGTTAATCTCCATAACTATTAAGACACGTGCAGCACTCAGTGAGGTGCAATATAAGTGCGTTAATAAATTAGAATACAAAGCCGTTTTGTCCAGTATCTCTGTATACAGTCATATGCTGTAGTTTGATAGTTTCTTTCTTAGTTTTCTATAGAAGTAAGCATATAATTGTAATCAACAGCAGTAAGTTTTAAAATAATATGGAGCACAAGACAATTTCAACAGTGCATCAGTAAACTGTGGTAGTGTACTCCAGGTGATCCATGCTGTTTTTTTGCCATGTCCTACAAAAATGGATGCTGTGTCGCAGCCTGTAAGGGCATGAAACATTGGGAGAGCCAGAGCTTTCTTTTGTCCAAGTTCATTTGCTACCTTATGGGCTGGCAAGTATCGGAAATGCTTGCCAGTTCCGAAAGCTAGCCAGAGTTCAACTTGTGCACCTAAACATTGTACCACAGATGCAGCAAGTACCACTACATCTGTGTCTACTGTTCTTACAAGCAGTTTATCATGACCATGATGTGCTACATGGTAAACGTGCAGCAACATGTGGGTATCAGCTTCTTCATGCATACATGGTGAGATTGAGTCAAGTAATGGTTTGCTCAGAATTGACTCTCCATTAGTAATGACAAGCTGTTTCTCTGTTGACTTAAATGAATGAATAAGGGCGTGAGACAAGAACTGAAACAGATCAGTTTTATTGCTGTCTACACGCAGAAAATCTTGCCAGTTCCCTGGGATGAGAGTCCCAGAAACCACATGTCTACGAATTCCTCTACCACGTTTTGCCCTGGCTGTGCTCTTCAGAGTGTCCTCTAGGTATCTATCCCATACCAAGTCCACACATGATGTATTTTCAAACTGTGACAAAATGTACAGAATAAAAATCTGGGGGTATATTCATCAAAATTCTTAATGGCTACAGATTTCCAGGGGCGGATCCAGGATTTTCTGAGAGGGGGGTCTGAACACAGAGGTGTATCTCTGAAGCAGGGGGTCTGGGGGGCACAGCCCCCCAGAAGCTATAGGTTTTTTTGTTATTACAACACCAAAATCATGTTTATTGTAAGATATAGAGCATATTTAAGTAAATACAAGGAAGTATTTAACCAAATATGGAGTAGGGGGTGTGGTGGGTGCAACCCCTTGGAAGATACAGGTTGTTTTATTATATAAAGTGCTGAAATGACACTTATTTCAAGAAATAATGCATTTTAGTGTGTTTTTATACTAATACATCACTCTTTTGGCTTCTTTGATATATTTCTGGAGGGGGGGGGTCTCGAGACCCCAAAGACCCCCCTGGATCCGCCCCTGGTTTCAGCATTTGAACAATAACAGCTCCATCAATAATAATGCTGGTTATCACTGGAGCATAAGATTGGCATTCAGAATGATCTATTAGACATGTCAGGAGATCACTTTTAGTACCTAAATGAAGCTTACCATCACCAGACAATGCTAGTGGGTAAGCTTGATTTTCATGGCAAAAGAAATCTTCAAGGTTCCCTTCTCTTGTCTGACACCCAATGTACAGCCTTGAGAAGAGTTTAACATCACATTTTAGTGAGGCTACTTGCAGCTTCCCTTTGCTGACACTTTTTTGGGAGCTGCTTCCAAACAACTTAAATTTGTTGCGGTGCATCAGTGGCCCTAACATGCATCATCTATTGTTTTTGACCTTTCTATAAGACGTTCCTTAACATAAGTTTGAAACTGTTCTTGACCAATTCTTTGTATATTTTTGATAGTTTCCACTGCTGCATGGGCTGCAATCTCTTTACTATCAAGGACAAGAAGATCACTACTTTCTTCTTCAAAAGGATTGCCAAGATCTTCCATCACTTTGATCAGTGAGAGTTCCTATGTATGCTCTACCTGTCTTACTACTTTCAGCCTGAAGTAAACACTTGAATGTATTTGAGAAAAGCTATTACACTGCAGGTTGATAGTTGCCATAACTTGGACCCCCTTGAAATGATTTGCATAAACTTTCAGATACACAATCTATATTGATGTATCACTCTGTAGTGAAAGTTTAAAAAAAATTGTAGGCTTGAGTTTTTCAAAATTCAGCCTCAAAGTTAAATTTACAATATTGTATGCTAAGCAAGTACAAGTTATGCCCATGCAGCAGGGGCGTAGCCAGCCATTTCTTGATGGTCGGGCAACGGTTCAAGCATGCAACTAAGTATATTGTTATATATTAATACATACATATGCCCACTTTCATGTGAGCATTTACTTCTTTGGAAAAGTGTATGCACACTATCCTAGCTATGATGTAATGTATAACAAATGCTGCTGCATGAAGCTATAGGTACTCGATCAAAAGATCCAGGAAACTATCCAGCGATGATCATGACTATACGAGCTCACGTGCCTCTAGATTACTTGAATGGGCATCTACTAGACATTGAAAGTATATATTAGTTATTATAATGTTTGAAATAATAATAATTTTTGCAACCACACAAGATCGCATGTATACACAAGGCCAACAGTAAGGTTTTCACACAAGTGCTTAATTTTATAACCTGGCACACGTTTATACATGCATTGCTTAACCTTGATATCCAGCTGTCTCAAAGCTCCAGTCTGCATGCATGTTGAAGGCTGGAAGCTTCATCAGTAATTCTTCTATATGACCCTTGTAAATGATATTACTTTTGTCACGCGACTTGTCACCAGCGTAACAACACTGCTGATACCACTCCTCTCAGTGTATTTTAACAGAAGTATCTAACGCTGTATCAGTGATGGTTGGGCAAATGCCCCACCATGCCCACCCCTAGCTACGCCTCTGCCATGCAGTACTTCTCTGCTGCTTGCTAGTAATATGTAGCTAACATCTGTTTCCAAAAAAGTAGTGATATGCTAAACAAAAACACCTTGGGTGTAAAAAAAGTGCGAGGCCAATCAGAAGCAGCATTGCAAACAGGTGCGACCAAAAACTTTGATATCAGTTGAGGCCAAGAAGTTACTTATCAAAATCTTTTTCACTACTTGAATGACATACAATAGTTTATAGCATATTTTCACAACTATGATTGGCTTTGTCACTTGGCCACCTTTTTCACACCATCATTATTAATAAAGGTGGCCAAGTGACAAAACCAATCATAGTTGTGAAAATATGCTATAAACTATTGTATGTCATTCAAGTAGTGAAAAAGATTTTGATAAGTAACTTCTTGGCCTCAACTGATATCAAAGTTTTTGGTCGCACCTGTTTGCAATGCCGCTTCTGATTGGCCTCGCACTTTTTTTACACCCAAGGTGTTTTTGTTTAGCTTTGTTTTACATGCACAGCAATCAAGCTCCTTATGAAACTCCTCTATTACTCTAGACACTTCTGGTCCTGCAATCACCCAACGCAGCTGGGTTATCTGTAAGGCCTACAGCTCCTCCATCTCCTTTGATGAGGGCATTGTTCTGTTCATGTGCCTGATCAATAGGGATCCCTGAGAATACCCGTCCGGTTTTATGGACAATAAATTTACTATTACTGAATTCTTTGGCAACAATAGGGTGTTGTTTTGGAAGCTCAACCATATCTTTGAGATGGACAGGAATCTACCGAGCCGCATAGTTGGTATGATCTAAAGCACAGAACCAGGGAGTAAACTCTGTTAGGGCATCAAGATACATTGTGAAGGATCCCACACGTAAAGAGCGTACCAAGATCAGTATACAGAGTTCTAGTTCCATAACAGTTGCCCAATATTGAAAATGTGGGCAACTATTTTCTCCGTAACTACATCATTGCTGGAATTTCAGTAGATGCTGCTCATCCCCTGAATATGTCATGCAGTAATGATCATAAGCATGGTGCTGTAAAATGTATAATGCTGCAAGTGTGACTTGATGGGCTCTTCTATAGTACGAGCAACATTGGTCGCTCAGGGGCGTAGCTACATACAGGCAATTGAGGCATATGCCTCATTAAACAAATTGAAATCTAAGCCAAACATTCAGATAATGGTCCTAATGTAGTATATTAATAGGGATGCTATACTACACTATATCATAACGATTTACTCACTAGTATATTCTCGGTCATAATGGCAGAGCCTAACTGATTTGCAGTCCTTAGTGCCATTTAATATCTTTTAAAAATTGCCGATCAACTGTTAAAAAATACCCGATCGACCGTTAAAAATAATTATGGATGAAGATGTACAAATAGTTGATGTGAATGAGCCAGAAAGAGAAAGTGATGAATTCGAAGAGAAAGCTTCAACAGACCTCTTTGTTGAAAGTTACTAGGTATGCTTGTACAAAAGTATAACGGATCGACGCCCACGCATTTGATTACATTTCTTAATACTTTGAGTAGGTTAGTTAGTTACTCAGAGAGTTACTCCTGTGGAGATTGTAGGGACAGAAAACCCTATGCAAGGTTGGTTAAACATGCACTCTAGTAACTAATAATTTTAGCTACTTGTGATTATATAGAGCCATCAACTATAAGAGATTTGATTCAACAGGAAATCGTCGTTTAAAATTGTAACTAGCTACAGTAAATTTACAACATGCATATAAACTACACACAATTACATACATACTATGCCATTGTGTTATCATAGCTGTTCAACAAAATACTAAAAGTGACTTTGATGTATTGCGTCAGTTTCTGAGGGGCTGAGACCCCCTGCATTTGAAGAACCTTTTCCTTTTAATCTTGCCTCAGTAAAGCTAAATTCCTGGCTACGCCCCTGTCGCTTGTAAAAATGAATCTGTTATTCCTGGTGATGCTATATCTGCTTGCACCAGTGCTTGTACCCAACCACTACCTTTTAACCAATCTCCAAGAGTCTTCAAAGCTGCCATTTCAATGTGGAGGCCACCAAACATGATCACATACTTATCTTTACTATATTCCTCTGGCCAGTTCCACTGAACTTGCTTTGCTAAGGTATGCAATGGCTGATCAAATGTAATTACTGGTGTCTTATCAGGATTCAAGTGATCAACAGCACTCTTGATCACATTAAATGAATGTTTAATCATTGCCAATGTGTGTGCAGGTTCATGGAATAGTGGTAGTAAGGAATTAGGGCAGACAACATGTCCCTCCTGTGGCTGACTGCTTGCATGAAATGCGGCCCAAGAAACATTTACCAAAGTCTCATCATTTTGATTGGTTAAGGCCTCTCTTGTGTGATTTAGCCAAAGGTATTCTTCAGTGCTCAGTTTGATGCTTGTAGTTAGTTAAGGAACGTAACTATAGGAGCAGAAATAATACTCTCAGTAACAGGAGGCACATCAGTGTAATAGTGTGGTAAATTATCAACTGATTTAGAGCTTGTAGTTTGATGTTCTGAACCAATGGCGACATTTCGCTCCACTCCTTCACAGTCAACTGTGAGATGTTGAAAGAGAGAGATACCAGTACCATGAAAAGACTGCTTAGATGTTGTGGAGCTGGGGTTGTGCATGATCTATGTTATCAACAGCAGAAGTTGTAAAAACACTACCACGTAATCTTGGAGGACAAACTACATTTTCATTATGGAACTGTTCACAAACTCTGTTTCCTATCTGCGCTGAGAGGCAAAGAACAAGGTCGTAGGAGATACTTAAGCCCAGATGATAGAGCCTATCTATCAAATCCTTCTTACGTGTATGATCATGTAACATCAGTCCTGCATAAGTGGAAACTGGTGTCTCCTGAGCAGCACTGTGTCTTACAGAGATAGATTCATTGGAAGGTACTTTCCTCCTATGCTTGATGCTGTTGAACTTTAAAGGCTCAGCTATTGATAGTGCTGCAGATGTTGTACCTTCACAATGATCTGTAATAGCAGGGCCTTCCAATATCATATTTACTAAGGCTATAATAGCATTGGCCTGATGGTGATACAGCGGAACCTTTTTGGCAGCCCTCTGTAAATCCAGTAAATGGTTTGGCCTCCCCAAAAATATGATCACGTACAATCTTTGCAGCACGTGCAAGCTGAATGGCATCAATGTCAAATTCACAAGCTTTAGCCAAAGCAGGACCAATGTCATCTTCAAATGCTAATAGAACATCCCGACCTTTTTCTGTGCCTTCATGTCAGTAAACTCAGCTAACAAACGTTGTTTGAGCCTTGTTGTATGTAGTCTCGTATCTAGCTTGATTCCAAGTTGTTCCAATCTTGTCATATACAGCTGTGCCAAATCATTTAGTTTAAATACTGGAGCCCTCCCTTCATCATGTTGACGTACTTCTTCAATGTATAATACTAATTCTGCAAACAAAATTCTTGATAGCATTTCCCTTTCATCGGTGCCTTTACTTCTATTAGCTTTTCTAGCTTTTTGGCACGATTATACAAGTCCACTAAATACCTTGTATGGTATTTGGCTTCCAAAGCTACCATGTCAGTAGTGCTGAGTTTTGTCAATAGCTCTGTGTCCTCAAGTAGCACAGCGCATGCATGTACACATTCATTGACTTGAAATGTGGCTGCTTCATGGATACCACTATTGCCTGGAGGTTTCCCACAGCCTAAAAAACATGTATCTTTTATAACAGTTGTTTTGGCACTTTTTGACCTAGTATGAATATATCCCTTGTTGCACTCCTCATTGTCTTTTGCTAGCGCTCTTTCTTCTGTTCTTTGTAATTTGTATTGTTATATTTGAGCCTACATGATTGGTGGTATTGTGCATTATTATTTGTCATGGTCACTTCAATTCCATTCCCCTCATCTAGTCTCTCCAACTGAAATGGCAACTGCCCAAGCTGATTAAACCTTATCAAGTTACCTGCAAGTGAACTGTAACCACTGCCCATATCTTTCCGTTTGGATTTTGAAGGGCATGTGAGTGGTTTCCTTATTGTCCTCTTGACAAATCAAATATAGGTTCCAGTTTGTTAGCTACAGTTGGCTGTTGTGAAAAATCAGACAGAACGGCAGTATCAATCAACTTGAAGATTTTGGACATGATTATTCCAATTGAGTATCATCAAGTTGACACTAAGGTGTTAGTTTTAAGCAAAGCATTAATAGTTAGCTAGCTGGTCCGCACACTTGAAATTAACTACTTAATTTAGTTACTTGTTAAGTACACTTACCACTTCTATAGAATACAGCACGTACTGTGTTATTACATGAGTGTATGTACATGATTACATGGAAACAGAAAATAACTGAAACTTCATTAGTTTAGTTAATTAGTTAATTAATACAGACCCTGTTAGTGTAACCTGATAGATATAGCCAAGAAATTATATGATAGTGTTTCAATAACATTATACCAGCTACATTTTGTCATTGCTTTGTGACAAGTGTAAAAGGAGGGCATAACCGGCGTGGTAAGCAATGGCTCAATATCCAGATTTGTTTGTAATGTAATTCTCCACTTCTGTGCCAAATTTAGTGCTTTTTCACAAAATGCACAATTGTTACGCATCTACTGCTATGCCACTGCACTATAATTAAAGTCAGGGATCACTCATATGCTTCAATAATCTGTTTTTGGCCTCTCCTCCAACCACTTATTGATGTTTGGTTGAGCAGCGACATCATCATAGAGCTTCTTAAGCACAGGAAAGTCTGCAATGTTAATGCCAAAGTATTGAGTCAGGGATTCAAGTACTGGATATCTGCCCATGGCAGTGTTTAAGGTAAATAAAATAAAAACACACATATTAACACAATGGTAAAGTTCAATGAATGAAAACCGTCCCTTATGTCATATTCTAAAAGTTTTTGTAACTATATAGAATGAGACACAAAGTTAAACCTACTGATTGTTTTATTAGAGAGTTTGCCGGTGTAAAACAAGTGCAGCTACATTCTGTAAGAGCGCTAGCTTGCTTAAAATTTTGGACAATTTATTTACTGTATGAGTTTAAAGCCCAGGGGAGAAGGAAGCTATTGAAAGTTAGGGGGCCACTTGGCTAAACTCAAACTATTGCAAAAATTCTATGGAGAGTCTTAAAATTTAAGAGAGGCTTCTGCCACCTATGTACACCTTTTACATGCCAATATATTAAGCAGCAGCAGCTAGCAATGCATACCACAAATTCCACAATACATTACAATACCAACACAGCTACTACACATGAAGTTGCTATAAACCTCTGATCCATTAATGTGACCATTTTTCACATTTAAATGTAATGTTCCAAGCATGCCTGGACCAGTCTTCACTTTGAAGTCTTGAATTAGTTTATCCTATAACAACATTACAATGCATTAGTTCAGTGATTCACATATACAAAGTACCTTGTGATCATCCTTAACTCCACTATACCACTGTGTGATCTTGGCAAAAATGTCAGACATGAAATCCGATGCTCCTCTCAACACAGCATCATGCAGCTGTATCATTTTTACCGGCCATCCCTGTGTGTGGTACCGGTATTACATGATCACCATAATACACCATGATCACCATAATAAACACTGATATATCACATGATCACCATAATACACACCATGATTACCATAATACACTCAGCCATATATGAAAATTAACAACACGCCTTTCTCAGCAGGTGTTACCATCAAGTTGGCATATACATATACTAAAATAAAACTCTTCTTGTGCTTGTGTTGCATCTTACATCCAAGACTCACTTCATGGAGTCAACAGAAGTTAAGGAATTTATACTTCTTTGTGACTTTCCCCATTTCTTGCAATCTAAGAAAGGTGGCATGCAAACTATGAAATACTGAATGTTCATACTGAGTATTACGGACTACCCAAAAACCAAGTATGCAAACATCTAAATAAGTTATGTAAGTGGGTGTCTCAAATTTTATAATAATAATTATGTAGCTAATATGTAATGCTGTTAGCCTTAGCCATATATGATCAAGTAGCCTATGGTGATGTAATACATGTGCTGTCGCTGTCATGCCACGCATACCTATAGTGTCCTGAAAATATAATCGTGAATACTGTACTCACTGTATATTTATTCCGGTACAAAACCTACCTGATGATGAATAAAAATGTAAAATCCTAGCTATATTTTAGGGCCTAGGTTTTTGCAGGATTTTCATCCCACAAAAATTCGGACTATATACATGCATGCAGTAAGTATATAGCTAGCTAATGGGTTAAAATTTTATAGCTGATTTCTATAATCAAACTTCATCCTGTTGCATAAGAGGGTGTCTCACCACAGAGGCTGCAATATGGACGCAATTATATAATACCGTGTAGCGGGTAAATTTGGCGATATTTTAATTTGGCGTTTCGCCAATTCTCAGCGTTTGGCGGATTTTAATTTGGTGAAAGCCTAAAATCAGCCATTGCTTCATAACGAATGTTGAGCAATCGGCGGAATTAAATTTGGCGGTTTCGCTAATATCCGCCAAACCGCCAAATTTTCCCGCTATACGGGCATACGTAGCTACGTACTTACATCATGCAAATTTTAGACAAAACAACTATCAAAACTTTCATTGAGCAATTAAACTCAATGTTACCCATGCATGCACCCATGTTGCAGGACAAACAAAGAATTGCTCACATACATGTCAGCAAAGAAATAAACCACTCAGTAACACTGATTAAACTAATTGCATCTTTCACAGTAAAGAGAAGGTTCCATGCATGGACACGATATAAGCGTAGACATGGCCTCTCTGATACTGAAGTTTTCCTTGTGCTTTACCCTCGGCTTTAACGACACTTTCAAAGTCGATTTTGCAACGGAATCGGATTTCGAAATCGCATTTTGCCATCAAACGAGATTTCAAAACTATATTAGCTAAACTAGTTTTGTGCATTGCATTTATATCAGTATCCTTATGTTTGCTCCCTCTGTCAGGGAGGAACGGCATTGCCGACTGGCCGAGATTAAACCATACTGAGATAGTATATAGCTACTATCTATACATGTATATTATAGCTATTATCTAGCTATATATGGAGAATAATTCAGAAATCAGCCGTAAATCAATCAATCCCAATCAATCAATCAATCAATCAACCTAGTACCTCTACTCTTGTTACCCATTCGAAACCGAACGTTTCCTGCACCTTAGCACTATCCACTTAATTCAAAAACCACACTGACCTAGGGTAGCTATATATACTGAGTGAGCTCTTATCTATATTCAGAAATTCTCACTAATTAGAATACATTTCAAATTGCATAATAGAAAATATTACAAACTACATGAAAGAATTAAAGCCATGCAGGGATTACTCCAACTGTGCTTCATTGATCTGTTTTTGGCCTCTCCTCCAACCACTTCTTGATGTTTGGTTGAGCAGCGACATCATCATAAAGTTTCTTAAGCTCTGGAAAGTCTGCAATGTTAATGCCAAAGTACTGAGTCAGGGAGTCAAGTGAATAATAGCACTGGATATCTGCCCACGACAGTGTCTAAGGTAAATAAAATAAAGACACATATTAACATGATGCAACAAAAAATGAATGAAAACCGTCCCTTATGTATTACTTAAAGTACTGCCGCCAGTTTGTATGAAATATACAGCTTGAGGTGAGAGTCGAGTGGTAAATATAGTATGAGGGGAAGCCTAGTGCTATATTTGTCATGAGACCCTCACCAAGAGCTGTATATTTCATACAAACAAAGCAGCAGTGCTTTAAGTGTTTTAAGTGTTTTATTGTATTTTATACTACTGATGTGTGAATAAAACACAAATGAATGGTTTTCTTTGATGAAAAGTGTCAATGAGCTACCATTCTATAACTACTCTATCGTTCCTATAACTACCCAACCACAGTGCTATAACTACCCAACCACATGCAGTTCTATAACTATCTGCTGACACTTTATGGCATATATAGCACTTTTAAACCCTTTGATCCGCCCACGAAAAATACAATAAGTTCTAAAAGTTTTTATAACTATACAGAATGAGATGACAAAGTTAGAGAGTTTGTGTAAAACGAGTGTAGCTACATTCTGTATGAGCACTTGCTTAATATTTTGGACAATTTATTTTTACTATATGGGTTTAAGGCCCACGGTAGAAGGAAGCTATTGAAAGTTAGGGTGGCCACTTGGCTAAACTCAAGCGATTTTCTATTGCAAAAATTTCTATGGAGAGTCTTAAAATTTAAGAGGGTTTTCTGCCGCCTATGTACACCTTTTACATGCCAATATATTAAGCAGCAGCTAGCAATGTATACCAAAAATTCCACAATACATGACAATACCAACACAGCTACTACACATGAAGTTGCTATGAACCTCTGATCCATTAATGTGACCATTTTTCACATTCTTCTGTAGTATTCCAAGCATGTCCGGACCAGTTTTCTCTTTGAACTCTTGAACTAGTTTATCCTATAACAACATTACAATACATGTACATCAGTTCGGTGATTCACATAATACAAAGTACCTTGCAATCATCCTTAGCCTCATACCACTGTTTAACCTTGGCCAAAATGTCAGACATGAAATCCGATGCTCCCCCCAACACAGCATCAGCTGTATCATCTTTACCAGCCATCCCTGTGTGTGATATCACATGATCACCATAATACACACCATGATCACCATAATAAACACTGTGATATCATATGATCGCCATAATACACTCGAGTTATATGAGCAATATATAATTAACAATTCACACAGCAAGTGTTACCATCAAGTTAGCATATTATAGCCACATAAAAATAACTAACTCATCATGTTTACATTCAAGACTCACTTCATAGAGTCAAAAAGTTTATACTTCTTTGTGCCCTACCCTATTTCTGGCAATCAACTATAAGAAAGCTGACTTGCAAACCATCATGAAATGGCTGGCAGCATTTGGATCCAAAAATATAATCATGAATACTGTACTCACTGTATATTTATTCCAGTACATGAATAAAAAATGCAAAAATCCTAAATTTAGGGTTTTTGCTGGATTTTCATTCCACAAAAATTTTGGACTATAGCTACAGTAAGTATAAAATTGATTAAATTTTCTAGCTGATTTCTATGATCAAACCTCAAAATCCTATATGACCAAGGATATCCATTGTTAGGTCAATTCATAGCATAGAACTATTGTCACATTATACGTGCACACTTGTTTGGTAGTCCAGAAGACGTCGACTGCATAATCATGTTTCTCAGCAAACAGCCAAGACAATACATCCTTCTCATCACCAAGAATAAGTGTGATTAACTTCAGCCATAGTCAGCTGCTGGGCATCCAGCACTGTTGAGGTATCTGGCTATCAAAACTTTCATTGAGCAATCAAACTCAATATTACCTACCCATGCACCCACCACCATGCAGGACAAACAAAAAATTGCTCACATGCATGTCTCTAGTCAGCCAAGGAATAAACCAATAGCTGGATACCTGCATCATGCAGCGGTAACATTAAACGATTCATGATAATTGCATCTTTCACGGTATATACCCAGAGGAGGTTGGACATGATATAAGCGCTAGTTAAAAAATTTGCAATGATTGCACTTTAATTATATTTTGTATTAAAATGGCAAGTTTGCTCAAGCATTAAAGTCATACTATAAAATATAATGTAACACTTTCACACAAGTTCACAAGGGGTACTTACCAAACCTTTTCCCTAAAAATTTGAGGATGTTGATGCTACCGGCTATCTTTGTGCCATCAACTTCCAGAACTGGCGCACGTCCAAATGGCGTACCTTTTAAAAGTCGCATAGCCATCTAAATTACTCCCGCATCAAAACCATCAACCAACTTATACCTTCCTTGTATTCTTTAGCCCATTGTTCGCCCTTAAACCGAACGTCTTCGTATTTCACACCAGCTTGAGCAAGGATTATGCGGACTGGTTCTCCGCGACCCCGAGAATTAAAATAAAACAACTTGTAAGCAGACATGGCCCCTCTGTTACTGAAGTTTTCGTTTGCTCAATTGTGCTTTTAACTCTGCTTTTAACAACGCTTTTATAGAGCGTTTTCATATCCATGGCAACGAAAATGACAAAAATATCACCCGTAATTTACCGGTTATTATGCCGTATTTACGCCATATTGTTGAACCAACCTATCGAGCGTTGTATTGGAGTCTCACTCGTTTCTTTAAAGGTGAAGGTGCGCATCATATATGTTATTTCTTTCTTTGTATAATAAGCATTTTCCATGTTTACAATGCTAAAGTTCGATGGAATAGCGTTTTTCGGCGCTTTTGTACTTTCCACCACAGCTTAAGGGCGCTTGCGCATTGAAACTGGTTCAACAATATGGCCGACTTAACAATGTAACCATGGTTATTTTTGTGTTCATTTTCGTTGCTATCGATATGAAAACGCTCTATAGAGCTTATTTAGGGGGCGTGGTAATTACGTTTCGAAGCGCCTCATAATTTAACGCCGCCATTTTGAGTGTAAGTGTGCCGTATGACAGGAAATTTTGACGAAAGGAAAATTTGACGAATCCACACTTCTCCAGCATTGACGAATTAAATGTTGACGAAATGCTTGGACTGACTAAGTCCAAGCATTATTCTGTAAAAGTTTGACGAATTAAATATTGACGACACAAACGATTCGTCAAATTCGTCAAATTTTTGTTTCGTCAAAATTTCCTGTCGTACGGTAGTCGATTTCGCCTCAATTTCGAATTCAAACGACATTTCAAAATCTAAAACTCAATTTCGAATTCTCAGCCCTGAATGCTACTGAGTTAAAGTATTTATTATCAAGTCAATAAAACTGAAATTTTTTTAAAAAGACATAAAATGATATAGAGAAGAAAGAAGAAAAATAGTTTTTTTTGATCCGGCCCTAAAGGCACTCCCTTCCACCCACACGTCTGATGTTCGGAATGGGGTAGTTCAAGTCAATAAAATCGATTTCACGTTCCATACCACGTACAATGTAGTCTCGCGTAGCCAGATACAAGTGGTAAACACACTCAGTGAAGCCAAGATAGGAGGGCAAAGGACTCTGCCCTGCATAGTATAGGCATGATTTGTATGACTCAGTAGGAATAAAGGATATCCGTCAAACCAACAGTGGTGCATACTGCTCGGCATACTGGCATAGGTTCATTTGGCAAATTACTCTAGAATTTTGGTGCAGATATTAACTATTTGTATTCAACATATAGCCACTGATCCCCACACTTCATAAATCAAGGCAACATCACAAAATTTCTTTTACAGCAGTTAGCTACGTACACCGGGTGACAATTGCATGCTAACTGTAAAATCTGTAATCCATACATTAAAAAATCACATAGCTAACAATTGCATAAAAAATCATCACAGTCTACAGCATGTTAACTTCTATATTGTTTCATTGTCTTAAAAAGCTAAATATAGGTACAAAAGTGCTAGTGGTAGGGTCACTTTGTACATCAATGATCTGTCTTTGGCCTCTCCTCTAGCCACTTCTTAATGTTTGGCTGAGCAGCACTAAACATCATCATAGAGCTTCTTAAGCTCAGGATAGTCAGCAAGCTTAATGCCAAAGTATTGACTCAGGTTGTCAGGTAAGTAATAGCACTGGATGTCTGCATGCTCATGATAATGTCTAAGGTAGCTAAATAAAATAAAAACACACATTAGCTAGTAGCACTAAAAAATTGCATGACTTGTTTATTAAATGGGTAAGACTAACTGTATAGCTACAGTGCAAAATTGCAGGAGGAAAACTTGCAAGAGCTACCATATTGGTATGGGAAATTTTGGTGAATTATGTACTTCGCATTATTATTATTATTGGTGCTAAGCAAATTATTTAGGGTACAGTTTATATAAGTGTACGTTCTATTAGAGTAGTTGCTTGAAATTCTGTGTATCATTAAGTATGATATCGCTATGAAAATGTATGGCTTCCAGAAAATATGTGCCTTATCAGAACACGAAAAATTAACTACAGCTCTATTGGTACAACATTTAACTTCATTCAAAGTAGCCAAACGTTAATTGCTAACTTGGCCAGCTAGCAAGTTTTAAAAATTTTGAGAGAATTACCATTTTAGACATAGGCAGCATGCAGAATAGGGGGGTTTGGCCCCCCAGTTTTCACTGTTACTCCATAGGATTATAGTTTTAGCCATACTACTAAACAACTAGAGTATTTGAATTTAAAAAGGGGAGTAGGGATCACAATAAAAAGTAAGGAAACAAGTAGCTATAGCAAATGTAGCTATCACGCATGCATGCATTTGCTCAAGTAGCTATAGCATTGTAGCTGGGTAGCTACATACATGCATATATACGTACATGCACAAATTAAACACATTCTCTAACACATTGAGCACCTCTACAAGATTTAATCCCTACTTTGGCTGCATGATGTATTGTTTTGAATTTTGGCTGCCAAAGTATAGGGATTAAATCTTGTATAGAGGTGCTAGAGAATGTATTTAATTTGTGCATGTATATATGTAGCGATGTAGCTACCCAGCTGCAATTCTATACTTGAGCAAAAGCATGCATATAGTATACAATGCTAGTGATATAGCTATATTATTGCGATCCTTACTCTCCTTTCTAATTTTCAAACTCTAGTATGGGTACCATAGCTTTTCTATATCAGTATTTCAAGCATACATCACCCCCCCTCTACCGTACACCTTGTAGACTTGCATAAAGGCTGAAAAAGTGAATGACCCCTTAACTTAACAAACATCTGATCCATTAATGTGGCCATTTTTCACATTCTTCTCAAGCATTTGTGGACCTGTCTTTTCTTTGAACTCTTGAAGCAGTTTAACCTGTAACAATAAAAAACATACAAAGAAAACACAATTATTCATTGCAAAAAGATATTATTCGTAGTGCTATTCCAGGGTATTCATTTAATTAGCTAAGGCTACGGTAGCTATGTGAATCTGAAATTTTCTTACAAAATTCTTTATGAAGGAAATTAGAAAAAATTCACCCTCGAAGTATTTCAAGATATGTGGTGGCTACAAAAATGATCTATACAACTTGTTTAGTGCATAAAGTATTTATAGCATACCGTGTTATCGCGAGGATTTAATTTTCGCGTAAGGTAGTACACCGTGGTATTAAAATCCGTGTAGTTTTATGCACGGCCGTTTATTTTATATCACGTGATATATTGAAAGCCACGTGTCATTGCAAAATGTCTCCTTTAGATTCGCTTCCAAATCCTAGGGATCCTTGGTGAGAGTTATTCCTTCTTCCACGATTGCTCCGAGGGCAAATTCAGAATATACTGAAGTTTTTCTTGTGCTTTAACGACACTTTTAAAGTAACGGAAATTACGGAATCCTCGACGGAATCGGATTTCGAAACGAGATTGTAAAACTATTTGTGTATGATTGTATACGTATATGTGTATTGTTGTATGTATTTATATCCTTGTGTATGTTATGTTTGCTCCCTCAGCCAGGGAGGAACGGCATTGCCGATTAGCCGAGGTTAAACTAATAAATCAATCAATCAATCAACCTAGTACCTCTACTCTTGTTACCCATTCCAAACCCTAACATTTCCTGCACCTTAGCACTATCATAGATAGCATAGAGCGCCGAAGGCGCGAGGGATAGGAAGCACCAATAGAACACTGTACTTTGATTTTGAACACTCCGCACCCCGGTTATCAACACCTACGAAGGTGTTGATATACAAGAAAACGGAAGTTTACTGTTAGTGCGACGGTGTATTGTTGGGGGAAACATTCGTCTCGTTTTGAAGCATTATATTACAGTAAGTCACTAAACCGCTTCTATAATACCTAAAGTAAAACCATAGATTATATATACACTTACCCGGGATTGCCGGCGTACCGAGCTATTTCAAAGGAACAATCCGCGTTGTACCAATCAACACCTTTTCTTTGTAGAGTTAGCATCGCTTTAGTTGGTGAGGGGAGTCACATCGGACGCGCTGTACCGTTTTGACCTTGGATATACCAGCAGAATAGCGTGGTAAGTTAGACGTGTGTTCATGTATTCTATCCGTTCGTTTAAACGTTTAAAATAGCCTGTACAGTCGGAACAGTAACATAAAAATGCGTTTCCGTGGTTGATGGAAGCGGTTTGGGGCTCTGAGGAAGCTCTAAACGTGAAGTATCAAATCTTGATAACGCCATTCGTTCCAGCTTATAAATACGGAGGGTTTAAGGTACTGGCTGGTATTCAGTATAGTGGACTGGGGCTAAAAATTGCGGATTTGTATCCAAAAGTTTGGAGTTCGGTAAATCTTTTGTACACCTTGTATCCTTTATTTCTGGTTATTTTCTGGTAATTTATTCATTCAAAAATGGTTCTGGAATATTGTTTAGCTAAAGTTTTAATTTCAACAGAATGAAATCTTTCTTGTTATGTTATGATGTATTGTAATTTAACACATTATAGCTACCTGGGTGTTTTATGTTGTCAACTAAATGAATGACAGAAGGGGACACAGAAAGCTAAGGCTTACAAGTAGAAAACACTTTAAGCCTAAGCCAAAGCAAGTCCGAAACAGGGTTCCAATCAGCCTGTCACAGGAACTGCAGCCTCCTGACTTGAAGATTTCACTGCCATTACTGTAAAGGCATAATTATATTGATGGACGTGTGAAATCTGTTGATAGCATATACAGAATAGAGTAAGTAAATGAAAGGATGATGTGGGGGTTCACTCGGTGGGAGCTAGTAGTCATTGTTGTTTCTTTGAAGATTGTTAGTGAGTTTGTGGTGTGATTGTTTTCTTTAGTTTGGTTGTAGTACAATAAATATATCAGTAGTATTTATATATATATTTAAGTCAAAAAGTGTTATAGTTTAAGGGGTGCTTTGGTTGGAATTTACGTTATTTTATTTTGTTACGTTTGTCTTGTGATTTTGTATAAATCGGTTTGTTATTTCTATCAGTGTCGTGGAAGTTCACTCAGCAAGAGTAGTCAATGGTGTCCTTTGGAAGATCGATGGTGAGTTTTGTAGTGTGGTTGTCATTATCTTTTATGGGTGGGCGAGGTTGTAAATTGTTAGGCATTGTATACTTCAGTGGGGGCACATGCCTACCGTTTTGTTTTGGTGGTTGTTATTATGTTATGAGTGGGTGATTCGAGTTTTGTTGTGTGTTAGATTGTTGTGGTTGATTAAGGGTGTTTATGTTAGAATATCTTGTTTTGTTTTGTGGTACATTGTTTTGTTGTTTGTATTTTGTGTTTCTGATGATGTGTTGTTTGGTTCAAGTTTTCATGCCAATTATATTCTGGTGTATTGTATGTTTGACTGGGGATGGCTATTTGAACAAGCAACGATGGTGTTGATTGTTTAGAGTTGTTGTATTGTTGAGATGATTGGATGATAATGATTGATTGAAAATGCTACCATAAGATTAACATGATAATATTAAATAACAGTATACGGAGCAGTCAAATGTATTATATTGTTTTTTCTTCACAGTATCGGCTTGTTTACAAACACACCTGACCAAGGTAGACAACAATATTACAATGAATGTAATTACACTCTTGTCTTCTTACAAAAGGTGATCAAGAAAACAACCGACAAAATCAGAGACTCGGTAAGGAAGTCGATAAGAACAATCAAAACAATCCGAGGACAGCCCGCCACCAGAGAACAGATTGAGCAAGCTGTTCGGGAAGCGAATCAGGAACGGATGTAAAAGAAATGAGGCTAGAGAAAAGAGAAGATTGGAAGCCTCCAACAACAATGTCAACAATGGAAAAAGGAACGAACAAAAATCATGAGAGAAAGAAGAGAAAAACAATATAACACAATTTTCCACATACTACTATTTAATTGTATCATGTTAATTTATTGTAATCATGTTGGAACGTTTGCAGCAGACTCTTTTCGGCTTGTGCTAGGATGTTTTTGCGACCTGGTAAAGGAAAGGCTTAATATGACACAAAATCAATTTATTACTGAATACCTGTGCTTGTTTCTTCCGGATTAGATTCAGATTCTCCTCGAAACGATGCCATGTTAATGTAAAATTACGGAAATGTCACGAAAAACCGGATATTGAAGTACAACGCGGAGTGTATGTGTTGATTGGTGTTAACGAACTCGGTACGCAATCCCGGGTAAGTGTATATGCTAAACAAAAACACCTTGGGTGTAAAAAAGTGTGAGGCCAATCAGAAGCAGCATTGCAAACAGGTGCGACCAAAAACTTTGATATCAGTTGAGGCCAAGAAGTTACTTATCAAAATCTTTTTCACTACTTGAATGACATACAATAGTTTATAGCATATTTTCACAACTATGATTGGCTTTGTCACTTGGCCACCTTTATTAATAATGATGGTGTGAAAAAGGTGGCCAAGTGACAAAGCCAATCATAGTTGTGAAAATATGCTATAAACTATTGTATGTCATTCAAGTAGTGAAAAAGATTTTGATAAGTAACTTCTTGGCCTCAACTGATATCAAAGTTTTTGGTCGCACCTGTTTGCAATGCTGCTTCTGATTGGCCTCGCACTTTTTTACACCCAAGGTGTTTTTGTTTAGCATATCACTACTTTTTTGGAAACAGATGTTAGCTATGTATTACTAGCAAGCAGCAGAGAAGTACTGCATGGCAGAGGCGTAGCTAGGGGTGGGCATGGTGGGGCATTTGCCCGACCGTCACTGATACAGCGTTAGATACTTCTGTTAAAATACACTGAGAGGAGTGGTATCAGCAGTGTTGTTATGCTGGTGACAAGTCGCGTGACAAAAGTAATATCATTTACAAGGGTCATATAGAAGAATTACTAATGAAGCCTCCAGCCTTTTCAACATGCATGCAGACTGGAGCTTTGAGACAGCTGGATAATATCAAGGTTAAGCAATGCATGTATAAACGTGTGCCAGGTTATAAAATTAAGCACTTGTGTGAAAAACAGGGTGCCTCCTTACTGTTGGCCTTGTGTGTACATGCGATCTTATGTGGTTGCAAAAATTATTATTATTTCAAACATTAAAATAACTAATATATATTTTCAATGTCTAGTAGATGCCCATTCAAGTAATCCAGAGGCACGTGAGCTCGTATAGTCATGATCATCGCTGGATAGTTTCCTGGATCTTTTGATCGAGTACCTATAGCTTCATGCAGCAGCATTTGTTATACATTACATCATAGCTAGGATAGTGTGCATACACTTTTCAAAAGAAGTAAATGCTCACATGAAAGTGGGCATATGTATGCGTTAATATATAACAATATACTTAGTTGCATGCTTGAACCGTTGCCCGACCATCAAGAAATGGCTGGCTACGCTCCTGCTGCATGGGCATAACTTGTACTTGCTTAGCATACAATATTGTAAATTTAACTTTGAAGCTGAATTTTGAAAAACTCAAGCCTACAATTTTTTTTTAACTTTCACTACAGAGTGATACATCAATATAGATTGTGTATCTGAAAGTTTATGCAAATCATTTCAAGGGGGTCCAAGTTATGGCAACTATCAACCTGCAGTGTAATAGCTTTTCTCAAATACATTCAAGTGTTTACTTCAGGCTGAAAGTAGTAAGACAGGTAGAGCATACATAGGAAAAGTGCTGATACAAATTTGGCTGAAATCCATGAAGAAATGAGTGAGTTATTAGACAAACAAGTGAATGTACAAAAAGAGAGTTTGAAAAAAACTTCCGAGATTCACGCAAGCCCACGAAAAAGTGTGCGATGAAAATGAAAGAAAGAAAGAAAGAAAGAATTAGAAGAAAAAAAACGACGGCCGCGTCAAAAAATTTTTTGTGGAAGGAAGGATTTTATAAGGCCATATCTGAAGACTGGCTGAACCGATTTCGACGAACTTCAGGTTATTGATTCTTCAAACAATGAAGGTACTAATTCTCGAGTAACGGGCAAATCGGGCGGGAAGGGATGGTTCGTCGTACGTGGGCGCACGAAAGGCGCCATAAAACTCGCAATGGCTGGTACTTAGGAATGGTGCCGCCGACTTCCTCCATTCTCGGTTTATTGATTCTATATAGTAAGAACGTTGTGGGTCTGTGATAACTAAGCGATAGCTTTCATGGCGGCTTAGTTAGAGCGTTTGCGAGTTTGAGGGCGGTGCTACATGTAAATAACTCACTCAGTGGTCGCGTATGCTGCTTCTTCTTGGCCTCGCGACTCACTATCGTGAGTCTTGATATAATCTATGGTAAAACGTATAGAGCGGTTGCATATCCATGGTAACCATAAATTACGTAACGACCGCACCCACTGTCGCCATATTGTTGTACATGTCACAACATGGAAATGGCGTGTACTTCTAGTTTGGATCAAGAAAAGATTACACTCAGCGATTACGCGTGTGGCTTAGTGATAAGTGACAAGAGAAGGTATTTGGAAAAGATTTCTGCTATTGAAGTTGATCCATACTGCATTTCTTTTGCGGAGCTCAGCAAAGATATTCTACCGCCTGTACAGTGTACGGACTATTGAGCTGTATGCATATGCACACACTTAGACTTAATGTATTAGCTTTACACCATTGATATTGTATCAGCTATTCACACTATTGATTA
Organism: Spongia lamella; assembly: GCA_963930835.1. Classification (NCBI taxonomy): domain Eukaryota; kingdom Metazoa; phylum Porifera; class Demospongiae; order Dictyoceratida; family Spongiidae; genus Spongia; species Spongia lamella. The sequence goes on from OZ005748.1 coordinate 11,822,118, forward strand.
TTAGCTACAGTGGTCTTGTATAGGAATTTAATCAGTGGTTGTAGTAGGCCCACACCTTTTGTTCTATTGTTTTATTCTTTCTTACTTGTACTTCAATATTGTATATGCTGCTGTAATTGTGTTGTGTTGCTGGAATCATTAAATAACTGACTTTGTTGTGTTACTGCTCGCCGCGGTCATCCCGAAGCATCCTGCTTGCGCGTCAGCACACTCTTGCTAACACGGACATCTTTAACTACTTAGTTTTAGGCAAAAGTTTTTGCACTTCACAAAGATTTAAGGCCTTCAAAAGTTTGTATACTGCCAGAACTATTAGCAAGGTGGTACTCAAGAGAGGAGGTGATGCCCATGCCACTCAGACAACCCTAGCTACCACTTCATTGACTGAAAGTGGTGAATATATGTTCTGCTACTGCAAAGAAGACAGAGGTGGAGAAATGGTTGGGTGTGATAATAGTGACTGCATACACGGAAAGTGGTTCCACCTCTGTTGCCTCAAATTAAAATGTGTACCACGATCCAGCAAGTGGTATTGCCCGAACTGTAGAACCCTGCCACAATTTAGCCGAAAACGATCAAAGAAGTAATAAAATAATTTAATTTTAATTATACATGTACATAATATAGACAATTACAGTATTCTAATAAAATCACTCAGTAGGTACTACAGATGGACACAAGTTGTTTAATGCTGAACACACAATTATTATTTTGTCAATGGTCGGTTGTTCCTTAGTACATAATTCAACAAACTTTGTTTGTACTTTTTTGTCATCATATTGAACAATATCAGTTTGTACTTCTTGACTGTTGGAAATACAAGAATTGGATGTAGTAGTTGTTCCTTCATTTACTGATGTTTGAATTTCTGTAGATCTCAAAGCACTGGCAGATGTCTCTTCCATTCGCTTCTTTCTTAGTTCAGTACGTGTTGCCCTTTCATTAGCAGCTTGAAGGGCAGTTATGTTTACCTTGTCATGGCCAAGATGCAGGCACGGGAACCAATCAATATCAGACTTGTTCATAATATTAGCAGGTTCTCCTAAATAAAAAATCTTGTACTAAACATTATAAAAATGACAAGTTACAAACCTTCCACGAAATGATGCCCACAAACAAAAACATTTGCCAATTTCTCCTCAGTTAAATCTGCTCTAGAGATCGCTGCAACCCATGCTCTACGTCGCTCTGTAGACAGCTCTAACATTTGAGGTCCTTGGTGTTTTATCACAGCGGGTAGACGGTGGAATGAGCACTTATCTCTTGGTGTTCTATGTCCACAACCGATAATGCTGCAAAAGACGGATCAGTTGGAATATACGGCACCTAAGGGATTTCGATTTGGTGGCGCGCTCTGTTAATTACGTCACTTCCGTTGACATTTTAATAATGATTGGCTTCTAATTTATTCGTCCACATCAATTAATTCGTCGAGGATCCAGCCTCATCGACTGGCAAGGTTGCTGGCAATTTGGTGTGCCACACAGCCCTTCATTCTTTTCAATGTAGTTTTGCACCTATTCCAGTAGCTATGACTCTACTGTTTGTGTGTGTGTCCCATGGCCAGTGCATGGTAGGTATGAACGATAGTGCCAGGAACCACGTTGACATTGATGATGGGGAGCAATTAATGTAGTGGCATTTCTTTATCATACAATTTCCATGTAGCATAGATAGTATATTCTCCGTACCCGGAGAGTATACTATCTATGCATGTAGCTATACCCAACAGCAGGAGTAGCTAGCTATGAATGTGAAGTAGATGAACATGATTTTTAAATTTTCTCTGTATATTGTATGCATGTTGTATGCATAGCTAATTAGTTATTGCTAGCTAGTTACGTAGCTATTATGAAACAAATTGGTGGTGAATCGAATCACGGAAGCGACGTAATTAATCAACGCGCGTCCCCGAATCAAATCTCTTAGGTGCCGTATATTCCAACTGATCCCAAAAGACCATATCGGAAACAGTTAAGCAAATATACACCCGCAAAATCCGCCAATTGTCAACTCGTGGCTACTCGCGTGGCTAGTGGTTGTACTAGTCTCGCCGCCCAAACTGCCTTTTTTTTCTTTGACATTCGGACCGGAAAAAAATGGTCTGGCCAAATGGTCAGTATGGATTGGTGATGCTATGTTATAAGGATTCACATTAACCAAGTTAGGTGTTAAGTTACTGACGTCTGCTATTAACGTCATCAAATATCACGTGTGGAGGAAATTTGCCGCGTGGACTCAACATGGAGTGTTGTGAGTTGTAAAACGCCAAGCAATTCGAAGCGACCAAGATTAGATCATGCAATCTTTGTACGTTCTTACATAAACAAATACATATGGTAGTGCTGCATGTACGAGGGGTACGACAGGATTCCGAATCTCGTCGATGGTTGCCAAGATTCTGGAATCTGGAATCTTAACTTTCATTAATATTCTTGTAAAACTTTGTATTTATCCGTATATTGTTAATCACGTGATATGGATAGCCTTATTTGGTATACAGGAATCTTTAGAATCAAGTCAGGAATCTTGGAATCAAGCCAGGAATCTAGGAATCTTGCCAAGATTCCAAAAGATTCCGAATCACGTCGAAGAAAATTCATAGTGTCGGGCCCCTCGTGCATGTATTAAAGATTCCCCGTAGCCTGTTGGCAATGCAACAAAGGTGTAGTTTCCTTGTACAAATGGTAAGATTGCTTTCGTTTGCTCGTGTTTCAACTCCCTGTACCCTAAACGCAAACCACTTTCTCTAATTACTTCATGTCTTCAAGACAATTTATTTGCCGTTTGGACTGCTCTGTCGATCCTTCCATCACTACTTTTCACGTAGAAATCGTACTGAAAAATTTACGTGCCTATCCTTTGGGATAATATACGGAACGTTCAAGTACGCATACTTTTCAAAGCGCTCTCCTAGGTGCAGTACAAAGGGAAGTGTTAAAAGCCAGTGGTTCGCACGCCGAGATTTTCTCGGCGTGCGAATCACCAATCCATACTGACCATTTGGCCAGACCCTTTTTTTCCGGTCCAAATGTCAAAGAAAAAAAAGGCAGTCTGGGCAGCGAGACTATGGTTGTACAACAATATGGCGACAGTGGGTGCGGTCGTTACGTAATTTTTGGTTACCATGGATATGCAACCGCTCTATAGGGTAAATAATAGCAGTTAGTTTAGTTTATGGTCGAAAAATTGCTACCTTTAGAGTACTTCAATCACTTTTTCCCCATATCTCCATAATAATGAAACGATTGTATGTTTCCATGCTAGAGTGAATGTTAATTAATTAATGTACGGAAATGTGCAGGTAATTGGTGCTTCGAAAGTTATGTAAATCCGACAGAGTAAGAAATCAAAAATTTATGCCGTTTCTTCTTGTACCTCTTACTCCAAGACTATACATCATATCCACTAGTCTCTTACGTTATTGTATACCTTAGATACTGTAGAGTGTCTAACTTTTATCTGTATTCTTTTAAAAACCCTATAGTCAGCCGGGGTACGGAGTGAACGTGTGAAAACCTGGGGTTTCCTATCCCGGTTACGCTCTCTACTATCTATGGCACTATCCACTTAATTCAAAAACCACACATAGGGTACGTATGTATACTGAGTGAGCTCTTATCTATATTCAGAAATTCTCACTATTAACCGATTTAGAATACATTTCAAAATGCATAATAGAAAATTACAAACTACATGAAAGAATTAAAGCCAGGGATCACTCTGTGCTTCAATAATCTGTTTTTGGCCTCTCCTCCAACCACTTCTTGATGTTTGGTTGAGCAGCGACATCATCATAGAGCTTCTTAAGCACGGGAAAATCTGCAATGTTAATGCCAAAGTATTGAGTCAGGGATTCAAGTAAACAATAGCACTGGATATCTGCCCACGACAGTGTCTAAGGTAAATAAAATAAACATTAACATGACGGTAAAGTTCAATGAATGGAAATCATCCCTTATGCCATGTTCTAAGTTTTTGTAACTACATATACAGAATGAGATGATAAAGTTAAACCTACTGATTGTTTTATTAGAGAGTTTGTGTAAAACGAGTGTAGCTACATTCTGTATGAGCACTTGCTTACTATATGGGTTTAAGGCCCAGAGGAGAAGGAAGCTATTGAAAGTTAGGGCGGCCACTTGGCTAAACTCAAGCGATTTTCTATTGCAAAAATTTCTATGGAGAGTCTTAAAATTTAAGAGGGGCTTCCGCCGCCTATGTATAGTGTACACCTTTTACATGCCAATATATAAAGCAGCAGCTAGCAATGTATACCACAAATTCCACAATACATGACAATACCAACACAGCTACTACACATGAAGTTGCTATAAACCTCTGATCCATTAATGTGACCATTTTTCACATCCTTCTGTAGTGTTCCAAGCATGTCTGGACCAGTCTTCTCTTTGAACTCTTGAACTACTTTATCCTATAACAACATTACAATGCATCAGTGATTCACATATACAAAGTACCTTGTGATCATCCTTAGCTTCATACCACTGTGTGATCTTGGCAAAAATGTCAGACATGAAATCCGATGCTCCTCCCAACACAGCATCAGCTGTATCATCTTTACCAGCCATCCCTGTGTGTGATATCACATGATCCCCATAATACACACCATGATCACCATAATAAATGCTGTGATATCACATGATCACCATAATAAACACTGTGATATCACATGATCACCATAATACACTCAGCCATATATGAAAATTAACAACACGCCTTTCTCAGCAGGTGTTACCATCAAGTTGGCATATACATATACTAAAATAAAACTCTTCTTGTGCTTGTGTTGCATCTTACATCCAAGACTCACTTCATGGAGTCAACAAAAGTTAAGGAATTTATATTTCTTTGTGCCTTTCCCCATTTCTTGCAATCTAAGAAGGGTGGCATGCAAACTATGAAATATAAATGTTCATACTGAGTATTACTGACTACCTAAAAACCAAGTATGCAAACATCTAAATAAGTTATGTAAGTGGGTGTCTCAAAATTTAATAATAATTATGTAGTTAATATGTAATGCTGTTAGCCATATATGATCAAGTAGCCTATGGTGATGTAATACATATGTGTCGCTGTCATTCCATGCATACCTAGTGTCCTGAAAATATAGTCGTGAATACTGTACTCACTGTATATTTATTCTGGTGAATAAATCCTAAATTTTAGGGTTTTTGCAGGATTTTCATCCCACAAAAAATTCGGATTATACAGTAAGTATATATAGCCAATGGATTAAAAATTTATAGCTGATTTCTATAATCAAACCTCATCCTGTTGCATAAGAGGGTGTCTCACCACAGAGGCTGCAATATGGACGCAATTATATACTTACATCATGCAAACTTTAGACAAAACAGCTACCAAAACTTTCATTGAGCAATTAAACTCAATGTTACCCCGGCACCCATGTTGCAGGACAAACAAAAAATTGCTCACATGTCAGCAAAGAAATAAACCAATAACATTAAACTAATTGCATCTTTCACAGTAAAGAGGAGGTTGGACACGATATAAGCGCTATTTAAAAAATGCAATGATTGCAATTTAATTATATATTTGTATAAAAATGCAAGTGACACACGTGTACTCATACTATAAAATGTATGACTAAATATTCTTTTCATTGATTGTGTCGAATGAAAATGGCAGAGTTCATTACACCATTGCAACGAGATAAGCCACTGAGTTACTCGAAGTCTTTAGTGCAGTGACTAAAAATTTGTTTTCATATACAAAAACCTATGGCTCATGTGAACGTGTCCAAGGCCTCAGCATGAGACTATCTGTTTATACGTGGAAATTTAATTCAAGGGTTACTTACCAAACCTTTTCCCTAAAAATCTGAGGATGTTGATGCTACCGGCTATCTTTGTGCCATCAACTTCCAGAACTGGTGCACGTCCAAATGGCGTACCTTTAAAGTCGCATTTCCAAATTGCTGCTCCATCAAACATCAACCATCGATCTTACCTTCCTTGTATTCTTTAGCCCATTGCCGGTTCGCCCTCAAACCGAATGTCTTCGTACTTCACACTAGCTTGAGCGAAGATTATGCGGGCTGTTTCTCCACCACCCCGAGTATTAAAGTAATACAACTTGTAAGTAGACATGGCCTCGGCTGTAACGACACTTTCAAAATAGATTTTGCAATGGGGAATCGGATTTCGAAATCAATTTCGAAATCGCGTTTTGTCATTAAATGACAAACGATATTTCAAAACTATTTGTGTATGTATGTATGTATGTATGTATGTATGTATGTATGTATGTACGTATGTACGTACGTACGTACGTACGTACGTATGTATGTATGTATTGTTGTATGTATTTATATCCTCAGTTGTGTATGTTATGTTTGCTCCCTCGGTCAGGGAGGAACGGCACTGCCGACTGGACTATTATAGATAGTACTGATATACTATCTATGGAGAATATCATCATAGTGCTATCTATGGTTAAACTAATCAATCAATCAATCAATCAATCAATCAACCTAGTACCTCTACTCTTGTTATCCATTCGAAACTGAACATTTCCTGCACCTTAGCACTATCCACTTAATTCAAAAACCACACTGACATAGGGTAGCTATATATACTGAGTGAGCTCTTATCTATATTCAGAAATTCTCACTATTAGCCGATTTAGAATACATTTCAAAATGCATAATAGAAAATATTACAAACTAAATGAAAGAGTTAAAGCCAGGGATCACTCCAACTGTGCTTCAATGATCTGTTTTTGGTCTCTCCTCCAACCACTTCTTGATGTTTGGTTGAGCAGCGACATCATCATAAAGTTTCTTAAGCTCTGGAAAGTCTGCAATGTTAATGCCAAAGTATTGAGTCAGGGATTCAAGCAAATAATAGCAATGGATATCTGCCCACGACAGTGTCTAATGTAAATAAAATAAAAACACACATATTTACATGATGGTAAAATTCAACAAAAATGAACATCTCAGTTCTAAAAGTTTTTGTAACTACATATACAGAATGAGATGACAAAGTTAAACCTACTGATTGTTTTGTTAGAGAGTTTGTGTAAAACGAGTGTAGCTACATTCTGTATGAGCACTTGCTTAAAATTTTGGACAATTTATTTTTACTGTATGGGTTTAAGGCCCAGGGGAGAAGGAAGCTATTGAGAGTTAGGGCGGCCACTTGGCTGAACTCAAGTGATTTTCTATTGCAAAAATATCTATGGAGAGTCTTAAAATTTAAGAGGGTCTTCTGCCACCTATGTACACCTTTTACATGCCAATATATTAAGCAGCAGCAGCTAGCAATGCATACCACAAATTCCACAATACATGACAATACCAACACAGCTACTACACATGAAGTTGCTATAAACCTCTGATCCATTAATGTGACCATTTTTCACATTCTTCTGTAGTATTCCAAGCATGTCCGGACCAGTTTTCTCTTTGAACTCTTGAACCAGTTTATCCTATAACAACATTACAATACATCAGTTCGGTGATTCACATAATACAAAGTACCTTGCAATCATCCTTAGCCTCATACCACTGGATAATCTTGGCCAAAATGTCAGACACGAAATCCGATGCTCCTCCCAACACAGCATCAGCTGTATCATCTTTACCAGCCATCCCTGTGTGTGATATCACATGATCACCATAATACACACCATGATCACCATAATAAACACTGTGATATCATATGATCGCCATAATACACTCAAGTTACATGAGCATTATATAATTAATAATGCACACAGCAAGTGTTACCATCAAGTTAGCATATTATAGCCACATATATTAAAATTAAAATAATTAACTCATCATGTTTACATTCAAGACTCACTTCGTGGAGTCAAAAAGTTTATACTTCTTTGTGCCCTACCCTATTTCTTGCAATCAACTATAAGAAAGCTGACTTGCAAACCATCATGAAATGGCTGGCAGCATTTGGATTAAATATTCATACTGACTACCCAAAAACCAAGTGTACAAACATCTAAATAAGCCTCATCCTGTTACATAAGTGTTTGTCTCACAAATTTTAATAATCTATATGCTGTTAACCATATGATCAAGTAGCCTATGGTGATATATTACATGTGACTACCATGCTGTCATGCCATGCATACCTAGTATCCTGAAAATATAATCGTGAATACTGTACTCACTGTATATTTATTCTGGTACATGAATAAAAAATGAAAAAATCTTAAATTTAGGGTTTATGCTGGATTTTCATTCCACAAAAATTTCAGAATATACGGTAAGTATACAATTGATTAAAAATTTCTAGCTGATTTCTTTGATCAAACCTCAAAATCCTATATGACCAAGGATATCCACTGTTAGGTCAATTCATAGTATAAGAACTATGGTCACATTATATGTACGTGCACACTTGTTTGGTAGTCCAGAAGGCATCGACTGCACAATCATGTTTCTCAGCAAACAGCCAAGACAATGCATCCTTCTCATCACCAAGAATAAGCGTAATTAACTTCAGCGCTGGGCATCCAGCACCGTTGAGGTATCTGGCTATCAAAACTTTCATTGAGCAATCAAAGTATATCAAACTCAATATTACCTACCCACGCACCCACCACCATGCAGGACAAACAAAAAATTGCTCACATGCATGTCTCCAGTCAGCCAAGCAATAACATGCAGTAACATTAAACTATTCATGACAATTGCATCTTTCACGGTATATACCCAGAGGAGGTTGGACACAATATGTGCGCTAGGCTAGTTAAAAAATTTGCAATGATTGCACTCTAATTATATTTTGTATTAAAATGGCAAGTGATGGTAATGAGTTTGCTCAAGCATTAAAGTCATACTATAAAATGGTTTTCCATATTTAATGCAATTCCACAAGAAGTGAAATTGCAGTGGTTATATAGTCTCGCGGGCCAGACTGCTCTTAATTTCCATTTTTATTTCTGGGGGCAGAAACAAGAGGCTGGCCCGCAAGACTAGGATAGTTAAAAGGGTCGAAGAGCTTCTTAAACACTTTTTGCTCCTGTTCTTTTCTCTGTCTGACTCAACATGTGACCATGCAACGTTGCAATCCTGATTTTAGTACTCTTCCCATTTCATGCACAATCTAAGCTCACGTGACTAAATTTTCTTTTTATCATTTGTGTCAAATGAAAACGGCGGAGTTCATTAGATAAGCCACTGAGTAGCATAGAAGTCTTTATCGTGCAGTGACTAAAAATTTGTAAAATCTATGCCTCACGTCATAGATTATATATACCTCCGGAGGTATGTATAATCTATGCTCACGTGAACGCGTCCAAATTCCCAAACTCGTGCATGAGACAGTCACGAGCCTATCTGTTTATACGTGGAAGTTTAATTAACTAAGTTCACAAGGGGTACTTACCAAACCTTTTCCCTAAAAATCTGAGAATGTTGGTGCCACCGGCTATCTTTGTGCCATCAACTTCCAGAACTGGCGCACGTCCAAATGGCGTACCTTTTAAAAGTCACATAGCCATCTAAATTCTATCAAAACCATCAACCAACTTATACCTTCTTTGTATTCTTTAGCCCATTGTTCGCCCTCAAACCGAACATCTTCGTATTTCACACCAGCTTGAGCAAAGATTATGCGGACTGGTTCTCCGCCACCCCGAACATTAAAATAATACAACTTGTAAGTAGACATGGCCCCTCTAATACTGAAGTTTTTCGTTTGCTCAATTGGTAATTGTACTTTTAACGCAGTCTCGTGAACACAGACCGGTATCCTCGGGAATGGCGCTTATCGATTGGAGATTATAAGCGCCCAGTAACGGAATATTTGGACCCCCCGGTCCACAATTTTCTGAAATATTTGATCCCCCAATATAACGTGTGTAAAATTATACAGACTTATAATTAAGTACAACTAACTTGGTTGCATCATAGATTATATATACCCTTACCATGGTATAACTCAGTAGGAATAAAGGAGCAGGCTCCGTCAAAAACAGTGGTGCATAGCTATCGAGTTTTTGAAGGGTCATCAGGCAAATTACTCTAGAATTTTGGTGCAGATATTATTTGTATTCAACATATTAGCCACTGATCCCCACACTTCATAAATCAAGGCAAGCATCACAAAATTTCTTTTACAGCAGTTATAGCTATGTACACCGGGTGACAATTGCTAACTGTAAAATCTGTAATCCATTAAAAAATCACATAGCTAATATAATTGCATAAAAAACCATAGCATGTTAACTTCTATTGTTTCATTGTTTTAAAAAGCTAAATTGACTATCAGTATAGGCACAAAAGTTGTAGGGTCACTTTGTACATCAATGATCTGTCTTTGGCCTCTCCTCTAGCCACTTCTTAATGTTTGGCTGAGCAGCAACATCATCATAGAGCTTCTTAAGCTCAGGGTAGTCAGCAAGGTTAATGTCAAAGTATTGACTAAGGTTGTCAAGTATGTAATAGCACTGGATGTCTGCCCATGATAATGTCTAAGGTAAACAAAATAAAAACACACATTAGTAACACTAAATTGATAAACTGATTGTCTATTAATAAATGGGTAAGACCTAACTGTATAGCTACAGTGCAAAATTGCAGGAGGAAAATTTGCAAGAGCTACCATATTGGTATGGGAAATTTTGGTAAATTATGTACTTCGCATTATTATTATTACAGGTGCTAAGCAAATTATTTAGGGTACAGTTTATATAAGTGTACGTTCTATTAGAGTAGTTGCTTGAAATTCTGTGTATCATTAAGTACAGTATCGCTATGAAAATGTATGGCTTCCAGAAAATATGTGCCTTCAAAAAATATCAGAATACGAAAAATTATAACTACAGCTGTATTAGTACAACACTACCGTATGGCTGGAAATTTTCGAGGGACAAAATTTTTGATGATTACCTCTTTCCAACTTTTCGCAAATAAATTTAGCTCTTTCACCAATAATTATCATCTTAAAACCAAATTTTGAGGGTTTTATTTTCGAGGATATGTCAAAATCCTTGAAAACCTCGAAATTTTTGTCCCTCGAAAATTTCCAGCTGTATGGTAGCAACGTTATAACTAGGGCTGTGTGATAATAACGATAAAACGATAATTATCGATATCTAAATATTATCGCGATAGCGATAATGGCTGAAAACATATCGATACTATCACAATGTGCATTAGTGTGTTTACTGAGATTTTTTAATTAAATTTTTTGTCACTTAGAGGTGGCCAGGAAGCCATACCTTATGCAAACACTGAGGTTTAACACTTAACAAGCACCAGCCTACCTCTATAGACTTATTACAAACAGCTATTTGATATTTTTGCCTAACAGTTTTATACATTGAGGCAAATGATGATGATAAAATTTCGTGTTGACAACATTGTCGACATAATATCGTTTATCGAGATAATGTAATGAATAATATCGGGAGTTATCGAGATATAACTTTTTCCATTATCGCACAGCCCTAGTTATAACTTCATTCAAAGTAACCAAACATTGCTAACTTGGCCAGCTAGCAAATTTTGAGACCTGCTCATTTCGTCTGCCCAGCCAGCCTGTCAACAAGAAATGACCTAGAGCCTAAACGGCTGGGTGTATAGCCTTCAATCTTTCTGAAAATAAACATTATTTCTGTCGGCACAAACCTTTGCTATTCCAATTGTCATACTCACTCGGCGTCATAGCCTGTCCTTTGTTCTCTTCTTCATTGATTGATCTTCCTCAACAAAGGGTGTTGACATTTTACGAAGGTGTCAACATTCCACGCAAGGTGTTAACGTACAGCTTGGATAGGCGCGTACTTACAATTCACCCTGCCTGAATCGGCATATTATAGGAGCTGCATGGTTGTCAGTCCTTCCATAGTCTTCCATAGCCAGACCAATTTTTGCGCCAGCTGCTTATTAATGTTCTATTTATTAGCACCGGAGATAAATTATGTGCCCATAATACATCAGATGCTTATAATCGGAACATCGATAAATGACCTAGCACATATTGAAAATATTCTGGCTACAAGTAGACTGTCCTTCCTTTTACAGTACAAGTTGTTTTGCTTAGCACTGTGATTAAACGAGTATGTTTTAAAGGTGGGCGTGGCACACACGTAGCGGACCATTTTAGACATAGGCAGCAGAATAGGGGGTTTGGCCCCCAGTTTTCACTGTTACTCCATAGGATTATAGCCATACTACAGTATACTATAAAAAGTAAACAAACTAGAGTATTAAAATTTAAAAAGGGAGTAGGGATCACAACAAAAAGTAAGAAAACAAGTGGCTAGAATAGCTATCGCTCACCACCCAGCATTGTATACTCCATGCATGCATTTGCTCAAGTATAGAATTGTAGCTGGGTAGCTACATTATATATACATACATGCACAAATTAAACACATTCTCAAACACATTCTGGTTCGGTTGTGTAGTTATATTTAAATGAAGTTAAAGCCTATAGCTATAGTCCATACTAGAGTTTGAATTTAGAAAGGAGAGTAAGGATCGCAATAAAAAGTAAGGAAACAAGTAGCTAGAAGTATAGCTATCACTAGCATTGTATACTATATGCATGCATTTGCTCAAGTATACAATTGCAGCTGGGTAGCTACATTATATACATGCACAAATTAAACACATTCTATAGCACCTCTACAAGATTTAATCCCTACTTTGGCAAAGTTCAAAACAATACATCATACAGCCAAAGTAGGGGTTAAATCTTGTAGAGGTACTAGAATCTTATCCCTTTCCCAAGTATTCCATAAACCTGTTTACAGTCTTACTGACTAATCTACCATAGAATTATGCAATCTCTAAGTAATTATATAAATCCATTGGGATTTAATAAAGGATCATTCAGCTTTTATGCAAGCGTACAAGAATACCCTTTTGCTAGCCCCTCCCCTATCACAAAGTATACTCTCTAAAAACATTGCTATCATGTGATCACTATAGCTTTTCTATATCAGTATTTCAAGCATGCATCCCCTCCCCCTACCGTACACCTTGTAGACTCGCATAAAGGCTGAAAAAGTGAATGACCCTTTAACTTAACAAACCTCTGATCCATTAATGTGGCCATTTTTCACATTCTTCTGTAGAGTTCCAGGCATTTGTGGACCTGTCTTTTCTTTGAACTCTTGAAGCAGTTTAACCTGTAACAATAAAAAACATACAAAGTAAACACAATTATTCATTGCAAACAGATTTTATCCTCATATTATTCGTAGTGCTATTCCAGGTACTGTACTTTAATGAAATTCATTCAATAAAGCCGTGCTACAGGTAAGTATATTAATCTGAAATTTTCTTACAAAATTCTTTATGAAGGAAATTAGAAAAATTTCACCCTCGAAATATTTCAAGATATGTGGTGGCTACAAAAATGATCTATATAACTTGTTTAGTGCATAAAGTATTTATAGCATACTGTATAGCAGGTTTTTATCGCAAGGATTTAATTTTCGCGTAAGGTGATACACTGTGGTATTAAAATTCGTGTAGTTTTATGCACCGTTTATTTTATATCATGTGATATATTGAAAAGCCTATGTGTCACTGCAAAATGTCTCCTTTAGATTCACTTCCAAATCTAGGGATCCTTGGCAAGAGTTATTCCTTCTTCCACGATTGCTATTCCGAGGGTAAATTCAGCAGTGGAAATATTGTTTGCGAGTCACAAAGCAGAAACGGAGTAAAATGCACAGTTTACTCACCTAACTAAAGAAAAGCCCAAACGAAGAAACTCACGTGCCCTGTCCCTCTTCACTCCTACAGATAGCAATCGACTCGAGTCCAGTCGACTACATAACCGTTGACCTCACTCGACATTAAATTTCCACCAAAATTGCGGTCCGTATTACATTGTAGCTTAAGGTATCAGCCTTGCACGTACAAAGGAGTCTCTCCGTAAATTCCATAGCTTCTCCAGACTATTGGCTCACCTCGACGAAAACAAGTAACTGCGGATTTAAATTTTGCGAAAGTGGTAAGGTCGCAGTATTTTGTGTCACTTTATATTTATTACTTGATACGTATTTAATGTTCATAATAAAAACCCGCTATACGGTAATTGCTGAAACATGCCAAAGCTAACCCATTTCTAATGGAAGTAAGAGAACTTGCATGTGGTAATACAGTGAACGAGCAGTTCCAGTCAATTTAAAGGATCTTTATCAACATTATGTGAAGTACAATGTACAAAGCAGATGGCCAAGGAAATTGACTGATGCTTCTTCTCTTGTTTAGTTGGACACATTAAAAACCATACCAAATCTACTGGATTCAAACCAACCTTCAAATGTTAAATGCAACATTCAAAATGTTTATACTTCACTACATAATGGAGTATGTTGGTAATTTGTGCAATCCTTGTCCCTTACATGAGCAGCCAAAAAGGAGAATTTATAATTGTCAACTGCACAAGGCTATCACACGTGTGCCTTATGGCTTTATTCATTTATGCACTAGAATTTACCCTTATGCATTGTGAACTGTTACAATGTTCCATACATATACCATATAATGGCAAACATCAGCTTGCTTTATATTTTGAAAGTCACCTGGATTTTTGAGGCTTTCAAAAATTATTTCCATCAAAAATTTCTGGATATACGGCACTTGTAGGTATAGTAAATAGCTTGTTTATTCATCAGCACATTTTGTATACCTGATAAGTTTGCAAAATTATATACTTACGTAAAAGGTGCTATAAACACATAGTGAAATCCAGCTTAATATGGGATACACTAACCTACGCATACAAGCACCATACTAGTGCATAAACAAATGTACTGGATTCGAACAAACCTTCGAAGGTTCCAACCTTCGAATGTTAAGTGCAACATTCGAATGTTTATACTTCACTACATAATGGAGTATGTTGGTAATTTATGCAGTCCTTATCCCTTACATAAGCAGCCAAAAAGGTGAATTTACATTTATAGGCTCTGTATAATACAATTATATGCGTGCGTAACACTAGAAGAAAATATTTTGCTGGTAACTTAAGTGTATGTGTTATCACTAACAATGAATATATATGATAAAAGTAAGTAAAAGAAACATTCGTCAAAGCTTCGAAGGTTGTAGACAAACCTTTGAACGTTAAAAATTGACATTCGTTTATGCACTACACCATACATACAATTATATTTACATATTTAAGTATATACACATTCTACACGTACCTTTTCATCATCCTTTGCATGGTACCACTGGATCATTTTAGCCGAAATGTCAGACATAAAATCCGACACTCCTCCCAATAAAGCATCAGCTGTATCATCTTTACCAGCCGTCCCTGTGTGATATCACATGATCACCATAATACACACTGTGATATGACTGATATCACATGATCCACACTGTGATATCACATGATCACCATAATACACACTAAGATATCATATGATCACCATAATACACGCTGTGATACATAATAATCACATGATTGCTATAATGATAATACACACTACAGCGATTTGCGAAAGCGGAAGTTGTAATACTGCGATATGATTGGCTATTATTTTATAAAATAGCCAATCACATCACACTACTACAACTTCTGCTTTTTAATTTGGGAATCAAGAACTTTGCAAACTACTGTATGATATCACATGATCACCATAATACACACTATATCACATGATCACCATAATACACACTGTGATATCACATGACCACTATAACACACACACTGTGATATCACATAATCACCATAATACACATTGCCGACACTAAACCTTATCAAATCCGTCAAACTTGTTACCAATCAACTCCTCATAAATCACTCTAGTTAACAATGCTTCCTGGTCGAAAGTTATGACTACAAGTATGTTTTGATTTCCATAGGTTCCTGTATATTTACTTTATGCGCAACAAAATGTAATGTATGGAAAATATGACAAAAGTTATTTGGGTAATGTGAGGAAGCAGGTAGTTACACACGAGGAGTCTGTCACTCTTTGAAATTGTGTACAAGATTTCAAAATCAGCTCTCTGAATTCTTGACTGATTTCACTGGTTTGAAATCGCTTAACATGCATAGGATTTGTAGACCGATTATGAGCTTGCATTTGAAAGGTATAAATTTCCAGAGGTAAGACTGAGTTTACGGAAAATTACTGAGTTACGGGTCAATTGATTTCATGATTTCAGGCAAGGGTGTACAATACCCCTTGGTTACACAGCCCACAGTCATGTGACTACCAAAATAATAATAATAATGCTCACTGGCCATGGCTGAACATATTTGGTGCAAAGACACCATACAATTTAATGATTCTTACCAAATTTCCTTCCCAGAAATCTCAGTCTAAGCATGTTAATCAGTGCTACCGGCTATCTTTGTGCCGTCAACTTCCAGAACTGGCGCACGTCTAAATGGCGTTCCTTTAAAGTACGTACTTTTAATTGCTCCATAGAAATACTCATCTCACCTTCCTTGTATTCTTTAGCCCATTATTCGCCCTCAACCGAACGTCTTCGTATTTCACACCAGCTTGAGCCAAGATTATGCGGGTTGTTTCTTTTTATCTTCATCACTTAGCCCAAACGAAGCTAGTATATCGTCGGCTTTGTCTCCCATGGCCGGTAATATTAAAGTGTTAACTGAGTGGGCGTTCCTCGGATTTTTACGAGTCTTATCAAGCAACAATCATAAGATGCGTACAGACTATATTGCGCATGCGTACAACTACAATATTATATCATTACATCATAGCTACATACATATACGGGATCAACGATAAAACACGATCACAGCGAATCTTTGATCGCTTACTACACTAGATGGTTGGTGGCATATTCCGCTCCATTTTGTTACCTCCGTTTACTATTACATCACGTGACATAATATTTTTGTACAGCGTTTTTAAGAGTTTTCTCAAAGCAAATTCTTTGTAATTTATGTCACAAACAATATGCAATGTATATAGCCTCGTAAACTAGATCACTTTCTTCTGGGCGGGCGCTTATCGATTGCAGATAATAAGCGCCCATTGGAGAGGAGTCAAATGCCTACCCCACTTCTCTGTACACCCTCCGGTGCTAACTGGTAAAGTTTACTGGTAATGTACAGCCTACCTCTGCATGAGACGCGAGAAGCTTAAGACGAGCAATATTAAAGCTGCCAAACAAGCATGCCGGAGTCAAGGGCTTCTTACATCTCAGAAGTTGTTTGTTACCAATAAACAATCGTACTATATGGACAAAATGTCGATTCTTAGAACAAAGGTCTTGTAATCGATAAGCGCCTGCGCGAAAATCCTTACGTATTTCATATTTCAATTACAAAAGTGAAATACATGAAATGGAACGGAATTGGTCCCTTAACAATCTAGTGTGGCAAGCGATCAGAGACGGACTGTGATCGTATTTTATCGTTGATCCCATATACGTGTATATAAGTGTCACTACACTACACACCACAAGTAATCTATCTACAAGTAATCTTCTCCGCAATTCATATTTTTGTCGTTTATCCAAAACTTGGAATTCTCTTCCATCTATTGACCTTAACCAATCCTTTACAACAATTAGATCATATTAAATATCTTTGGGACCATTTTATAGCTAATTTTAACTCTGATGATCCTTGTACTTTTCATTTCACTTGCTGCAATTGCTATTGTAATTCATCAATTGTTAATCTTGACTGGATAGTAACGTTAATCCTAACAATTGTATTTAGCTACATGTGTATTTATATCTGGGCTACTGGCACAGCAGGTTACCAGTAGATCCTCAATACAACTGTATACATTGTGTATGACCTTGCACATACACACGCACGCACACACGCACACACACACACACACACACACACACACACACACACACACACACACACACACACACACACACACACACACACACACACACACACACACACACCGACTTTGCGGACGAAAACAATTAGTAGAAATTTGGATGGTTTTAGTTTGGCGAATCACGGACAATTCGCCAAATTTGCCAAACTTTCCCGTTATACGGTATATTGCAAAAATGCATGAGACCACATAAAATTAATTATTAGTTTCTCATCCTTTCAATACAGGCGGGTGGATTTTATTTTTATTTTTTACTGATTAAGTTTTTAATCATTAAATTCTAAAATTCTACCTAAAAATACCTTTTTATTTTCAAATTTTTGTTTTAGTATAAAATAGCAGCAGCAGTAACCTCAAAAAACTTAGATGCGGGCATGAAAAAAGCGATTCAGGTGGGGATGAGAAACTAATATTTAATCATATGTGGCCTAATATAAAATGTTACAAACTAAATACTAAATGTTACACTAAATGAAAGAGTTAAGGCCAGAGGCAGGATGCAGGATCATTAAATATCTGTTTTTGGCCTCTTTTCCAACCACTTCTTGATGTTTGGTTGAGCAGCGACATCATCATGGAGCTTCTTAAGCTCGGGAAAGTCTGCAACGTTAAGGCCAAGATACTGAGTCAGGGATTCAAGTAAATAATAGCACTGGATATCTGCCCACGACAATGTCTAAGGTAAATAAAATAAGAATACACATATTAACACGATAGTGAAGTTCAACAAAAAATGAAAACCCTCCCTTATACCATCTTCTTCTAAAAGTTTTTTGTAACTATACAGAATGAGACGACAAAGTTAAACCAGCTGATTGTTTTATTAGAGTAAAACGAGTGCACATTCTGTATAGGTTTAAGTGTTACAAGACACCTTTTACATGCCAATATAAAAAGCAGTAACTAGCAATGTAGGTAGCTATACTACATTACATGACAATAATAACACAGCTATACAAAAGTTGCTATACAAACCTCTGATCCATTGATGTGACCATTTTTCAAATGTTTCTGTAGTGTTCCAAGCATGTCTGGACCAGTTTTCTCTTTAAACTCTTGAACTACTTTATCCTATAACAATACAGTAATATATAGGTAGCTTACTGTGGGGTACATTACAATACACACACAAGCATCAGTTCAGTGATTCACATAATACAAAGCACCTTCTGATCATCCTTAGCTTCATACCACTGGATGATATTGGCATAAATGTCAGACATGAAATCCGATGCTCCTCCCAACACAGCATCAGCTGTATCATCTTTACCAGCCATCCCTGTGTGTGGTATCACATGATCACCATAATACACAAGTTACATAATATGAAAATTCAATACACGCATCTATTCTCAGCAGGTGTTAGTCACTTACCATCAAGTTGGCATATAGCCATATACTAAAATTCTTGTGCCGCATTAACCCATCATGTTTACATTCAAAACTCATTTCATGGAGTCACAAAGTTAATTGAGGAATACAAAATTAACACACAAGTAATAGTTATAACACATCTATGAGGTTTGTATCTGATTTATAAACACGGGTATAATATCTATAGTGGTGAGTCTGACGACACTAACAAAAAAGTCGTGCCTGCTCCACGTCGTGACATGCACATTATGTCAAATTGCATAGCTTCGCTCCTCAGGTATGGACAGTGCAATTTAGCGTTGGCCCACTGATCTCTCTTCAAATGCAAAACAGCATTATAAACACCCGCTGTATATAAACATGGCTATGGCCATGGATAACTCACAGAAAACAGTGCCTTGCCATAGAATATACTATCTGTGGCCTTGTTGCTGTAAGGGCTTGGCCTGGCTTTTACACCTAATTGATGGGCCAGACTAATTAATACATAACTGCTTAGTAGTTTCTTGACATTATTACACTAGCATCTCCAAGATAATCACCTAAAAACTTATTGAACTTCAAGCCCAAAAATGAATCCCACAAGCAAATGCGTATGTCACGTAACGGGTTATTTACACACTTCGTAATCCCTTAAAGGCAGGCAGACAGACCGTATAAGGCAACTGTGATATATAACTGATATACCACAGCAAACACGTGATTACTGTGGTATATCAGTTATATACCACAGCTCGAGGCTTTGATATTGCCCACACAAAGTGTTACATATACAAAGCCTACTTGATTCGTGAATTACAATCGGGTTTTTGCGGGATTTTTATCTTGACTATACCAGTATGTATGTCAGTAATATGGATTGGCTGATTTCTATAATCAAACCTCATCCTGTTGCACAAGAGGATGTCTCACCACAGACAGGCTGCAATACTTACATCATGCAAACTTTAGACAAAACAGCTCTTAACTTAATTATATGACCAAGGTAGGATATCCACTGTTAGGACAATTCGTAGCTATGGTCACATACATGCACACTCCAGAAGGCATCGACTGCATAATCACATTTCTCAGCAAACAGCGAAGACAATGCATCCTTCTCATCACCAAGAATAAGTGTAATTAGACTCTATTTGGCACACGCGGGCAGGGATATAAATCTCATATATCCCTGCCCGCGCTACTTATGTCCCTCGCTCTCGGGCACAAAGAAACATAAATATGAGAAATACAATATTACCTTATTTTTCAACAGATTACATGGTATGCTTCATTAATTTGTCACATTCACTAACAATATCGCTTCGCCACGGCCATAACTTGCATAGAAGAACGAGGTGAAAAGGTAAACTCGTTAACTGGGAATACGCGCAGGCGCTTAAGTAGTTGCTATGGCGTTTGAAATTCAGCGTCTTTTCAAGGCTAGTATCGCCGTGTCGACAAAGGAAGCAAAGGTACATTGAGTAAGAATGTTTTTATTAAATAGAGTCTAAAACAGTTATACGCATACACCAAGGAGTCTACAAAATTTATAAACCCTCAGGCCCTTAGTAGCGCCCTCGCTGCGCTCGTGCGCTACAGCCTCGGGCCTTCGGGTTTATAAATTCCGTAGACTCCTTGGTGTATGCGTATAACTATTATTTAGCTTCAGCCATAGTCAGCTGCTGGGCATCCAGCACTGTTGAGGTATTCAACTTTCATTGAGCAATCAAACCCACCCATACACCCACCATGCAGGACAAACAAAAAACTGCTCCATCATACTAACATGTCTCCAGTCAGCAAAGGAATGAGCCAATAGCTAGACACCTGCATGTTCACAATATATACCCAGAGGAGGTTGGATGCGATACAAGTGCTAGTTTAAAAAGTTTGCAATGATTGCACTTTAATTATGTATTTTGTATATTTCGTATTAAAATGGTGAGTGTGTCCTTGTGAAGTTAATGAGTTTGCTCAAGCATTAGACAATATAACTCATAAATATGTTACCTAGTTTTTCCGTATTTAATGCAATTCTACAAGAATTGAAACTGCAGTGGTAGCGGGGCATCTATGGGTAGTTATAGTCTCGCAGGCCAGACCGCTTTTTTGATTTTTATTTGTGGGGGGCAGAAAAATGAGGGTGGCCCACAAGACTAGGATAGTTAAGTGTTGAAGAGCTTCTTAGACACTTTTTCGCTCCTGTTCTCTTCCCTGTCTGACTCAACGTTGCAATCCTGCTTTTAGTATTCTCCACATTTCATAGCTCATGTGACTAAATATTCTTTTCATTGCTTGTGTCGAATGAAAACAGTGGGGTTCATTACACCATTGGCTTTAAAATGAGATAAGCCATTGAGTAGCACAGTTTTTATTGTGTGGTGACTAAATTTGTTTTTGTATACAAAACCTATGGCTCACGTGAATGCGTCCAACCTCGTGCATGAGACAGTCACGAGCTTATCTGTTTATACGTGAAAATTTAATTAACTAAATTCGGGGGTCTGACACGATTCCGAATCTTGTTGATGGCTGCCAAGATTCTGGAATCTGGAATTTCAACTTTCGTTAATATTCTTGTAAAATTTTGTAGTTCTCCGTATATGTGACCGGATTTGCGAAAATGTGCATTGTTCGCACATGTACAAGTATTTAGAAATACCGTTTTGAAATATTCAATTCGTAATATCTGGAGTCTGCCTTATGCTACTAGCACGCAATTCTCCACAAATCTGTAGTTGTACAAGATAATTCAGTGGGTCTACTGTTGAAAGGCTTGCTAGCTGAATTGCCCGCCATTTTAGATAGTTTTTAAACAGTACCACAAGTGATTATATAGGGGTGGTTGGTCGGGGGTGGTGGGAAGCCACGGCAGTGGCGGGGAAACACACGTCAAGTGTTCACACTTCCAAATGGGCATACTTGTGCTGTAGATGGCACAAAAAGTAGCCAAATCCATGGATAGCATCACCGGGCAGTCGTACGGCGAGTTACAGCCAGGTGGCTTTTCAGTGACAGCCACCAGAGCCAACCAAAGACACTAAGGTCACCCGTGGACGTCTGACACACCCTAGAAAGCAGCCGCAGCAAAAGCAGACTGATGAGCTGTTGGCATCCATACACACATGCACTGTTAGTTTATTGGTGTAGCTATCGAATGGCGGTGAAATCTGTGTTTCCATATTGTGTGCGAACTATGCACATTTTGCCAAATCTGGTCACATATCAGTAATCACGTGATATGCATTGCCTAATTTGGTAAACAGGAATTATTGGAATCAGTCAGGAATCTAGGAATCATCCAATGTCAGGAATCGGAATCAAGCCAAGATTCCAAAAGATTCCGAATCACGTCGAAGAAATTAAAATTCTTAGTGTCAGACCCCTCGACTAAATTCACTATAAGGGTACTTACCAAACCTTTTCCCTAAAAATCTGAGGATGTTGATGCTACCGGCTATCTTTGTGCCATCAACTTCCAGAACTGGCACACGTCCAAATGGCGTACCTTGAATTAAGTACATACTTTTAAATGCTCCATAGAAATACCAACCTCATCTTACCTTCCTTGTATTCTTTAGCCCATTGTTCGCCTTCACTGAACCGAATGTCTTCGTATTTCACACCAGCTTGAGCGAAGATTATTCGGATTGTTTCTCCGCCACCCCGAAAATTAAAGTAATAGCTACAACTTGTAAGTAGACATGGCCTCTCTGATACCTAAATTTTCGTTTGCTTTTCCTTGTGCCGGCTTTAACCTCGGCTTTTAAAGTCGATTTCGCCGATGATTTCGCAACGGAATCGATTTCGAAATCAGTGTCAATTTCGAAACCGAGTTTGTAATCGTTACTATAATTAGCTAAAAGTAAATCATACCACGCATTGCAAGTCGATTTTCGATCGAAAGCGATTGCAAAGTCGATTTCGAAATTCAATTACGAAATCGATTGCAAACCCAGCCATGAAATCGATTTCACATCCTCCATACCACGTGCAATGTATAGTCTCGCGTAGCCAGACACATAAACACACTCAGTGAAGCCAAGAGAGGGGGCAAAGGGAGCAGGGGCCCCAGGATATACATAGTAACATAGGGCCCATTATGACTCTTATAATGATACGTTGGCCCCAGGCCCCCTAAGTACCTCTTGGCAGCCCTGCCGGGACATATTAGTCACTGATCCCCACACTTCATGCATAAATCAAGGCAACATCACAAAATTTCTTTTACAGCAGTTAGCTACGTACACCGGGTGACAATTGCTAACTGTAAAATCTGTAATCCATTGAAAAATCGCATAGCTAACAATTGCATAAAAAATCATCACAGTTTACAGCATGTTAACTTCTATTGTTTCATTGTCTTAAAAAGCTAAATATAGGCACAAAAGTTGTAGGGTCACTTTGTACATCAATGATCTGTCTTTGGCCTCTCCTCTAGCCACTTCTTAATGTTTGGCTGAGCAGCAACATCATCATAGAGCTTCTTAAGCTCAGGATAGTCAGCAAGGTTAATGCCAAAGTATTGACTCAGGTTGTCAAGTATGTAGTAGCACTGGATGTCTGCCCATGATAATGTCTAAGGTAAACAAAATAAAAACACACATTAGTAACACTAAATTGATAAACTGATTGTTTATTAAATGGGTAAGATCTAACTGTATAGCTACAGTGCAAAATTGCAGGAGGAAAATTTGCAAGAGCTACCATATTGGTATGGGAAATTTTGGTGAATTATGTACTTCGCATTATTATTATTACAGGTGCTAAGCAAATTATTTAGGGTACAGTTTATATAAGTGTAGAGTAGTTGCTTGAAATTCTGTGTATCATTAAGTACGGTATCGCTATGAAAATGTATGGCTTCCAGAAAACATGTGCCTTCAAAAACAACCTCTATTGGTACAACACTAACAACATTTTAACTTCATTCAAAGTAGCCAAATGTTAATTGCTAACTTGGCCAGCTAGCAAATTTTAAAAATTTCGAGAATTACCATTTTAGACATAGGCAGCAGAATAGGCATTGTATACTGCATGCATGCATTTGCTCAAGTATACAATTGTAGCTGGGTAGCTACGTACATATATACATGCATGCACAAATTAAACACATT
This sequence comes from Spongia lamella, assembly GCA_963930835.1. NCBI lineage: Eukaryota > Metazoa > Porifera > Demospongiae > Dictyoceratida > Spongiidae > Spongia > Spongia lamella. The sequence goes on from OZ005748.1 coordinate 11,846,423, forward strand.
CTCTAGCACCTCTACTAGATTTAATCCCTACTTTGGCTGCATGATGTATTGTTTTGAATTTTGGCTGCCAAAGTAGGGATTAAATCTTGTAGAGGTGCTAGAGAATGTGTTTAATTTGTGCATGTATGTAGCTATCCAGCTGCAATTCTATACTTGAGCAAATGCATGCATATATATAGTATACAATGCTAGTGATAGCTATATTTTCTAGCTACTTACTTTTTATTGTGATCTCTACTCTCTTTTCTAAATTCAAATTTTTTTCAAACTCTAGTATGGATTATATATAGGCTTTAACTTCATTCACATATAACTACACAACTGAACCATCCGAAAAGTTACAGTTTCCTCTATCTTATCCCTTTCCCAAATATTCCATAATCCATTTCACTGTTACATAGCTAGCTAGCTAGCTATGTCCTGTTTACAGTCTTACTGACTAATCTACCATAGAATTATGCAATCTCTGAGTAATTATATAAATCCCATTGAATTTAATAAAGGATCACTCAGCTTTTATGTAGGCATACAAGAATACCCTTTTGCTAGCCCCTCCCCCTACCACAAAGCATACTCTCTAAAAACATTGCTATCATGCGATCGCCATAGCTTTTCTATAAGCATACATCCCCTCCCCCTACCGTACACCTTGTAGACTTGCATAAAGGCTGAAAAAGTGAATGACCCCTTAACTTAAGGTGGCGGTCAACCGCAAATTGTAAAAATTATACACATTTTGTTTAACTTAGTTGAACGCATTAAACTATGTACGTGAAGTTTAGCTGTTTTATATTGTAGAGCAAGTCTTACACTATCATCACAACAAATTTCATAGCCATACAGTGTTCCTACGCAAAGAAATAGCGCCGTATATATAGGACATATAAATACCTCGCACGTCAAATTATGTGCATCTCCAGCCGCTAAATCTCTCGAAATTAATTCCTAGCTACTCTATTACACGACATTTAGTGCCTGATAACTCTCTTTTATACATACAACACGAAGAAAACTTGCTTAGTTAACTTATAAAACTTGCGTTATTAGCCTACTCGACAAAAACTGCGTAAACATCGGTAATCCGTAACACAAAATTTTTTGCTCGACATTCGGCCCTCCGCCCACCATCGCTTAACTGAAACACGCCATGAATAGCTTTGTACTCGCTAGTATACTAGAAAAAACTGACGTGCAGCATAGCTTCCGTATAGTACTCCACTGGACTAATACATTATCTAGCGCTTATCTAATAGCATGCGGTTTACCTTACATAACATCAATGTATTCTTATGCGCCTATCAATTGTTGGCCCCACTATCCCCCCCTGAGGCACTGGGTGGGGATGGGTCGGGATTTGACAAAGTTGGTGATCAAATGCTTCACCCTTTGGGCAGGTCAGGCAATCAAATCCCTACCTAATCCTTGTTCCTTACAGGGGATTATGTGGGGATTTGACAACTTCAAGGGTCAAATTCCCCACCCTTGGGGCACGTCTTCCGTTCAAAACCGAGGAAAATCCCCCTGCCTTTCCCCTATGTAGCCCCAGGGGGGGATAGTGGGGGAAACAATTGATAGGTGCATTATTGGATTTGTGGCCTAAATAAGGCTTCTTTCTTGAACGGCTTCTAGCACCACAACTTCCACTTGACCGCCACCTTAACAAACCTCTGATCCATTAATGTGGTCATTTTTCACATTCTTCTGTAGAGTTCCAAGCATTTGTGGACCTGTCTTTTCTTTGAACTCTTGAAGCAGTTTAAACTGTAACAATAAACAACATAGTTACAAAGTAAACACAATTATTCATTAAAGATTTTATCCTCATACTATTCATAGTGCTATTCAGGTACTTTAATGAAATTCATTCAATTAAGCCGTGCTACGTATATGAATCTGAAATTTTCTTACAAAATTCTTTATGAAGCAAATTAGAAAAATTTCACCCTCAAAATATTTCAAGATAATTATGTGGTGGCTACAAAATGATCTATATAACTTGTTTAGTGCATAAAGTATTTATAGCATACTGTATAGCGGCTTTTTATCGCAAGGATTTAATTTTTGTGTAAGGTGGTACACTGTGGTATTAAAATCCGTGTAGTTTTATGCACCGTTTATTTTATATCACGTGATATATTGAAAAGCCTACGTGTCACTGCAAAATGTCTCCTTTAGATTCACTTCCAAATCCTAGGGATCCTTGGCGAGAGTTATTCCTTCTTCCACGATTGCTATTCCGAGGGCAAATTCAGCAGTGGAAATGTTGTTTGCGAGTCACAAAGCAGAAACAGAATAAAATGCACAGTTTACTCACCTAACTAAAAGAAAGGCCCAAACGAAGAATCTCGCGTGCCCTGTCCCTCTTCACTCCTACAGGTAGCGATTGAGTCCAGTCAACTACATAACCGTTGACCTCACTTGACATTAAACTTCCACCAAAATTGCAGTCCGTATTACGTTATAGCTTAAGGTATCAGCCTTGCTCGTACAAAGGAGTCTCTCCGTAAATTCCATAGCTTCTCCAGACTATTGGCTCACCTCGACGAAAACAATTAACTGCGGATTTAAATTTTGCGAAAGTGGTAAGGTTGCAGTATTTTGTGTCACTTTATATCTATTACTTGATACGTATTTAATGTTCATAATAAAAACCCGCTATACAGTAATTGCTGAAACATGCCAAAGCTAACCCATTTCTAATGGAAGTAAGAGAACTTGCATGTGGTAATACAGTGAACGAGCAGTTCCAGTCAATTTAAAGGATCTTTATCAACATTATGTGATGTACAATGTACAAAGCAGATGGCCAAGGAAATTGACTGATGCTTCTTCTCTTGTTTAGTTGGACACATTAAAAACCATACCAAATCTACTGGATTCAATTAAACCAACCTTCAAATGTTAAATGCAACATTCAAAATGTTTATACTTCACTACATAATGGAGTATGTTGGTAATTTGTGCAATCCTTGTCCCTTACATGAGCAGCCAAAAAGGAGAATTTATAATTGTCGACTGCACAAGGCTATCACACGTGTGCCTTATGGCTTTATTGGTTTATGCACTAGAATTTACCCTTATGCATTGTGAACTGTTACAATGTTCCATACATATACCATGTAGTGGCAAACATCAGCTTGCTTTATATTTTGAAAGTCACCTGGATTTTTGAGGCTTTCAAAAATTACTTCCATCAAAAATTTCTGGATATATGACACTTGTAGGTATAGTAAATAGCTTGTTTATTCATCAGCACATTTTGTATAACTGATAAGTTTGCGAAATTATATACTTACATAAAAGGTGCTATAAACACATAGTGAAATCCTGGGATACACTAACCTACGCATACAAGCACCATACATACAATTATACTTACATATTTAAGTATATACATATTCTACACGTACCTTTTCATCATCCTTTGCATGGTACCACTGGATCATTTTAGCCGAAATGTCAGACATAAAATCCGACGCTCCTCCCAATAAAGCATCAGCTATATCATCTTTACCAGCCATCCCTGTGTGATATCACATGATCACCATAATACACACTGTGATATCACATGATCCACACTATGATATCACATGATTACCATAATACACACTAAGATATCATATGATCACCATAATACACACTGTGATATCACAATCATCATAATACACACTGTGATATCACATGATCACCATAATAATCACATGATCACTATAATGATAATATACACTACAGCAATTTACGAAAGCGGAAGTTGTAATACTGCGATATGATTGGCTATTATTCTTAAAATAGCCAATCACATCACACCACTACAACTTCCACTTTTTAGTTTGGGAACCAAGAACTTCGTAAACTGCTGTATGATATCACATGATCACCATAATACATATTGTGAAAAGGGCAGACACTAAACCTTATCAAATTCGTCAAACTTGGTACCAATCAACTCCTCATAAATCACTCTAGTTAACAATTCCTGGTCGATAGTTATGACTACAAGTATGTTTTGATTTCCATAGATTCCTGTATATTTACTTTATGCGTAATCTTTTGCAACAAAATATAATGTATGGAAAACTTGACAAAAGTTATTTGGGTTATGTGAGGAAGCAGGTAGTTACACACGAGGAGTCTGTCACTCTGTACGAGATTTCAAAATCAGCTCTCTGAATTCTTGATTTCAAATCTATCTGGTTTGAAATCGTTTAACATGCATGGGATTTGTAGACCGATTATGAACTTGCATTTGAAAGATATAAATTTCCAGAGGTAAGGCTGAGTTTACGGAAAATTACTGAGTTACGGGTCAATTGATTTTATGATTTCAGGCAAGGGTGTACAATACCCCTTGGTTAGGCCACTCCAAATTGATTTCCTGTTTCCTGTCCTGGTCAAACAAACCTTGGCATGCGGGCAGCAAATTCCATTATGTCAAAACATTCGAGGGGGAAAACTTTCACGGTTCATCAACAATGTGCATTATGTAGGGAAAACTTTCATGGTTTGCAGCCTTAAAGCCCACGCGCGCCTCTGCAATACGGATTTTAGAGTGTGCACAAATTAGAATAAAGTTTGATACGCGCGCTGGGCGCATGGCTGAAGCCGAATTTGAAACTGACAGTTCTGTCCGTGGTTATCATGTGTATCAAGACAATTGGACACCTGTGATTGGAGAACAACTTCACTGCGAATGGTAATTATTTTCTAATTGTGAAGCAGGAAAAGTTTCAATGGTAAAACATTCGCGTTTTTGTAAGAGAGCAAAGCCAGTTAGTCGAGATTCACACAACGGTTGTATTGACAGAAAACACCACTGATCATAATAGTCAAATGCAGCACTTATATACAGAGGTAAATACAAAAGAACAAAGTACAAGAGACAAAAGTACAAGAGACAAAAGTACGATAAAAAGAAATATGGTTACAAGCAATCAAAAAGCATGAATACAATAATTAAAGTATGTTACAACACTAAAATGAGATAACTAGTTAGTTAACTATTATGTGTGTGCATTAGTTCAGTTCACCTTATTTGCTGCATGGTTTCTGTGTATGCTGCTACATTTCGCTAAAATCCGCGAAAACCACAACCCCTCGAATGTTTTGAGTGTATTATTGGGGCGAGCCTTAGCGAGCCCCACCATATGGGATCAACAGTGAAATCTGTCTTCTTGCTTGCTTGTTTGTAACGTCAAAATACCTGTATATGGCTGAAAGCCGTTTAAGTGCAAACCAACATTACATCAAACATTACAAGCATTACATAAAACACGTGGAGTGCTAACCATAGCAAGCGAACCATTAAATGCTAACCATAGGCGTGTATATACCATTCAAGTGCTAACCATAATTTATTAACCACAATGTGTGAATACAACTTTCTAATCAAAGCCTAGTAAGCAATAGTAAAGCTGATCATTTGATGTTAGGATTGCATATAGCACTGAATGGCTAGATAGATACATTGAAGTACACTGTATAGTATCAGCTGCCTTGCCGCCCTATACGTATTTACTTTTCTTTATAATAGCTGATACCATCCATGACTTGTTTATTATGCATGCTTGTGATACCTTTTGCAATCAATTCATATGTTATTTCAATCCGCTGTAATTACTTTACTTTACTGTATGCTAGTTTTCATGAAATACGTACCGGTACAAATTTTTAAGACCATCATGTAGATAGCTACACTGAGACTGAACTGTACATGTTTTATTCCCTGTGCTATAATTATTACAATGTCAAATTGCATGTGAAGTCATCAGTGGTAGCTACGTAAGTGTATACATGCATCTATCAAAGCACCAGGCTCGCCCCTCAATGCTGTGCATTTCCCCTAGTTTTACAAAGTTAGTCTAAAAATCCCTGCCTGCCTACGCCTGCATGCCCTTATGGTTATTGGGGCGAGCCTTAGCGAGCCCCACCATATGGGATCAACAGTGAAATCTGTCTTCTTGCTTGCTTGCTTGTTTGTAACATCAAAATACCTGTATATGGCAGAAAGCCGTTTAAGTGCAAACCAACATTACATCAAACATTACAAGCATTACATAAAACACGTGGAGTGCTAACCATAGCACACGAATCATTAAATGCTAACCATAGGCGTGTATATACCATTCAAGTGCTAACCATAATTTATTAACCACAATGTGTGAATACAACTTTCTACTCAAAGCCTAGTAAGCAATAGTATAAAGCTGATCATTTGATGTTAGGATTGCATATAGCAGATAGATACATTGAAGTATAGTATCAGCTGCCTTGCCGCCCTATACGTATTTACTTTTCTTTATAATAGCTGATACCATCCATGACTTGCTTATTATGCATGCTTGTGATACCTTTTGCAATCAATTCATATGTTATTTCAATCCGCTGTAATTACTTTACTTTACTGTAATTAATATCCGGCTAGTTTTCATGAAATACGTACCGGTACAAATTTTTAAGACCATCATGTAGATAGCTACACTGAGACTGAACTGTACATGTTTTATTCCCTGTGCTATAATTATTACAATGTCAAATTGCATGTGAAGTCATCAGTGGTAGCTACGTAAGTGTATACATGCATCTATCAAAGCACCAGGCTCGCCCCTCAATGCTATGCATTTCCCCTAGTATATATATGGTATTCCATTATGTTAACTACTACACATGTACACAACTACACATGTTTTGTACATCTCTACAAGGTGGACAATCCATGTTAACTACTACCTCAGTTGCACATGCAGCATTTGTACTGCTTGACTGCGCCATGCGTTCACTAGTGTTTTAAAGAATCCGGACTTTAACGACCACGTGATACTTAGAAAACGTCAGTTTACGGAATGGAATTTTCTGGCTTGACAAAAAAACCATGTGGGCAGAGGACGGTAAACAGGAAATCAATTTGGAGTGGCCTTACACACCCACAGTCATGTGACTACCAAAATAATAATAATAATAATAATGCTCATTGGCCATGGCTGAACATATTTGGTGCAAAGACAGTTTAAATGATTCTTACCAAATTTCCTTCCCAGAAATCTAAGCATGTTAATGCTACCGGCTATCTTTGTGCCGTCAACTTCCAGAACTGGCGCACGTCTAAATGGCGTTCCTTTAAAGTACGTACTTTTAATTGCTCCATAGAAATACTCATCTCACCTTCCTTGTATTCTTTAGCCCATTGTTCGCCCTCAAACCGAACGTCTTCGTATTTCACACCAGCTTGAGCCAAGATTATACGTGTTGTTTCTACGCCACCCCGAGCATTAAAATAATACAACTTGTAAGTAGACATGGCTTCTCTGGTACTAAGGTACTCGTAAACTTTTGCGTGTAGCTTCGATGGGACTGCACACTGAATGTCACGCGAGGTCACGCGCGCAAGTTACGGTGTATAAGCGCCTGCGCGAAGATGGTCTACTACGTTGTTTCCTGGCGTGCTGCTTTATTATGGATCAACCCAAAGGCCCTGGGCCGAGCAAAGAGAGGGTGACGTCCTACTCTCTAATAGAACATTCATGGTGGCCATATTGAAATATTCTAATAAAGCATTCATGGGATGGAGGAGTTTTAACTAGATCGATACACTCTAATAAAACAGTCAAGGTTAAATACTCTCAATATAGAGCATATAAAATGTAAGATTGGAGCAAAATACAAGCATGGCTAATGGGAAAGGTGAAGAGCATAGCTAATAGGTAAAATTTTAAGGAAATTCCTTTTGAACACTAGCTATATATATTTACTGACCATGCACGCAAATAATCCTCCAACAAAGAAACATTCAGTAGCTACGTGACTGGGCCTGAGAAAACCAGTCTAAAATTTTAAACAAAATTTCATCATGATATTTAGAAAGAATTTCATGTAACTCAGTTGCAGATTTTGAGTAGTTCATACAGAATAAGAGATAGCTAGCTACATCATAGATAATATACGCCCTATGGATTGGAAACTGATAAGCGCCACTGTCACTAACCAAGTTTCGCGCCCCCATAAACTATGTACACAGCTACCTTGACAATAACGCATAACCCTATATATAGCCCACGAAAAACTACTGATATGGCATGCCAAAGAAGCTTGTTTAACTAACTTTATTAATACCACTAGCTACATGTAGTATTGTTTAAGTTTTATAAAGTGACAAGGATAATCCTATGCAGAGAATAGGATAGGATATTGATAGGATAATCCTATGCAGAGAATATATTCATACATTGATACACAGCACAGCCTGTTACCTTAGCTAATTGTACAACGAACTATTTCGCTTGCAAAATATAACGAATAATTCAGATAATAATGTCTAGAACAAACCTTGCATTACAAATCAAAGGTATAACAACAGTCTTAATAGGCTAAATATATGGTAGTTTATAGGTGCGAAACACTGTTAAAATATATGGGCATGCCAGTGCCTAAAATACTATACTGCTAATTAAGTTTTAACTAACTTTATTAGCAGTCTTATTGTCTAGTCACAGCATTATAACTAATCATATATTAGCCATGCAGTCCTTCAGCCATCAAAGAAGCATCTACTGTTGCATACATATCATCTCTACCACTGAGAGTGGATGTTAAGAGGTATGAACAGGACTGTAAGGCTTTCACATGCCTTGAACTGCTGCTGCCTTCACACCTTTTGCAGATGGCAAAGGCATATAGCTGGACAGGGTGCAGGTTACTTTTTAGGTGAAGCAAACTTCGTTCATAATGTCAAAGAGTAGAATTACAATCTGGAAAGCGACGACTGCAAGCTCTTGGATCTTTTGGTAGGTCAATTTCTTTAATTTTCAGAGCGTCCAGCCACTGTCACTTACATGGTAGCTCTTTGGGAAACCTATGCATGTGTACTGTAGGATCTACAGCCTTTGTGTGCTTGAAGATTACCAGTACGTAGCTAGCTACTAGGCATTTTGGATGCTAGCTATAGACAGAAAAGAGTGCAAGTAGCTAAGTTAACTGTAGCAACTCTATATACATCTACACTGATTCTACAGCTTATCCTTACTTGCTATATATAGCTACACACAGATTTATGAGTTTGAAACTTACACTAGCCATAGCAATAGATCTAGTCAGTATCCATGCACACAACTCCTGCAAAAATGATGTAATAAATTAACCATCACTTTTAACGCTTCGTAACTTTGTCATTTGTGGTCATATCAGTTACCAACATGAATCATCATAAAGAGTGATTGTAGACCTTTCTGATTACCCATGGTATGCTCAGATACATTAACGTATCACGTGTTTAAAAATGATGTCAAAATACATTGAATCCTATGGAAAACACGCTTTGGCGGTAAACCAAAGGCACCCCACGAAAGCCATACAAAAAGCCATTTTGTGCTTTACATATTGTTGAGTTACTGAAAATGGGCTATTGACCTTAACTAACCAGTCCTTTACACAACAATTAGATCATTCATTATTAAATATCTTTGGACCATTTAGCTAATTTTAAGTACACCAATCAACTTAATCATTAACAGCCAAAAAGGTGAAAACACACATGCAAGTTACAACTAATTAACACTCTAGAATATTCTATGATCATGTGACTTATTGTTACATCATGTGTGCAATAGTATTAGTGATAAGGTACAGTTACTACATACGCCCCTCCTTGAAAAGCTCGTCCCAAGCTTAATATGTTATTCAGTCTGGGGGATGCCTAATTCGCTCAGGATATCGTCGAGTCACCGTAGATGGGGGTGTCTCTTCATGTGTAATAAAATGTTCCACATCAATGGTCACATCATTGTCTGAAAGTGCTGCTTCTGTTGGTGTAGGCTGAAAGCGATGTCTCAATCGATTGACATAATCAACTTTTGATTGGTTCCCATTGGATATCTTGACCCATTAACATTGTTCTTCACTTCTATGACTTTCCATTCACCTTCCCAGTGCGGTGCTAGCCGGTTTACTGGCATCAGGAATTGATAACCAAACAAGGTCTCCTGGAGCAAATTGTTGCAGTTTAGTTGCACATCTATTGTAACCTTGCAGCAACCAATTTCGCTGCAGCCTATACGGACGACGACTGGAAGCTGAACACGATGAGTCCAAACAAGACCGGAATGAGCGGGAAGCGGCGGCGACGCAGACCCAATTTCAAAACTTGGCAGCTGCAGGAACTAGATAGAGCTTTCCTGCATAATCAATATGCAGACGAATTCCTAAGAGTACAACTGGCTAATAGGATCGGATTGACCGAAGCAAACATCAGGTTTTGGTTTCTCAAAACAAAAGGACGAGTATAAGAAAATGGCTTGCAGCCCTGGCCGTGTGAGGCTCGGCCCCGTCTCCGAACAGCTCTGTACTCATGACTCCGAGTCCGAAGTCCCGCCACGTACTCGGTGACTGCCACACCACCCCACCAGTGTTCAGGTTCAACCCGCCACTGAATGCCCGATACACACTATACCCAATCTATGGAACAGCCGACAAAACCATCCTCTAGCTCTGCTACCAATGTGATAAGTACGCCAATCAACTTATTCATTAACAGCCAAAAAGGTGAAAACACACGTGCAAGTTACAACTAATTAACACTCTAGAATATTCTACGATCACGTGACTTATTATTACCTCATGTGCAATAGTATTAATGATAACTACACATGCATGTGTATTTAGTATATCTAGCTGGGCTACTGCACAGCAGGTTACCAGTAGACCCTCAATACAACTGTATATATATATATATACAATTTAAATTTTTCCTCATTGTGTATGACCTTGTACATAATGCCTGTTGTACTGTAAAATTTTATTATATAGCTACACCATGCTACCTGGTCAATTAGCTACAGTGATGTATTAAGTAGAGCATTAAATAGCTATATATAATGGTATTGTTGCTAGCTCCAATGTTTACAATGGCTTCATCCTCCCTGCCCACATGCACTTCTCTACCTTATCATGCAGTTCTATAGGAGTGACTGTTCTATAGAAATGACTGCTCTGTTAGAGTATATTATCAACCTCTAAGACTTCTCTCTTCTGGGTATCCATCAGTGATGAATCAGTATTATATAATTATATTAATGATCATAATAGCTATAGCTAGCTACATGCAACATTGTAATAGCTAGCTATTAACAAAATTGCTAATAATATGAATATCATAATATTAATCATATAGTATTAGCTATAGATAGTAGCTGTATAGGTTATAACAGATATAAGCTAATTTTCTGTTTTTGGCCTCTCCTCCAACCACTTCTTAATGTTTGGTTGAGCAGCCACATCATCATGGAGCTTCTTCAATTCAGGATAGTCAGCAATGTTAATGCCAAAGTAATGAGTCAGTGCTTCGAGTAATGTATAACATTGGATATCTGCCCATGACAATGTCTAAACCAAATAAAGTAAAATTAAGTATAGCTACTTGTATAACTTAATTTGTATCTTATCCGCTTCAGTAGAACAGCCCGGCAAGGTGCATGGATGCTGATAAAGGCATGCACCTATAAAGCTATCCAACACGATAACTGTACTGAAGAGTATAGTAATACCAGGCAGTGGCGTAGCCAGAAAAATTTTTTTGGCGAGGCAAGGACAATAGATTCCTCGGCTGGGGGTGCAGCCCCCCAGCTGCTGACAAGTTATTGTGAAAGAATCAGTGTACAGAACTGGCTAAATTTATTCTATTTATCACATAATTAGCTATCTATAATCTACCATTGTGATATTATACACAATAGCTACACACCTCTAAATTACAGCTTTATTCTATATTAAATCCAGAATGTTAACCTTATCAATGTCTTTATCTAGGAGTGCAAGACCAGTCAACCTGTCTTCATTGTTGACCTACTCCAATCTTCAAGTTTAGGCGCCGCATGCTTATGTTAAATATGTTTACAACATTACTTTTAAGTGTGAAGATTATTTGGTTAGTCATACGCAAACTAGCGACATTCAGTGCTATAAGCTACACTATGCTTATGCCATGCTTTAAATAGAGTCACACATAACAGCCTTTTTGTTAAAAAACAAAGCTAAAACTCACTAAACAATATTGTTTGATATTTCATTTTCTTCTTTGATGGCGGACTAACATCCTGTAGCACTTCTTATCCGCCATTTTTAACAAGTTTTAAGAATTGATTACCCACTCAAATTTTAAATAATGCCCACCTTTGGCTTAAATGTTTCTGGAACAGAAGGCAAGCCTAAGCTACGAATCAATGTAAGTGAAACAATTATATATTATAGCATTATATAAAAAATTCAGTAGACCTTCTTCCTTCATACTCTAGACAATGGAGCTGCAATTCAGTAAATATTTTAAGTGACTCGGAGGCACCAGCCTCGGTTGCCTCAATGGTAGCTATGCCTCTGCCAGGAACACAATATTACCACCCCACACAACAAGCAAAATTAATGATACAACATGCAGAGTAGCTAGTTATATAGCTACATTAATTTTTCTAGCCCACCGGCTGAATTTAAATAACAAGACACTAAAGAGATAGCTAGCTATATATATATATATATATATATAGCACAACAACAGCAATAACTACAAACTATAAACACACAAAGCAAATTATAGCAAACTTGTTAAAGCAAGTCAGCTACGTAGCTAGCTACTTGATTGAAAAATATAATCTTTCACAATCAAGTACACTTATGTATCAAGACACACGGTAGTGTGTCAGCGGCCAAGAAACAAAAAATATGCGAAACCAAGAAAAATATGCGCAGGCACACCAGTGTGTTATTTACGTGACCGGTCAAGTAGCCGATTTCAGCCTATCATAACTCAAAAACTATGGCACCTATTTCTACCAAATCTACATATTTTAGTGTCTTCATATACAGTACCTTACATACCAAATTTGAAAGAAATAGCTCCAGCAGTTCCTGAGATACGAGTCCCTGAAACTCATCGGATTTTCTTCATATTTTTCTTCTTTTTCTTCTTCTTCGTACCAAACAATAAAAGCATACGGAAACTATGTTCTTGTGCACCAATCTCAATGAAATTTGGTGCACAAGTAGCGGTACCTAAACCTTACATCTCCACAAAATTTGGTATGATTTGCAGTAAAATTGAGGAAAATATGAGCAATAGTCAATAAAAAATTTAATCAATTTGTTGACACGCCTACCAGAAAAACTGTTAGTGCTATCGTTCTGAAATTTTTATCAGCCACTAATCTAACATTAAAAGTGGATCGTTTTGATGGATTTGTAAGTCGGAGCAGCATAGCTGATTTTATGATCACAAAAACAAGTAGGTGTAATTTTTGATGAAATTTTTTAAAAGAGGTGCTTATATCAATATAGTTGAAATAAGCCATCTTTATAAGTATATATGGTGGGATGATACGCTCAGCCTTGGTTTAGACCTGGTGACCCGTAATTGTAGCAACAATAGATCAATACTCTCTAATAGAACAGTAATGTTCTGCATATAATATTATGTAACTAATAAATGACCTGTTATTTCTAAAAAAGAAGTGAAATCTCAACCAAAAACACCCTGGCTGTAAAAAAAGGAGCGGCCAAGAACTAAAAAAGGCCTGGATAAAAAAGATGTGAAATCAAAATGGGCAGCCAAGGCCTGTGTAGTGTTACTGCTGATGGAAATAAAATTTTAATAATCACAAGTCAGGCTGCAAAACATTAACAA